>VZTE01005332.1:1687802-1701559 GCA_013397775.1 Eulacestoma nigropectus | reverse complement strand
AAAAATAAAAATAAATATAAATATTTGGAATTTAGTAGAATAAGGGTGATATGACCAATATTTTCCATTATTGCCAGTTCCTTATTATTTTAAAAGCGTTTGAGGAGACGGAATAAATGAATATAATTATTAAAAGTGCTTTCTTTTGTTCCAGGTTTGAATTCCATGGCTCCATGAGCAGTGCTTGGTTTGCAGGCAGTGTAGTTAGCTGATTGTATCCATAATCCCACAATCACTAACTTCACTGCCATCAAAACAAGGCACAGGATCCCCTGCTCCAACCTCGGCCTGGAAACTCCAAACTTCCTTATTCCTACTGCAAAATCATCAATAATGGGATTTATTTGCAGCTTTGTTTCCAGAATTTTACCTGTCCCACAGCAGCGTGTGGTACATCTTTGTAATACGAAGTGAAATCTTGGATTTCTTGAAGTTGGTGCTAAAACCCTCAGGAATTTTCCTGGACCAAGAATGCTGTTATTTAAATGATTAATTTACTGCACACTTAATTGTTTATCCACCCAGACTGGACTAGGAATTTTTTCAGGTTGCATCCTTCAGCTTATCTGCCAGATATAAATCATTTTCATTTGTTTTTCATGTTTTATTAAGCAAGCTGGTAAGTGAAGGGAGTTTCGAGCAGTGATTAAATATTAAACTCACTGTAGGTATAAGGGTTTTCTTTTTTTCTCTGACCACGTAGCTTAACTAAGAATTTTAATTGGAGAAAATAATTAATAATGCCAGAATTTGCTGTAGGAGGGGCTTTTTTAAAGAAGGAGTAGGAGTGAAAGGCTCTGCCATCAGCCTGGTTGCCAGGCAGTGTAGTTAGCTGATTGCCCAAAGCAGCAATCACTAGCCACACAGCCAGGTAAAAAGGTCTGGAAGACTGGGATCAGGAACGTGGAAGCAGGAATCAGGCCCAAGGGAATTCTGAAGACACAAGACAGAAGCACCAGTGGACAGGACAGTGAAATGAAACAAGTGCTGCATTCCCGTCAAGCCAATTTTCCTGGTGATCCACCTCGTTTACAACTCATTTCCACCAAAAACCATGAGGATGAAATGGATTTTTGGGATTTTTCTTCTTTGCAGGCTTCAGCTCCCCTTTCCGACGGGGCTCGTGTCCGCCTTAGGTCTCTGTTCCAACATTTACCTCCATTTAATCCTTGTTGAATACATGAAATTGAGGCCCGTGGTGGCAGCTCTGCCCCATCCTTGGAGAAGCTGGACTGGAGTGAAAATGGCCTGAAAGAGGATGGAAACTTCTGCCGGAGCCCCAATCATTTCACTGGTTAATTAGTGTGCCACACCATCAACGGAACTCACACAAAAAAAAGCAAACTCAGGCAAACCATTAAACATCACGACTGCATTTGCAGCCTGACTCTGCAATTATCCTTTTTTTTTTTTTTTTTTCCTAATTTTAGTAAAGTGTTCCCCGTTTTTAGTGGAAAGCTGCAGGCTGGGTTTGGGAACCAGGCCAGGCAGAGCAATCTGCAGGAGGTGCAGGGAGGTGCTGAGCTCTGCAAGCCTTTCCTGCGAGTCAGCAATCCCCCTTTCCCCATTAATAATCCCAAAAGGCATCTCATCCATTACCATCCATTAGCCTGCTCTGGATTCTGGCTGCAGCCAGCAACAGTGCTCTGAGGCTCACATTTTTCTTATTTTTTAATTTTTTTTAATTCACTGGAAGGTTGGATTTGATTGTTTTGGAGGTGTTTTCCAAGCAGAGATGAAAGCCAGCTGGGCAGCAGGCAGCCATAAAGATTCATTTCAAGGAGTAAATGGCTTTATACAAATATAGGACACTCTAAAAGCATCCCATAAGTCTGAGAAAATTCAAATGAATGCACTGGATGGAATAAGAATAATGTTCAGGTTGTTATCAGTCATAGGTGTCTCTTAGCGTTCAAATCCAGATTTCAGGTTTGATTCGGACGTGAACAAATTCAAAGGAACAAATCCTGGGAATTGTATAAATCTGGGAAGTGAATGTGGGTTTGTCCAACAAATTCCTTACGCAAAGAGGATCCTGCAGCCTGTGGGACTCTGCAAGTCCAGGCCAGGCATGGGAGGTAAATGAAGTTAAGCAAGCTAAAAAAGGTTATTAAGGATGATTTTCTATCTCAAAACCACAAGGAATAAGGCAGTGAGTCTGAATGTCTCAGTCCAATATGCCAAAGGAATCTCTACAGCCTGGCCATTGCTATTTTTTTTATTTTTTCCATGGCTGTCTCCAGATTTTTATCCACTGAAGCACAAAAACTCAGTTTATAACAAAGTTATCAAACCAGCTGCTCTGCTCCCTAAAAAGCTCTCAGAAACTGGATTTGAGCAATAAAGGAAGAATTCCATTTGGGGATTTTTATTACTATCAGTAGTGAACCGTAGATTTACTGATTTATAATGGTTTGGCCTGGCCTGGCCGGATGTTTATCGGGAGAATAAAATCCAGGAGTAAGAGGTCTGTATTCCATTAAGGCTTTTCTTTCCTCCTGCTGTAATTCCCAAGATACAAAGCAGAGATAAAATGAGTTGAAGGTTAAGAAGCACAGATCTGAATTAATACAATTTAATTCCTCAATTGTACAGAGTAGCACTGAAATATTAAAGCTGGTAAGTGCAGTGATTCGAGAAATAACCTGGAAAACAAGATTTCAAAAGATCCTTTCAGGAATGACGTCTTCATTCGGGGCACAAAAGCCTCCTTTTTCCCTTCCTCCTTATTTAAGCTTTTAAGTTGGTTCCTATGAAGCACTTCCTCTTCTCAAAGTTTATTAAAATGCTCAGCCAAGTCTGTCTGCTTGGCCCAAATTCTGTGCATTAAAGCTGAGCTTGGTTTTTATTTCCCTTGGTCTAAATACTCAGATTCTCTTTGAGGGGAAAAGATGTCCTAGATAATAATAATAATAATAATAATAATAATAATAATAATAATAATAATAATAATAATAATAATAATATTGTTGTTGCTATTATTATTATTGATATTATTATTATTATTGCTATTATTATTATTATTACTACAACAACTACAACTACAATAACTACTCAGTTTTGTCCTGTACTAACACATATTATTACAAGATTTAGAAATTAAAAGGCTGAAAGTCTGCTGCTATTTTTCTATACTTTTCTCCTTTGTTTTCTGTATGTTTTCCATTTATTTCTCAAATAGTGCTCAAGAGAAGGGAATGGAAGCTTCACCGTTTTTCAGAAGTTATGAAGATTCTAATTTTGCTTTAATTCTGGCTGGGATTCAGAGAGTCGGGGGATAAAAAAGTGGTTGTTGAAGTGTTTCTGTATTTCTGAAAGAGCCAGGAAGTATCAGAGCCCGTTCCTGTTTCACAGACGTGACACAGGCTGCAGAGCCAGCAGCTTTCCAACACTTCCCTCTGGAATTCCTGACTTCTGCCGACCCGGAGCGGGCTCTTTTCATGGCATTTTAAAGGATTTTCCTCCCCTTAAAATATCAATTCCAGAAACAGCTTCTCCACTTGAACTCCCAAGAGTGGCTCAAGGTTTTAATCCTTCTACAAAATCATTGATCTCCTATTCTAAAGCGTCGATCCCGGTTTTTCTCTGCCTGGGCAGATTCACTTTGCTGCTCTGCCCCTTTTCCCGCGACCTGGGAAAAGCTCTTGGAGCCTGAGCCATAAAAACCCGGGCTGGGATGGAGAGCCCGAGCTGCAGGAAACAGGTGCGGAGCAGCTTCCCGGCCACCAGGAAACGGGCTCGGCGTTTATCCACGTGGGAAGCAGCTCCCGGGCTGTGTTTTCCCTTCCCAGGCGGTTCCCTCAGGGCAGAGTGCGCATCACGCGCTAAAAACGCCGAGATTGTGGAGCCAGTCCCGGGATTTTTCCCTTAAAAGTTGCATTTGGTGATCCTCGTGGCTCCCTTCCAACTCAGAATACTTAGATTTAGAAAACTGGGATTGGGATGGGTAAAACAGATCCGTGTTTAACTTGACCGGCAGGAAACAACAAAGCTCATCCCGCTCAACCCCAGACCTGGGAAAGCCAAGGAAGAACCTTTTATAAAAACCCCAAATCCCCAGCGCGGGGATGGATCCGCCCGTGGGTGGCTCCTGGCGCTGGCTGCGGTGGGCGGGCGGCGGCGTGGGGGATATAAAAGGGGATCGGGGGGGATACAGGCAGTGGGATGAGGGCTTTGGAGCGCGATCCGGGCAACAGCAGCGGGAGGAGAGGGCTCAGCCCCGGGGCGCTGCCGCTTCGGTGTCGGGGCTGAGCCGAGCCCGCTGGCCCGCGGCCCGAGGAGGAGGAGGAGAAGGAGGAGGAGGGAGGGAAGGAGGCAGGGAAGGAAGGGAAGAAGGAAGGAGGAGCTGCCGGCTGCCCCCGGTCCCCGGCGGAGCGATGCTGGCGGCAGCGGCGCTGTGCGCGGCCGCGCTGGGCTGCGCGGCGGGGGCGCGGCTGCTCAGCGGTAAGAGGGGCTCGGGATCGCTCCGGATCCCTGGGGATCGCTGGGGATCGTTGGGGATCTTCCCTATCCCGGAGAGATCCCTCCGGCCCCGCCGCGAGGGTCGGGATGCGCGGGACCCGGGGCAGGGACGCGCGTGCCCCGCGGCGGTGCTCGGGGGAAGGTTGGGTTTGATGGTTCTGGAGGTCTTTTCCAACTTTTCCAGCTGATTTTCCCCTCCGCCCAGCACCGGGAAGCTCGCTGGAGTCAGCGGGCAGATCCCGAGTGAGGAGATAAGGGGGAAATACAAGGAATCCTTTCAGCCTTGCTCAGAGCTGCACATTCGATGTCCTAAACTGAGTTCGGGACCCGAACGAGCAGTGAAGTCCAGCCAGGAATCAACTCCGACCAGTTTTCCCTTAGCTGAAAGTAATAGCAAGTTTGGCTGATAAGGCAGAGACTTTCTTCCTCTTCTTTTAATGAGGAAAAAAATGTGTTCGTGTATCAGAAAAGAGCCTGGGTGCAGTTTTTGTGACACTGTTTCTAGAGAGTTACAGTTTTTTAATGAGCATTCGCTGTCTGTGTTTTCCTTTTGCCTCTCCCAACAGCAGTGGACATTTCCGTCAGAAGAGGTAAGGGGCTTTGCCTTTTTCTCTGAGTGTCACATTCCCAAGGGAAACACAGGCTGTGCTGGAAATGTATTTTTTAATACTGCTGCCGTAGTAAAAATCCTGTTCCTATTGTAATTTCTGTGTAAAATATTAGCAAACTCCAATTCTGGCTAATTAACTGCTCAGAAATTCCAGTGTGGGAGGTGTTTAAATTCCCACTCTTACAGTGGCCAACATAAATCTCCCCTGGAGGGGTTTATAATGACCTGTCCTTGCATTATCCCGTTTGCTCCAAGCACACTACAAACGTTGCCGAACGTTTTCCCTCTGTACAAACACGTAGGTTAGCAGATTGTGCCTGGAAAGAAATATCTACTGAGCAAAACAAAACTGTTTGTTTCCACAGTCTAAATATTGGTGCCACTCTGCTGACAAACACACATGTGCATCGTTCTGGATGATGTGTCTTTTCACTTTGATCTTCCCTCGGAACCAAAACGAGCTGTGCTGCTTCTGCACGAGAGAGTCCTTGGCTTGTGACAGCCTGAAAACAGACATTGTTTACTCCCTGGGCAGGCAGAAACATTGCAGAGCACAGAGCAGAGCTGGAAATTGGGCTGTGGGAACTCATCTTGGGATCCTCAGTACAGACACTGGAAGCTGGGAGAGTTGGAGGTTGGATGTTCGTAAGGAATTCTTCCCTGTGAGGGTGGTGAGACCCTGCTTGGCCAGAGAAGTTGTGGATGCCCCATCCCTGGAAGTGTCCAAGGCCAGGCTGGACAGGGCTTGGAGCACCCTGGGATAGTGCAAGGTGTCCCCATGGCAGGGGGTGGAATGAGATGGTTTTAAGGTCTCTTCCAACCCAAAATATTCTGGGACTCTAAGACACTGCGATATCCATCAAACTATTGCACATATCCCGAAAGATAAATTCTTGCTATCTCTGCTTGTATAAGGAAATCTCTAATTTAGGCCATTTAATTCCTTACAAGCAATAATCACTTTTAAAAGCCTCTTTAAACCCTTGCAAGGGAACTTTGCTTTTTAAAAGGTTGCTTATATCAGCTTGCTCTGGCACAGTGTTTCTTCTTCGGGAGGAACTCCCAGGATCTGCAAATCCCAGGAAAAATCATGAGGGAGCTGAGAAGAGCAGGTCATGAAAGGACCAACCTAAACTGTGAAATGCAGTGAGAAAAGTCCAGTAACACAAAAGGCTTTTACCTGTGTTGTGTTTTCCATATCAACAGCACAAAACTCATCCAAATCGATGTTTCAGCGTTAATTTTGGTCCTGTTTGGCACAGTTCCTGTGACAGTTTTCTCTCCCTCTCTGCAGGGCAGACGGTTTGCAGGCATGGGACACAGAAACCCTGCTACAAAATCGTTTATTTCCACGATGCCTCCCGCAGGACCAGCTATGAAGAAGCTCACCTGGCCTGCAGAGCTGACGGGGGACACCTCGTCAGCATCGAGACCCCAGCAGAGCAGAGACTGATTGAATCCTTTATCAGGAGCCTCCTGGCTTCCGATGGAGACTTCTGGATAGGGCTTAGGAGGAGAAAGGAGGAGGAGGACAACAGCACAGAGTGTCACAACTTCTACTCCTGGTCAGATGGCAGCTCTTCCAAATTTCGGTGGGTACCTGGGAGTGACACTGTGGGACTGGTCAGTGCCTTTAGGAATCCAGGATTTTGTCCGGTGAATCCAAGCAGTGCTGTCCCAGCTGTCACTCGTGTTCCTTCTGCATTCATCCCATCCAGGGGCCCAAATCAACCTCCCTTTGTTGCTCCATGTGAGACACCCCAAGTGTCTGCTTCAGGCTAAATTGATAATTTTTGGTGGCTAAAAAGAGGGGAAAGAACAAATGGTCTGGCCTTAAAAATCTCTGATTAGGCAGCTACAAATGACCTGAAGATTCCTGCACTGCAGATCCCCTGAAGTTTATCCCTCATCTCCTGAAAAATGGGTTCTTCTTCTTACTGAGGGAATAACTTTTTTTTCCTGAGAAAGCAAAATGCTGCAGGATTTATTGCAGACACGGAAAAAAAAAGTTTTCACGGCACTTGTTAGATTTCTGCCTCCTTGTCTTAGGGAACGGCAGGATTTGTCATAATTAAATCATAAAAGCAACAACATTTACACCAATAAATGCATCCTTGTATCAGATTGGTGTAAAAACACCTTGGAATTGTGACCTTTTTGCTCTGGGAGCCCATAAGACATTTCAGCCACTCAGAAATGAACAAATAAAAACCAGTTTTAGTGCTATTTGACATCTTGAAGTCTCTCCCGTGGTTCAGATATTGGGGGTGGATAATGGGAAGCTGGAACCAGAACCTGCTGCTAAGAAACAGGCACAGCTTTGCTGCCTTCCATTGGTGAGACACAGCTTATTTATGCTGAATGATAAAGCCAAGGAAAACACCAGGGGAGGAAGGAAGTGAGGGAGGAATAAAGCATTGGAATGGTTGGAAAAACACTGCTTGAAATGGGTGTTCTCCCGTGCTGAATACCTTGGGATATCTGGAATTATTGATGTCCTATGGATCAGCTTGCAGCAAATTCTTGGCACGCGGAACATTGCTTGTTCCAGAATGGGTGGGGATTGAACAACTGGCAAAATCAGGACACATTTGGAGGTGTTTTCTGCGTTGCATAAAATATCTTTTCAGTACCAGTGATAGGAGTGCTGCCTCCTTCCTTCCTGTGCGCTGCTTGGAAAAGCTGCACAGGTGTCTGGTGGTGAAGTTTATTCTTGGAAAACAACAAAAAAAATTATGTGCAAGACTGTGTTGGTGCATTTCTCAACAGAGGAAACCAGATTCTGCTTCAGCTTTTTCATCTTTTCATTCAATTTTGCAGGCACTGAGGCCAAAAATAGTGATAGATGATTTTGCACAAAATTGTGTGGAGAAAAGTCCAAGTTCTCCTGAGCTTCTCCTGAGCCTTGCAGAGGGGTTTCAGGCGAGGAGCTTCAGGGGTTTCAGTGAAGAACTCAGCCCTTTGCTCCTTAATATTCGTTGAACACCCTCCTTGCTGAGTTCTCTGTGAAAAATCCGAATTAAAAGAATAACCGATTGTATTGTATCCCTCCCATTTTCCCCAGAGGGAGTGCGGGGTGTGCCGTAAACCCCTTTAATTCTGCTTTATTCCCATCCAAGCTTCTGGAAAGTGCCCCCGAGCCGTGGTTGTTGTGTTTCCCCAGGAACTGGTACGTGGACGAGCCGTCGTGCGGGGGCGAGGTGTGTGTGGTGCTGTACCACCAGCCCTCTGCCCCGCCAGGAGTCGGGGGCCCCTACATGTTCCAGTGGAACGACGACAGATGCAACATGAAAAACAACTTCATCTGCAAATACTCCCTGGGTAATGAGTCCCTGTGGGATTTAAAACCCAATCCCCCAGGAGAAGTGCGGTGACTGACAGGGAAACCCTTCCTCAGCCTCCCTGGTGGGAGAAGGAGAACTTTAAATTTGTGCAACAAATGGGGAAAACAGTCCCAGTGTCTCGTATCTGTAGCTGCTTGTGGCTTACTTAAATTCTCTGGGGACTTTTTATGAAATGTTTGAGGTCTCAGGGTGGGGGAGAACACTGAAGAACAGTGCTCAGGTTGGAAATTGTGCATTTCTCTCTTCTTTCAGAGAAGCCAACAAAAGCTCCAATAGAGAATTCCCGGAGAGGTGAGTTGGACATATTTGTTTGGGATTTCTTCTTTTTTTAATGATTGCTAACTTCCAGTGGAAATACTCTGACATTCATTGCCAAGGACACCCAGAAAACATCCTGAGCAAGAGGCTTCCCTGCAGTTTGCACTTTCCCTGTGCTATTCCATGCTCCATCCTGCATGGAAAATCTTGCTGGTGCAGAATCTGGCAGGAATTGAAAGCAGAGAAATCCCAGTGTAGCTTATACACCTTTGCAGCCTCTTCAATCCTCTCTCACCCTCACTTTTCGTTATTTCAAAAAACCATCTGCAGTATTAATGAAGCTGCTTCTTCCCAGCTGTGGCAACAGAGCCCTGGAAGCCAGAATTCCCAGAGGAACGCCGGAGGAAAGGTGCCAATGGAACAGCTGTGGGAGCCAAGGGTAAGTTGTGCTCTCGAAACCTGGCCTCATTTCAAGTGTTTGACCCAAAATGTGGAAGACTGAATATAGACTACAGCCTCTAAAAAAAAAACTTCCCTCAAGTATTTCCCAGGACAAACCTAAAGAGGTTGCTGTGGCTGTAAAAATGTTCAAAATCCAAAGCTGTGCAAAGTGGTTTGGGTGCGAAAAAGCCCCTTTTATTAAATCACTTCTGAGTGGCTCAGTTGTGAATGTTTTGTTTGTAAGTCTGTGATTAACTATGAAAAACTTGCAATTTCTTCTTACGACCCGGACTCATTTTTACCCCCAGAACCTGTGCAGAGCCTTGCCTACATCCTTATTTCCAGCATTCCTGTGCTGCTTCTCCTGATGGCCATCACAGGCATCTCCTGCTTTTGGCTCTCTGTGAAGAGGTGAGTGGCATTTTTGTGTTCCAAGTGAAGGCTGACACCTTGTCCTGCTTACAGCTGATTTCACCATCCTGTAAAATGCTCTGGGCAGGAGTGTTTGCAGCCAAAGAAATGCTGCAAAAGTGGTGCAGGTGCTCCAGGCTGAGTTAATTTTGAAGTAAAATTCTAAGTAAATCACATTATACCTTTTTATTGTGTTCACAGACATCGCAGGCAGGAAATAACGTCACCAAGATTAGGATTTTGTTGTGTTAACCCTTCTACTTTTCTTATTAAAACTTTGAATTATCAGAAGTTCCCCTTCAAAAGTGAAAAATGCAGCAATAGAAATAAAAGGAAACGATTTGGAGCAAATAATGTTTCCCGATGTCCTCTCCTTGCTTCCCCTGTGTGCACAGCAGCTCTGGGGGGGATGCTGGCTGTGATTTTGGGAGTGTCAGGAGGAATTTTGCTGCCCCAGCATCTGAGCTGGCAGCCCAGAGCGTCCCTCAGCAGGTCCTGCCGTGGGATTTTCCAGGAGTGCAGCCTGGAATGGCAGGAATAAGGAATTTCCTGAGCCCAGCTTTGCTCAAGGCTCATCACCAAATCACCGTCAAGAGTTCTGGCGTTGTTCTGTGTTTTCCTCTGTGCCAAAGCATTTTATTGGCTTTTCCCTTTTCCCTGCCCTCCCAAGGAGACGGGAGCGCGTGGATGTGGCCCCGAAGGGTGACAGTGCCTGGCTGCCACACCCCAGGAGCGACAGCCTGGACATTTACAGAGTGATCAAGAAGCAATCCGAGGCTGACCTGGCTGGGGCCAGGCCTGCCACCAAGAATTCCTCCTTCCGTGCCCGGGAGGGGCTGGGGAGCCCCTGCAGGGACCCCAAGGACCTGAACACCTCCAGCAGTGGCTTTGTGACCCTGGCCGGCACCGAGAGTGGCTTTGTCACCAACGACATCTACGAGCTCTGCGGGGACCGCGTGGGCAGGAGCCAGGAGTCCACCTGGGTGGACAACGAGATTTATGGATATTGAGGAAATGGACCCAAAAAACCCGCCGGAATTTGGATTTTGAATATCAATACAGTTTACCTGCCCTCTCTATGCACTTGGTTAATAATGGTATCTGTGGTGTTTGTCCTGGTTTTGCATTGTCCCCATATTCTTCTATTTTCTGAAAGAATAGGGGTTTTTAAAGACCCAAACTGAAAAGAATGTACGGATTTTGCTTTGCACCAAGCCCCCTTTGCCCCAGGAATGGCTTGTTAATGTCCTTGATCCTTTTTTTGTACCAAAGATATGCCTTGAAACTGCAGGACAATCCAAAATCCTTATTTATTTATAGACCTCCTCCTCTTGAAAGGTGCTAAAAGTTACCTGTAATGTGTGATGGAGCCCCTGCTTTCCTGGAGCTGCTGAGCAGCGGGAAGTGGGGAGTGAAACCTTGGTTTGCTTTGCTTGTGTGTGCAACTTTTACCGTGCCTATTAAATTTCTTTATCTCAGCCCATGAGTTTTCTCATTTTTACTCATCCAGTTCTCTCCCTCATCCTGCTGGGAGGGACTGAGACCAAAGCGGTGGAGGGGGAATGACCAAGCAACCAAAGAGTGCCAGGCACAAACACAAATATTTCACACCTTTTGTTCTGCAGATGATTTTCTGGCTCCGGGAGTGCAACATTTTCCTGCAGAACAAGTCTGTGAAGCACCTAAAATGTGCTTTAGTTGCCTAAAAGTTTGCTCTTCTCCATTGCATGGAAACAAATAAATAGGAAAACGAAAAAAAAAAAATCGATTTTCGTAAGTTGCCAGGAAACAAAGGTTTGGCAAAAAGGTGTTTTAAATGTGGCTGAAACAACAACAGAACCGAGTGCAGGCATAGCCATGAATCTGTTCTGCCAAAATAGGCAGGAAGAAGTTTTCAGATCTCTGAGCTGTTGCTGTCTGCTGCAAACACTGAAATATTTCAGTTGTCACAGCTGCTTCTCACTTCCTTTGCAAGATAAAGCCCTGAAAGAAGAAATCCCTTTAAAAAACAAAAAATCCCCCAGGTGTTTTGAAAACGGCATCGAATTGGCAACAATTTCTCCTGAAAAGCAAAATCCTGATACAGGAGAGTGGTCAGGGCTGGGCACTCACAATATCTGGAGTTTCTAATGCAGTAATTAGAGCAAATAAAGCAAGAATCTGTCTGCTTTTAGTCTTGTGTTCTTGGTCTCCTTATTTTTTTCTTTTTGGCACCTATTAAGCATCTTTTAGGCACCGAAAAACAGGAAAATGAGGGGGGAAACTTCTCAGGTGTTGGAGTTGAGGTGTGTAAAGCCGGATTTTGGCAGCCAAGTGTGTGGTCCGGCCTCTTGAGCTGCCCCGTTGGACTCAGGCAGCGATCCGAGTGTGCTGGGAGTTATTAATAGGAGGAAAATTTCATCAATTCCGCTGTTTGACACCTCCTTTAGGGCATCCCAGCTGCGGGAGGATGTGCAGGAGCCGTGACCACACGAGGGCATGTGCGCTCCACGTTCGTGTCCTGGAAAAAGCGGCTCAGCCCCGGGCTTTGGGAGGAGTTTGAATCCCTTTCCTTGGGGCAGAGAGAAAGCCATCACTACTGTAGGAAAAGCTGCCCTACAAAAGATGTTTTTTGGGGGTGCAGTTCCTCTCGCAGCGTTTTTTAAAGCAGTGATTCTGTGACCACAACTTTCCGGCCATGAATGGCTTTGTGGTGGGGTTTCTGCAGAAGTTTTCTCTTCCAAGCACAAAAACATGACTTAATAATAATAGATTTTACACCACGATGAGACTTGAAAGTTAGCAGGAAGCAAGTAAATGTTTTAAGGCTAAAAACTTCATTTAGAATGAAGTGACTGAGAATGAGTATTAGGTAATATTCTGTAAAAAAAGTAACTTTTGACACGCCGAGTTTGGATGCGAAGAAAAGGTGAAAGAGGAGTGAAATCTGCCGAGTGGCAGCTCGGGATGACACCATGTGCTATTCAAGTAGGATTCTGGAAGGTTTGCTCACGTCCCTATCAATCACTGCAAAGGGTGGATGTCTGACTAACCCAAGCCATCAGTTACTCACTGCCAGAACTTCTGAAGGGGATAAATAGAGCAGCAACAGCTCCGTTATTCTCCATGGCAGCCCGAGCAAGCAGCGTCATCCCAAAATGTCACTCCTTGGAGGAATCTCATCAGCAGTGAAGGACAAGCATTAATTTCTGCACAGAGATCTTCAGTTCCCTTTGCAGAACACTCATCGCTGTTTGACAAAGAACAAAAGTAACTCTTCACAAGGATGAGGCGGCTTTACTTGTAAAACCTGTCTAAAAAGGGAAAGAAAGATGCAACTTTGTTCCTTGCATTCTTCCACTTTCTTTTCCTTTTTTTTGTGGCCAGGCTCTGTTTTGAGCTGTTTGTGTCCACTCTGTGTGTCCATAAAAGCTCTGTGGCTGTTGCTGATTCAACAGGCACGTGTTGTACCATCAGCTTTGGGATGTGCCTTGTTTAGTCAGGGGAACTGAACAAAGATTCCAGGGGTGATTCCTGGTTCCCAAATCAGTCGGAAAGGTACCAGTCCTCCAGCCTGAGATGGGGCAGGGGAGAGGGAGGGACAGGCATGAACTGGGAGAGCAAAGATTGCTGAAACAAGCATGGAATTTTAAAATGAAGGCAAACTAATGTGTAAGTGCGCACCTAAAGCAGACTCAGCGGGCTTAGTCCTGGCAAGGAAATTCAGCATAAAGGGCCTTAAATTTTTTCACATTCTCAACTTTGATGGTCCTCAGACCATCCCGGCTCAAAAGGCCCAAGAGAGCTTCCAAATCTGCCCAAACCGCCTGGGCGCGCTCCTGTGCCACCTGCCCCAGGGGACCTTTCCTCTGCAAGGGCGCCGAACTGGGTGATGCCAGCGCGGAAGGGTCACTCCGGTGGCTGCCCAGCTGCACCGGGGGACACAGCGAGGGTGCCGCGGGGGTCCCCGGGGCTGGTGGCGGTGGTGGCGATGGTGGCGATGGTGGTGGTAGCCCAGTGGGGGATCCGCGGGGTCCCCAGGGCTGATGGCGATGGTGGCAATGGTGGCGGTGCTGGCCGTAGCCCAGCGGGGGAGCCGCGGGGTCCCCAGGGCTGGTGGCGATGGTGGCGATGGTGGCGGTGCTGGCCGTAGCCCAGCGGGGGTGCCGCGGGGTCCCCAGGGCTGATGGCGATGGTGGCGATGGTGGCGGTGGTGGCGATGGTGGCGATCGTGGCGGTGCTGGCGATGGTGG
>VZTE01005332.1:1624477-1677924 GCA_013397775.1 Eulacestoma nigropectus | reverse complement strand
GGGGTTTGGAGGGAATGGCCAGTCCAGCTGGATGGGGTTTGGAGGGAATGACCAGTCCAGCTCTGCTCAGGACCACGCATGGTCTGCAGCCAACATCTGGCCACCTGCAGAGTTAAAAACCCTTTATTTTAAATTCGATTTCCTCTGTTTCAGTTGGTTTCCACTGCCTTTGGTCCCTCTGCTGGGAAGAGCCTGGCTTTGTCTTGGGACAAAAATCCTGCTGCTTTGGGCTGTGAATCTAAAATCACTTCTGGCTTCTATTTTATTATAGAAAAATGAAATAAACCCCAAACCCTACTGTAGAAAGGTGTAGCCAGAGGGTGACACAAGGCCAAGATAAATTTACAAAACTCTGAGATTTCCTAGCAGAGGTGGCTTTGCTATTTGAGCCTTTGCAGGATGCACAGGGAGCTCTGCTCGGGGTGTCTGCAGTGAAATCCAGCTGTGGCTCTTTGCTCCAGAGGTCTGGCCAAATATTCCAGCAGATCCTGAATGTCCTCAGCGAGTTCCAGCTGCCTTGGAGAGTGGTTGCTGTGCCCAGGGGCTGGCACAGTGCCCCCATCCCAATCCCAGCCTTCCCTGTTGGCACCCTGGTTAATGCACAATCCCCTGGTGCTGCGTCCTGCTGCTCCAGGAGGGAGAGGGGTGATCCCAGAATAAATGACCTGTTCTGGGCACTCTGAAGGGCCAGGGTGGTTTGGAATCTTTCAGTAAGTCCTGGCAGGCCGGAGCCATAAAAGCAAATGACAGCTTGGCTTCATTAACTTGTTTGCTGCATTGCTAACAAATGATGGATTAACAGCTTAGAGAGCTGGCTGGTGCTCAGGGGTAATTTAGTTTGTGCCTTTGATATCTGACTTCACCTTGATATCATATGATTTGTCAGTCACTCTGTGACTGAATGATATTTAGCTTGCAAATATTATGATCTCCCCTTACTGCCAGGCTTTTGTTTGTTCTTGTGCTTTGCCAAGTGAAACCAGCTGAGAGTGTGTGAGGTGGGGTGGGAGCTCTGAGGAGTTTCCAGAGCTGCAGCTCCCAGAGATCAGCTTTGACCAAGGAGAAAAGTTTAAATGAAAATATTGCCGAGGCTATAAAGCCCCCCCTAAACGATATTTTTAATTAAAAGTCCCCTAAAGCACAGGCTAACAAAGGCAGGTCTGGAGCTGTGTGGGGCAGGATGATGCTGCTGGGGATCACTGATGTTACACAAGTGGTTTAGAAGATAAGATTAATCACTGGCTATAAAATCTATATGCATTTGCTGCTCCTTGGCCACTAACTGCATTCTTTGTGGGATGTCAAAGGCAATTCTAAGCCCATCCTAACAGCTGATTCCCTGGTTTTGTGCTCCAAAGAGAAGGACTGGAATTGGCTGTAGAAGCTGTTCCTGTCGAGACTCAAACAGCTGCTGCTCCCCTTGTTTTTGTTCCTGAGGATAAGTGAAGTTTTTGGTTTCAGGGCTAACATTGGTTTTTACAATGTAATCAAATATGAAAACAAAATGTTCTCTCTGCCTGTGACGCAGTGAGGACGAGAGAGAGGTCAGGATGGGCACCTTTGGGGTACTTCTTTTGTTTCCAGAAATAAAAAAAAAATATACTTTTATCCACCACACAGCCTCTGCTGAGGCTTCAGAGGGAGAGTGTGGTGTGGGTTTTAGAGGAATTAAAGCTTGAGGTGTCCGTGATGGTGAAGCAAATTATTCCAAGTATTGCCCATGAGTTGCGTTGTGAAAATATTGTGAAAATATTGACCAGGTAGTTATAAAACAAGGAGCAGAGAAGAATTTTCTCTTTTTTTTCCCATTTTTTCGGAGGGTTGAGTGGGAGAACACCAAGCTGGAAACTGGTTGGAATTCCTTTGTGCTAATTTTTTGGGGGGAAATCGCTGAGTTTCATGATCATTGCCTGCTGTCCAGCCTGATTTAAACCTGATTTGCTTGATTTCTGCTGATTTTATTTCCCAGATTACCACGAGTTCTGTTGTGAAAATATTGTGAAAATATTGACCAGGTAGTTATAAAACAAGGAGCAGAGAAGAATTTCCTCTTTTTTTCCATTTTTTCAGAGGGTTGAGTGGGAGAACACCAAGCTGGAAACTGGTTGGAATTCCTTTGTGCTAATTTTTTGGGGGGAAATCGCTGAGTTTCATGATCATTGCCTGCTGTCCAGCCTGATTTAAACCAGATTGGGTTGATTTCTGCTGATTTTCTGTCCCAGATTACCTGGCCAGCCACGGCCGCCTGAGCGAGCCCGAGGCGCGGCGCAAGTTCTGGCAGATCCTGTCGGCGGTGGAATATTGCCACGGCAGGAAAATCGTGCACAGGGACCTCAAGGCTGAGAACCTCCTGCTTGACAACAACATGAACATCAAAATAGCAGGTNTTTTTTTAATATAAAACCCCTTCCAGTAATTCGCTCGTGCTGCCCAAAGATTCCTTCGTGGTTTTCCATGTGAATATTTTTCCATGGTGGATATCAAAGTCCATGCAGCTGAAATATTTCCAATATTAACTTCCAGGAAAAAAAAAAAAAAAAATTCGAGTTATAGGCATTTTTTTGTGGGTGTCGTATCATGTCTTTAATGCTGCCAGATGTTCAGGTTAAAACAGAGTTAATCAAATAACTTCTTTCAGCATTAAAAAAAAAAAAAACTCAAAATGGAAGCGTATTGATTTTTTTTTTTCCTTTTTGCATGCATGATTTCACTTTAATTATAAATTTAGACACAGCAGATGTTGCTAGCAATAGAAATCATTTTCATTACAATTCCACGGATCCTTCCATGCTGACTTTAGCCCAGAGAGGCTGGAAATGGAAAAAATAGAGAAGATCTTGATTTGGGGGACTGTTGAACTTCAGTCTTCAATAACTGAAGGAATAACTGAAGGAAGGAGAAGGAATTTACCTTCCTCAGGCTGAGAAAGGTGAAATGATAAAAGATTTCTGATCATTGCTGGATTATTTCACCCTTTCATTTCCCTCCTGGCATTTCTGGAATGGGGAATGGGTTTTGGTGCCTTGTGGAGCTTTCACCAGGTGGGTTCCTCAGCACTGCCATTCCTGGGGTGTTTTTCCTTTTCTCATCCCTGGTTTCACACTCGAATTCACCAGGCAATCAGAGCACCTGGAGAATTACAGCTGACAGATAATTTATTCACCAGGTCAGTTTCTGGCTTCAGTAAACCCTGAATAAATCCTAAATACAGTCTGAGGGCTGCCAGCCACCCCCTTGCTCTGAGGGACTGAGCTGAAAGAAGGGAATTTCTGTGCCATTGTTCATCTGTGCTTTCTTTCCTGCCCTCTCCCCCTTTTCACCATGTTTTTGCCCTCTAATCGCTCTCCACATCAGCGTGCAGCTCTGCAGCTCGTGGCAGGGTTTTCCAGAGCTCCTCCGGGGTCTCAGCTCCTGCATCCAGAGGTTTTCCTGCCCTGGATGTCCTGAGCACTGCAGGGAATCAGTGGCAGAGGCTCACAAACCCCTCCCTCAGAGGCATCTCGGGAGAGCCATTAACCACAGCAAGGTTGGAGCCACGGGCTGTTCTGTCACCCGGGATTTCAGTGCCGGAGCTCTCCAGGGGCTCCCATAAAAGCGGGATAAGGGGAGCGAGGAGATTCCATGGGCTGCTGCTGCCTCTGCCCTGCCTCGGCTGCTCTCCTGCTCCACTTCTCCACTGCAGAAAGTTAATTACAGGTGGGCTGGATGCAAATGAGCCCGTTCAGTGCTTCTCCCGTGGATCTCTGTCGGGCTTTATCGGGTTGGTAGCAACTCCCCGTGTCCAGCCTGGCTGATAAAGGCGCTGGAGGAAAGTTCAGGCTGCTGGAAACTTTGTAGTGATTTGTGCTGAGTCAGTTGTTGTATTTTTCTCTGTAAAGGAGACGGATGACGAGTTCCACGGTGTTTATCTGGGATTTTGGGAGTTATCTGGTGCTGTGCAGATCCCTGGGAACAGCCTCTTCCAGTCGTTCATCTTCTTCATGGCTCATTTATCAGGCTGGGGAAGGACAGAGGGCAGCCAGGATCCCAGCTCTGATAGCTGGCATTTTTCTCTGATTTCAGTTTAAGTAAGAATTGAAGAAACCAGCACAATAACTGATGAGTTATTTTGATAAAGCTCTTCTTGACTTCCAGTGGGCCCCTTGGTTCATTCTGCTGCTTCCAAGGTTTTATTGCAGCTTTTACTCAAGAATACAACAGCTTTTAGTCAAATACTGAAACATGCACGAAGTTACCTCTGTGTTTCAGCCACCAGGAGAATACAGTGACATTCAAAAATGTTTCTAAACCTGCGAGTTCATGGCATTGCCACCTTTGGTGCTTGAGGCCGGACTGAAATCCACTGAAACATTGAAATCCAATGGTTTTGTGTTAATATTGCTCTAAAAGGAAGGGGACAGGTAGAGTTCAAAGGATCTTTTCGCTCTCAGTAGCTGGACAAGAAACAAGATGAGTAAAGAACTTGAGGTGAGAGCTTTGATGGGTTTATTTTCCAGAAGGTACGAGGTGGTTGGGAGCAAAGCCCTCAGATTTTAGTATAAGTAGCAGAACTGAAGGTGTTAATGAGATAAAATGTCCCCTGAGAAGGGGGAAGGCGAGGAATGCCACGCCAGGTTTGACATGGAATTCGTGCTCAGCGCCAGCAAGGCTGAAATCTTCCTGCTTCTTCCCAAAGTTAAGCAGCTGGATTGCTCACGTCCCCTTGGCGTTTGCTGCTTTTTGAGGGCATCATTTGAGGGCATTTCTGCTCTTCACTGAACACAACCTTTGCTGGCTGCCCGTGCAGCGAGAAATCCGCGCGGCGAGACCCAAACCCGGCTTGGATTCGGGGACCAGCTCCTCCCTCTGTGAACTTCCAGCCCCAGCCTGGAAATCCTGGCATCCTGGAGGCCAGGCTGCTGTGTTTGCAGCAGCCCAGGTAGGCAGAGACTGTTATTTTGAAGGAGGCTGGAGTGCTGCTGTGGACAGGGAAATATGCATTGACGTCAGGAGTGGCTGCTCAGCATTCAGCCCCTGAAGTGGGTCAGGTTTGCTGCTGCCAGCTCGTACCTTGCCTTTATCAGCACCTCTCTCCCCATTATCTCCCAGGCTCACATTTCTCCTCCCGACAAAAGCTCCCTGTGGCTCTCTGCAAGCCAGGCAAGATTGAGTTCTGCTCGTAATTGTAGGAGAACGGATTAATTATAGCTCTGGAGCTGCTTCTTGAAGGGTTCTGGAGGTACAAACGAGCGGCTCTGCCGTCCTGCTGGATGCTCAGCAGAAGTTGCAGCGGCTCTGGCAGGGAGCTCCCATTTCTCACATTGCAAACGGGGCTGAAATCTCAGCCTGTTTCCATTTTTACCGGGAAATCAGATTCCGTTGCCCCGATGTGCGCGCAAAGAAATTATACCTTCGAAATTCAAGATTATTCTAAAGGGGGTAATGAGATTGAGAAACCAAATACCACAACTGTGGAGAGCCAATATTTGCAGATTGCACAAACACGGAGTTTATTCAACTGAACACAATGCTGCAAATGATGGGGGGGTTTTTTGTTGTTTTTTGTGGGCTTTTTTAAACGTGCAGATTCAGGCATGTTGTTAAGATTCAGGCAATGTTAAGAAGATCACTCCATTATATAATCTCAGTCCTCTGGTAATGAGCCCAATTTCAGTCCTTTTAGAATTCTGTGGCTGGCATATGTTTGTTGGGTTTTTTTTAGAGGGCTGGCACATTTTCCCCTCCAACATCAGTGATGTTTCCTCTGGAACGAGACGTTTTTGGGTTAAAAATGACCACTTTGGATCCAGAATGGCTGTGGCACATCCCCAGTGGCAAAGCAGGGACAAGGTGGAAGGTGGGGAGAGAGAGAATGAGAGACTCGTGATTGTTTTGTGCTTAACTGAATCCTGGCCGCTCCAAAAAGTGGGACAACTCAGCTGACAGAGCAGTAATTAAAAATCGAGGAAGCCCCGTGGACCAAGCATCCAGGATCCTGTCTAAATCCTCAGTTTTTTTCTTTGAAAGGGTTTTCATGGATGCTGTCCATGCTGGAGTGCTTAAAATTTGTTTTACAGCCATTATTGGTGTGGGGAGCATAATGGAAACAAAAAGGGGCGACCACAAGAGGTTGTGTACCCCAACAAATAACGCTGATGTCCCCACCCAGGGAATGGTTTTGTCCAACAACAGAACAGAATTGGATTTTTCAAAGGTAAGAGCCAGTTACTGACACACTGAGCACTGGTTTTAATTCCTGTATTACATGAAAAAGCCCAGTGCTAATCAGGAGGGGTCTGGCAGTGTTTTGTGTTGTCAGTGCATGCTGAAATTCAGAGCTGAAGGGTTCTTGTGTTTCATCGGTCATGAAAAAGGGAAGAAATTGAAGTTTTAGAAGTGCAGGTCAAAGGCAGAATGGGGAAATGGTTTTCCAGGTGTATAATGCTCCTACCCCCGGCACAGGGACTGGTGAGGAATTCCTGCTTGCTGTGTCTGTGCCTCCTTGGCTGCTCCTTCCGGTAGCAATTCACAGCCCTTTTCATTCATGAATTTCTCTAATAAAGCTCAATCGTCTGTGCTGTCACAAGACCATCAGATGCCAGCCAAGAGCTGCTCTTCCACCCAGTTAAGCACTGCAAGTTCTGCAGTTCTCTTGCTCAGAGAGGGAGCAGAGGCCAGGATCAGCTCCAGGATGTCCTTGCTCTTGAGGTCCTTTTGGTGACCATAAATAAAACCATTATGTGTTGTGAGATAAATCATCTAAAGATAATGACAGCATAAACCTGAGGCTTCTCTTATATTGGCTCTGTTCCCTTTGCTGCTCAGATTTCTTCATGTTTCTTTTTGAAGAAATCACCCAAGAGGTACCTTTAAATCCCAGTCTGGACAGGCAAAGAATCTCACTTCTTTGAGGATTTTGAAATCCTTGTGTTCCCAAGCAGGTCACGCTTTCTTCAGCTGCGCTTACAAATAAATGTTCTTGTACTTGCGAATCTGATAGGAAGATTTATGAGGGTGGCACCCGAGTAAGAGCTGCAGTTCAGAGATAAAAACCTGATGTTTATCTGCAGCACTACGAGGATGTTGAAAACCTGACAAATCCGAGATAAGTGAGGGGAGAAATCAGATTTAATGACACCTACACGGAGTGGCAAAATGCTGCTGGAGAGGAGGAATCGCTCCGTGTCTCCCGAAGCATTGTCACGGTTGCCAGGCCAATTCTGTGTGAAGAAAAGTCTTCTCAAAGAGAAAAATAATAATAATAATAATAATAATAATAATAATAATAAAAAATTCACAACAGCAGTCTGGCAGTGATAGGAAAAGGGGAAAAAGGTGACACAGAGTGGTGGGGGGACTACACAGAGTGATGGGGGGGTTTGGGGTAGATTTTGTTGTCCCCCCTGTGTTATTACAGCTGAAGCTGTTTCAGAACTGCAGGAGGATGAGGGAGGAAGGGCAGCAGGGATGTTCTATCCGTGGTTCCTGGATAAGTTTGGAATCTGAGCCGGCCTTGGCCTTGGCAGCCCTGGGGCTCGGTGACGTCCCGGGGCCGTGGCGTAACCGTCCCTGCTCTGCTGTGACGCTCTGGTGGCACCTGACCTTCACCCGGAGCCCTGGCACCCAGCCTGGCTGCTCAGAGCCAGCGGGGTCCCTTTGATGGTGGCCAGGTCCCAAAAGCTCACCCTGCAGGGCCGGGTATCGGGTTTGCTGACCCTGATCCCCTACAGGGCTCTCGGAGATTCGGGGTTCCACACGTGCCAGGGATTTAGGGGAGTGTAAGGTGTTTTCTTGCAGCAAAATATGTTCATTCTCTGCTCCAAAGCCCTCTGCGCTCCTGGTGTTCCCAAAACTGCTTCATTTTTGAGTGATCTTGCAGGTAGAATTCTGTTAAAGGGCTGCTGGAGCTCCTGCTAGGAAAGCAACCCCCATTCCTTTCCCACTGAGCTCAGTGTCAGCAGGCGGGTTCAGCTCCAGGCTGCTGCTCTAAACCAACCCCAGGGTGACTTTTTTTTGAGTCTTTGTTAAACCTCTCTCTGTTGCTTTGATTCTGAGGCTTCTCTCATGGCGTTCTGGCTCCTCTGGGCAGCACAGGCGACACGAACGAACGGGGTGAATGGGGTGGTTCAGCAGAGCCTGTGATAAGCAGGGCGCTTATCAGCTTTGCTATCTGCTGGTCAGCACTCACAGCATCCCTGGGAGGCATTCAGAGCTGAATCAACAGCCCGAGTCCCGTTTGTCACAGCAGCACCAGGCTCTGTCTCACTCCAAGCACGCTGCTTTTGCTTTTCACCACTGGGTTATAAAAATTCCCATTAATGTCAGACCGCAGCTGGTCCCGTATTAAGCCATAAAAAGAAACATTTAGAAGAATTTTTTAATTTATGGACTGGTAATTCCAAGGGCTGCAGATGATCCCAGTAGCAGTGTCCTTCCCAGCAAAAGTCCCTGTGTTTTCCCATGCCTGTTGCTCTTGGCACAGCTCCTTCCTCCCAGCTCCAAAGCTTGTCGAAATTTCTTGTGTATTCAAGGCTAGAGAGCATCTAAGGAAAACCCAGGAAATCTCAGATTATCTCTTGGCACGTCAGTAATCTCATTTATCTGCTGTGACTGTCAGTTTGTTGAATTTTAATGATGGCTGTTCATAAACTGGTACAAGTTTACTCAAAACTCCTCCAGGTGGTGAAGGTTTTGCTGTGTTTTAATAATTCCACAACAGGAAAACAGCAGTAGAGGACATCCAGCATCCCAATATGTTCAGCGGGGGTCCCCACAAAAGGATTTGGGATGGAATCAAGGCGGGCCAAGCATGTCATTATTCTTTGTGGTGCAGTGGAAGCTTGGAGTGACTTTTCCATTGATTTTTTTTTTCTCCCCCCACAGATTTTGGCTTTGGGAATTTCTATAAGAGCGGGGAGCCTCTGACAACGTGGTGTGGGAGCCCCCCCTACGCAGCCCCAGAAGTCTTTGAAGGCCAGCAGTACGAGGGACCCCAGCTGGACATTTGGGTACCATTATCCTGTATTTTAACTGCATTCCAGTCAACTTTTGGGGAGCTGGAAGGAATCTTGGATTGTTCTTAAGCTGCAGATTTGGAATCTTAAATTTTTCTTAAGTTGCAGATTTGGAATCTTTTGATTGTTCTTAAGCTGCAGGTCTGGAATATTTGTTTTTCTTTTAAGCTGCAGGTCTGGAATATTTGATTTTCTTTTAAGCTGCAGGTTTGGAATCTTTGATTTTCTTTGAAGCTGCAGACAAGTTGCTCCTCTTCAGGTTTATTTCTTGAGTGTCCTAAAATGCTGCTTAACTCGGAATGGAATTGGGGTTACCTGTCCAGGTGGCTGCTAAAGGTGCACTGCAGGTGGATGTCAGAGGGAAAAAAAACTCCTCCAAAAGATCCCTGGCTGGATGAGTGAAATTTGCTTTTTTTCAGTGCCTTTTAGTGTTTCCTGGGCTAAGTGGGGATTGAACCTTGCCGAGGTTAAAGGGGTTCTGAAGCCCAGACACCCAGGAGAGAGGGGACTGCTCTGCTTTGATCCTGGAGCTGGAAATGAGCTCCTTTGTGCCCCGGAATCCTCCAGGAGCAGCTGCCTGGCTTGGAGTTGGTGTCTCCGTGTGTGTTATTCCAACTGAGGAGGGTGGAGAGGGCAGTCCCTGCTCTGATGCAGTGGGAAAAGGACTAAAAGGAACTGCAGAAGTTCTGTGCACTCTTCAGAGCCTGCTTTTCATTCCTGAGTTGGTTTTGTTGGCGTTTTTGGCGGGGGGGGTTATTTTAATTTCCCAATTTTATGTTAATTTTTTGATTCACATTTTAAAGCAACCAGAGAAAAGATGATTTGGCAGCCTGGAGAACACTGCACACAGCATCACCCAGGCACTGACTTTTTGGCCAGGGCAGATCATGGAAAGCCACCTTTGGGCTGCTCAGTTAATTTAAGTTAAACCAAATTGCCTTCACAAATAAAAACTTGGTGAAGTTTTTAGTAAAATCAATAAAAAACGTGCTTTGACACACATTTATTTGGCTGTGTTCTGATTCTGTGTACGTAAGCAGCCAATAAATACTGGTTTAAAAAGGCTCCAGCCTTCGTGGACCTTTGGGAGCTGGTAAACACAGAGCAGACGTCAGCCAGGTGACTCTCTGCACGTCAGGAGGGAATCCCTGAACTTTGGTAAATATTCCTTAAATATGTGAGGTCCTGAATCATTAACAGGATCTGCCTGCCCACAGAGAAGGTGTTTGTATTTAAAATAAAACCATCTTCACTTCGGAGTTAAGGATTCTGTGAAGGTGCTGAGCTTGCAGCAATCCCCAGTTCAGTTTTTGGCAGGGAGTTCTTTTAAAAATCCATATTTAATTGTGAAATCTCGGTGTTTTTACAAAGTTTTGAGGTCAACACCTGTTTTTTTTTCCCCTTGAGAGACCCAATGCTGTGCCAGGCTGGTGTGGTTCTCTCATGGGCTGTGGCACTGTTATTTTTTTGACAAGACTATTCCAGTGCCAATTCACTTCCATCCTTCCAGGAATGAGCAATTGGAGCAGAGCTCTTGCCCATTTTGTCCCCTTTTGCTCACGTTAAATAATCCCCTCAAGCTGCCTGTTCATAGAAACTCTTCCCCACAGGTTTAAATGTAAAATATTACAGTTTTTCACTTCGAGTGGCTGCTGTTTGAGGGTTGCTTTTGTTTGGGCAACGCTGAGATTAATTAACAATGCCCTGAGTTCTCAGCTGAGGCTGGGACACACTTCTCAGGTACTGCTCAGTCACCTGTGTGCAGCTCCCTCCTTTCCATCTCAATTCCCTTTTTCTGCAGAACAGAATTATTTCTGTGGCAGGGCTTGGCTTGCCACCCTCAGGGACACTGCTGGGAGCTTGGGAACGGAACTGAAAATTCCCTTTTTCTCCCCACAGAGCATGGGGGTGGTGCTCTATGTGCTGGTGTGTGGAGCGCTGCCCTTCGATGGACCCACCCTGCCCATCCTGAGGCAGCGAGTCCTGGAGGGGAGGTTCAGGATCCCTTATTTCATGTCAGAAGGTAACACTGGCCTGGCTTTACTCTCTTGGTGGGGTTTGAGTAAAATCTGGGCTAATCTGGGGTGCAGGAGGTGTGCAGGGGGAATGGCACTGCTGGCCATGCCTTGTATTTGAAGAATTTGGGCTTTTCTCCACTTTAATGTGATTTTTAATCTTGTTTCGAGAGATTTTTTTTTTAGCCTTCAGGAGCTGTATTCAGCAGCAGTGAGGCAGCTCTGGGCTGGTAGGTCACTGAGCAAGTTTGTAATTCTTATTTTTTTTTTCCACCCCCCACCAGAGTGTGAGCACCTGATCAGAAGAATGTTGGTCCTGGACCCATCCAAACGTTTGACCATCGCTCAGATCAAGGAGCACAAGTGGATGCTGGTGGAGGTTCCTGCCCAGAGGCCAATCCTGTACCCACCAGGAGAGGAGAACGAGCCCTCCCTCGGCGAGTACAACGAGCAGGTCCTGAGGCTGATGCACAGCCTGGGCATAGACCAGCAGAAAACTGTGGAGGTACAACTCAAATGGGGGTAAAAACACACCCAAATGGGGGTAAAACACCTAAAATGGGGGTAAAACACACCTAGATGGGGGTAAAACACACTCAGATGGAGGTAAAACACACTCAAATGGGGGTAAAATTCACTCCTGAGTGGGGTTGGATAAATCATTAACTTGGCAGCTGGAGAGAGACCAGGGGGAATTAGAAAGTAAATTCCTTTTGAAGTTTTAAGAGGTGTGGTCAAAGAAAATTCAAACCAGGAGCATGGAGGCAGAGAGCAGCTGCTGTGTCTGCGCTACCCTAAACACGAATGCCAGGATTCCCTGTGGAATTAACGGGATCATTTCCTTTAGGATGGGAGCTCAGTGCCTTCTGCAGGTTCAGACTGCTCTCTACCAGTGTCCCATCTATCTGGGAGTTGTAGGATTGATGTTTTTCTGTCCACTCTGCTTTGAACCCTTCTCAGCTCAGAGCAGCGTTTGCCTTCCCCACCGCCTCCTAAAACCCCCGCCCCGAATTCCCCCTTTTTCGTGGCAGAGCACAAAAGACATCCACCCCATCAGGCTGCTGCCACACTGGCTGTGCTTCTCTTTCTCAGTCCCTGCAGAACAAGAGCTACAACCACTTTGCTGCCATCTATTACCTGCTGGTGGAGAGGCTCAAGTCGCACCGGAGCAGCTTTCCCGTGGAGCAGCGCGTGGACGCGCGGCAGCGCCGGCCCAGCACCATCGCCGAGCAGACCGTGGCCAAGGTGAGGCTCCCTGCTGCCCTCCCGGCCTCGCTCAGCCTCATTCTCCTCCAGAATCTCTCCGTTCCACCTGCGCTCCCTCGCTCTCTGGCGTGGTTTCACCCTGAAGCGCAAAACGCAGACAAAGCGGGTTCGGCTTTAGTGGGGATCTCGTTTTTAACCTCGGCTCCCAGATCATCAGAGTTCCCACGTTTCCCTCAGCTGCATCCTCGCCGTTGTCCCGAGGATGATTTGTTTTCACACACGGTGGCACCACAGCTCCTGGATGAGGCTGATTGTTTCCTTTCGGCCAGTGCTGTGGATGCTGCCGCACTCCAGGAAATGAAGGTTAAAAACCAGGGAAAGACACCCCTGTTTCCCTAATTTTTAGGAAATCGGGAAATTTCTTAATTTCCTAAAAAAGTCATTGAAACCAGCCCTGAGCCTCCTGGTAGCAGTCAGGGGGGTTTGTACTGATATAAAAAGGAATTTTAGAGCACCAAAAAGCCCTGAACTCTCTCTGTGCTGCTGCAGATAAGTCAGCTTCAGTAATACTGAGCTTAATGACACTTGGGGTTTGCCTGTGCCTTTTGGGGGTGGAAATGTTGGGTTTTTAACAGTTTAAAGGCTAAGGATGTTACTCCTCCTGAACCAAGAAATAGATCTTGCACTTCTGCTCTGGCACTGGGCTACACATTGTTCCATTTGTGACTTTGGATGTTGTTCCCTGCCTAAAATCGTTCCAGTTTTGGAGTTGTTAAATCCTGTTTTTCAGGCACAAGCTGTGGTCCCCTCGGTGAACCTGCATTCCCAAAATCCAAGGCTGCTGCAGTCTCCAGGTCTCCCCTCAGCCTCAGGAGCAGAAGCCTTTTCCTTCCCTCCATCCAGCTGCCAGGGAGAGGCAGCGTTTATGGAGGAGGAAAGGGTTGAAACACCAAAGGTACAGCTTGAAATCACCCCATTATTTGTTGGTTTTTTTCCAGAAGTCATTACAGCTAAAAAATATTGTTGCCTTTTAAAAGCACAGCACTGCTTCCTGAAATTCAGGTATTTAAGCATCAGGAGTTGTGGGTATTCCACATTCTTCTTCCCTCTAACTCTCCACAGCTGGGTCTTTTTTCATCATTCCTCTGCCTCCTGTTCTTTGCTTACATTCCATTCTCACCACACTGCTTTTGGAAAGGAAAAAAAAAACAAAAAAAAAGTGGGGTTCTTTCCCTTGTTCTTCTCAAATATATTTTCAAGAGCCCTGAAGACTCTTCCTTCTTATACAAAAGGGTCATGGATGCAGCTGAGGCATCCAAAGGGAGCTCCAGCCTGATCTGGAGTCAGCAATTAGAACAGGAAATAGCCTAAAATAATTACATTTATGAAGTATGTTCCTCTCCTAAAACCTCTGTTGTTCTCTCTCTCTCACATTGCACCACATTATAACTTGAATTTCGGCATATTTATCTTGCCTGCTGCCAGCTGGGGTTTGATTTCCTGCCTGCCAGTGGGAAGGGTTTATTGCTCCCTGGTTTGTTCCCAACACCAAGAGCGCGGCCCTGGTTCTCAGCACCGGCTCCTTGTGTGGTCTCTGGCAGCTGCAGAGCACAAACCAGTTCAAAGGCACTTAAAAATTAACATTTCAAGCTTTCTTTTGCATCCCCCTTTTGCTTTATAGGTGCAGTTTGGCCAGGGTGGGTCAACAACTGGTGACAGCAGTGAGGTGTCAAGTCTGAGCTCACTTGGGAATGTTCAGTGCCTTGATTTTTGTAGGACGTGACCACTAAAGACTTCCAGGCTCTGATCCCTGGAAAACTGCAGGGAGCCAGTGTGGGATTGGTTCTCCTCTTCCTTTTCTGCCAGATCAGTGCGGGGCATTTGAGTGGGAAGGTCACAAATGGACAGGAAGGTGTGCAAGAATTGAGATTTAGAGGTAAAATCCACTCCATCAAAACGGAGGCAGCAGACCCGGAGTTTTCCCTTGCAGGAATCATTTTCCTGGGGTTTAAACTATTTATAGCTGCTCCTTGATGCTGCTTTAAATACTTTCCTACCATATAGTCTGCCTCAAGACCATTTGTTAAGAGCTGCTGTCAATGCAGTGAAGCCTCTTTTCCAAACAGCCTTTCTTTTCAAAATACCAAAGAACTTGGAGGAAAACCCAGGAGTGGCTGACATAAAATGGCTTCACAGAGAATCAGCTGCAGCAGTGCCAGGTTTTGTGCTAAAGGACTGTGTTGTTTCATCCATATTTTACCCAGTGTGATCCTGTTTGTGCAGCAGGACAGCAATGACAGAGCAGAGCCTCCAAAAGCTGCAGGACGTGGAAATATTTAGGGGTTTTTTGCCTAAAATAAATAATTTTATATGGCAAAGAATTAGTTATGGTGCAGGAGGACCCGTGGCAAACTGGCTTGGAGAATAAAACCAGGATGAAAATCCTAGGAGCAGTTTAGGTTGGAGAGGTGCCTCTGAAGGCCTGGCTTAAAGCTGTGGGAGGCTGCTCAGGGCTTTATCAGCCGGGTAAACCCAAGGAGGGACATTCCACAGCTTCTCCAGGCAACCTGTGTTTGCAGGGGAACAACATCAATCAAGGGGACTTGTGCTGGAAAAGGGTGCATTTATGGAGTTATCCCTGAGCACGGCCCTGCAAGGATGAAATACAAGGCTGGGTTTTTTCCTGGTGTTTATCTGAGCATGAGGAACGAGCACAGCAGGTATAGGAAAGGGGGAACAGCAGTACTGGACATTGCAGAAATGTTTTATACCTGTGACTAAGCTGGCAAAGTTTTTAATAACTCAAAAAAAAAAAAAACAAAACCCAAAAAACCTTGGAGAACACGGAACTGTGGGAGTAAGAGTATTTAGGTTGAGGGAATTGAGTGTTAAGGGAATGCAAGGAGGAAATTAAGAATTGTACATGACAAACAAGTCTTACTTAAACTCAGCAGAGTTAAAAGATCCCAGATGCCTTCAGGCCAGGGATTTCCTGCTTTTGGGGGTGATTCTTTGGGCCCAAAACAAAGCTGTCCCCTGTCCCTGTGCCACCCAGGTGAACGGCTGCCTGCTGGACCCCGTGCCCCCCGTGGTGATGAGGAAAGGATGCCAATCCCTGCCCTCCAGCATGATGGAAACCTCCATTGATGAAGGAATAGAGACAGAAGGAGAGGCAGAGGAGGACCCGGCCCAGGCCTTCGCTGCCCTGCAGGCGGCTCGAGGGGGGAAGCGGCGTCACACCCTGGCAGAGGTCACCAACCAGCTGGTGATGGTGCCAGGCACAGGTACAGAGCTCAGCAAGGACATCTCACAGCTCATTTTCTCCCTCAGCACTCAATCTAATTAGCTCGTGATGAAAAACAGGAGGTTTTGCAGTGATGAGTTTGAGGCAGTTTGGATTTGCTAGAAAGGCCAACGGGAAAAAAAAAACACAAAACCCCCCAAAATGTGCTGTAGAGACAGTGTAAAATCAAAGCAGCAGATTTACAGGTGATTAAACTCACGTACAACCCCAACAGCAACGGGCAAAGTCTGGCAGATTGGCTGCTTTTTCAGCTAAATGTCCCCAAATCATTCACCCCATAAAGATGCACTGGTGGAGGACAGTGGGGAAATAAAACCCTCTGGACTCCAAAACCAGCGAGGTGCCCAAGCCTTTCAGGCTACGGCTTTGTCAGGATTATCTGTGGGCAAAAAAAACCCAAACACTTCCCAGACAAGCCCGTGAACATCTGCAAAGGGTCTGATTGCTGCAAAAACCAGTAGCAAATCCCCATGATTGAACTGCAGGTTTTACTTGACAATTCCTTCATGAAACTTGATTTTTTTGGCTGTTCACTCTGAGGTGGCCACTGTTGGCAGGAGTAGCTCCAGTCAGTGGCACCGATTCCCACTGCCTTTTATCCTGGCTTTTGGTTCTTTTTTGTCCCAGGGAAAGTCTACTCGTTGGATGAGAACTCCTCCCTGGGCAGCATCGACTCCGAGTACGACATGGGATCCATCCAGAGGGACCTCAAATTCCTGGGAGAGACCCCTTCCTTGAAGGAAATGGTGCTGAACAGCCACCAGGCGCCCCGGGTGACCCCCCCTTTCATCGGGCTCAGGCCTGCCAACCCGGCCATGCAGGCCCTGAGCTCCCAAAAACGAGAGGCCCACAACCGCTCCCCCGTCAGCTTCCGCGAGGGACGCAGAGCCTCCGACACCTCCCTCACCCAAGGTAACGCCTCTGCATCCATAATTGTTGTGCTCATAACCCGTTTTAATCATGGTGACGCGCCCCAGACACAGCAGGAAGTGCCCTCCCTGCACAGCAGCCACGCCGGGGCTCGGTTATCACCCAGCTTTATCTCACGTTTCCCTGCGCCAACCACAAAATGGGGTTTTTTTTCTGACATGGGGTTTTTTTCTCCACTCCTCTCCAGGAATTGTAGCATTTAGGCAGCACCTCCAGAACCTGGCACGAACCAAAGGAATCCTGGAACTGAACAAAGTCCAGCTGCTGTACGAACAGATGGGATCAGAGGAAGAACCTTCCCTGACATCAGCTGCCACCCAGCTGCAGGACCTCATTAACAGCCCTGCACAGGTACTTAAAGCAGAAATCAAGCTCCACCTTAATGCTTTGAGACAGATCAGGAGAGGATGAGGTGGTGTGGAGGTCTGAGAAGAGCTAACTGACAGATAAAATTCCCTATTCTCCTTTCTGCCTTCCCCAGACTGGAGAATTTGCAGCCTTTGCCCATCCTCGTGGTTTCAATGAGTGGCTCTGTCATCTTTCCAAACCCAACAAAGTTATTGCTTTCAATCTGAAGAGAGTTTTGGATTTAGCAAAGGCCACAATAACTCCTTTCCTTCCGTGGCCTGGTATAACTGCAAGAAGGGCAAACAGCCTGATGTGCAGAGTGAAATGTTAAAACAGCTCCCAGTGGGTTGTTTCAAGTGGAACAGGAACACAGCAACCACGGAACCTCTGGCAGGGAGAATCCTTAAGGAAAGGGTTAAGAAAGCCTCTTCTGGACATGCAGCTTGTTCCTCTTCCCTCTGCAGGAGGAAGGCTCTCAGCAGCAGCAGCAGGAAGCTCCATCTGCTTTCCCCACTGGTGCACACCCCCCGTTGTTATCCCGAAGGCAGAGCCTGGAGACCCAGTACCTGAAACACAGGCTGCAGGTACCCCTGCCCTGCCCTGCCCGGGCTGGAACAGCACAGCAGAGCACCTGTGGGATCCTGGTGCCCAGGAAAAGCACCCAGAGGATAAAGGAGCAGAGAACAGCTCGACTGGGAATGGCACCGTGTTTTTGTGGTGTCAGGCACTGAGCCTGAGGATGCAAAAAGGGCATTATTGCTGTTTTCCTCCTCAGCCTGGCAGTGTCTCATAACTGCTGCTGGATACAGACTATTGCTGTGACACCCCAGAAAGGTTCTGCAGCAGCATCTGAGCAGCCACTTCTTAACCCCCTTCCCCGCCCCCTTTATTTCAAACCCATTTTCCTACACCTTTAGTTTAGTTACAAAAAACTTCCCCCCCCCCACCCCCCCCTCCAGCTTGCAGCTTCTTCCACTTGGGAAGAAAGCTTTCCATGGATTTTTTTATGGTACAATCTCTCTGGCAAAAGTATTTTTTAAGGGTTAGAAGCCAACGGGCAGCAGTCTTTATGGGTTTAGAGAGTGGCTCTGTGGACAGCTGGGCAGTTCTAGGGGTAGAAAAATCTTTCTCTTGCTTTCTGGACTAATGCATTAAATCAAAAGCCATTTAAACCAGCTCTGCTTCCCTTGCAGAAGCCCACTCTGCTCTCAAAAGCTCCCAACACTTGCCAGCTCTACTGCAAAGAACTGCCCCGGAGTCTGGAACAGCAGCTCCAGGAGCACAGGTGAGAATCTCCCAAACTATGCAGAAAAATTACTCTCAAGAGTAAGAAAAGAACTGGAACTCTCTTTGTGCATTTAGAAATTATCTGAAAAAGGAAAGCTTCACTTCAAAACTTCTTTTAAAAGCAAGAACAAGTCCTGCCATGTGTTTACAAATTTCTCTGCCTGATCTTCAGCTCCCAAATTCCCCAGAGCAGCAAACAGCAGGCTTTAAAATACAAACACAATGCATCTCATTCTTAACAAACTGAATTAAACAGTGCATGGGGGGGGTTAGCTTAAAAAATGGATAAGAAAGGTTATCAAAGGAGCTCTGTGATAACATTGAACGGTGATAACTTTGATGTGCTGCAGCAGTTCATGAGCAGGGGTGCCCAGGGATTTTCCAGTGTACTTGGAGCAGCCTGAGTGACCCTTTTGGAGTCCGAAGGGCCAGAAATAACTGCTTTTCTGTCCTGCACGCAGGCTGCATCAGAAGAGGCTGTTCCTGCAGAAGCAGTCCCAGCTTCAGGCCTACTTTAACCAGATGCAGATAGCCGAGAGCTCGTACCCCCGGGCCAGCCCGCTGCCCCTACCCTGCCCGGAGGAGCCGCAGCCCCAGCAGCAGCCCCAGCAGCAGCAGCAGCAGCAGCAGCCGGCCCAGTTCAGCCTGCAGCAGCCCCTGAGCCCCGTGCTGGAGCCCTCCTCGGGGCAGATGCGCTTCGAGCCCTTCCTCAGGCAGTACCCCAAGGTGCAGCTGGAGCCGCTGCCCCCCAGCCCCTCGCGGCTCTCGCCGCCGGGGCGGCCGCAGCCAGCGCAGCCCCTGCAGTTCCCCTATCAGACTTGTGACGTGCCTGCTGTCCCCTCGCCCGAGCAGTGCCACCTTCCCCCGAGCGCCGTGGCATTGCCCGAGAGCCAGGGCAGCTCGGCCTCCGCGGAGGCTCAGCCCAGCTACGACCCCCTGCCCCTCTCGGACCTGCCCGGACTCTTCGACTGCGAGATGATGGAGGCTGTGGATCCCCAGCACGGCGGCTACGTCCTGGTGAATTAGCACCCAGGGGCAGAGCGCCAGGACGAATGGGAGAAGCATGTGAATTTTTGGTTGTTTTTTTTTTTTTTTTGTTCCTACCCCCGGAATTCACGGTAGTTTTTTGACCCTTGAATTGACAGGGGAGCTAAGAAAATCCACCTGGCTGGAAGAAGGAATAAATTTTAAAAAACCAAACAAATAAATAAATAAAGCAGGAGGTGTTTGGCCCCAGTGGGCAGCGGCTGGGGAACAGGGAGTGCAGCTTCATCCCACAAAGTCTGCGTGGAAGGAGGCAAAAAAGGTGAATTTCAGAGGAAGGAAACGGCCCCTTCTAAAAAAATTGGGGGAGTTTGTCAGCATTCATCCAACATCCACTCAGAGAGAGGAGAGTGAGTGCACACTTATCATACTTCTCGGCAATAAAAGCAATAGTTTTCATTGAAATTCAGGGTAGTTTTGGGTCTGCGCTGATGGCAACTGGAATCCTCTGGAGAACAGGAGCACAAGGTGGAACTCGAGGAAGTTGCACTTTGGTTGAGCTCCTGGTCTGGAACTACTCCATGGCCAGCCCTGAGTATCTCGGGCAGCCTCCACTTCCCTCCTGCTGGCACCCAAACAGGATTTCCCAAGCCTGCCAAGGAGCTCTTCACTGTCTGCTGAAGGAATCTGGAGCAAGGGACACCTGGACTTTGTCAAAAGAAACCTGGGACTGTTTGGAGAGACCTCTGGGTGAGGATCGGAGTTCTGGAGGATCAAGGATGAGCCAACAGAGAGAGAAGGTAAGGAGAACCATGGGAGAGAGTGCAAGAGCTGCAGAAAATGGCATTAAAAATAATAAAATCCACCTGGGTGGCTTTTAAAATCACCCCCTTTTGCAGGAGGGCTCTGTCCTGGAGAAGTTCTGCTCGCTGGAAAGGATCCACCTGTCCCTGGGTTGCATTAAAAAAAAAAAACAAAAAACAAACAAGCAAACAAAACTGTGTTTTGAATTTGCAGTATGTGTTGCTGGTGGTTTATTGAGCTTTGTATATTTGGACAATTATTTAGGGTTTTAGAACTTTAAGGATTAAAAAAAAAAAAACAAAAACAATGAGCTTATAAAAAGAAAAAAAAACACCCCTGTGAAGTGATAGTGCTGTGCCTTTTTCAGTTCTTTATCAGCCTCTATGCTTTTTTCTGAAGAAAGTAGACAATACCCCATTTATATCCCTGCTGTGGCCAAAGTCCCTTCAGAGCACACGTCCCACCGTGTGGGACATGTTTAACTTCCTCAGTGTTTGAGTGGCTCGTGTATATAGGACACTGAAAGTATTACAGCAATATTTTAGCACCAAACTGTTGATGTGTCAACCATTTCAAGGGATGCTCCGGCTCCGCCAGGAGCTGTGTCTCCAGAACTTCCCAGTCGTGAAATCCAAGTCACAGGAGGGGGGTGGCTCAGGGAACTCTGCAGGAAGCTGAGATCTCCAGTTTGGGGTTTGTCTCTCCCCATGAAGGATGGTGGGACAGGCCAGGCCAGTGGCCAGTGGCCAGGCCAGCCCTTTCTGAGCAAACATTAAGCACAATCGCAGCTTCATCAAAGCACAAAGAGCGAGAGGAGCTGCGCTGATCACACCAGAGTTTGCTGGAAGGTTGGGTCTTTGGTACTGCAAATCCCGAGGGTGCGGGGAGGTGGATAATCAGCATTTACAGCAATAAGACCACATTAAAACATGGAATGGGAGGAGTTTGGCCGCTGTGTGTGAAGGGGAAGGGTTTAACAGGGGACAGAAAGCACCTGGTCCCCGCGTGCTCAGGCAGAGACAGCTCCTGTTCTCTGGAGCTCTGACACTGGCCCGGGTTTGGCTCAATCCAAATTGCTCAGCTCCTACCTCTGCTATCACAGGGATTCTCCAGGCAGCAGCAGCAGCAGCAGCAGCAGAGTTTAAGGAACAGGGATCACGAGATAAAGATGGCCAGAAAGCTCTGCTTTCAGCAGCTGAGAGAAAAGGTTTGTGTTGTGTGGTTTCCCTTCGGAAGGAAACGTGTGGCACAGCGGAACACACAAACCCAGTGACACCTGAAGGACTGACAGAGGGAGGGGAGACAGCCTGACAAAAACTCCAGCAGAACAAAGAGGAAACAGAGTCCTGTCCTTTCACTCCTCCTTCTTCCCTACCCCACAGCATAACCCACACGCTCTGGAATGTGAGTATCTGTGCAGTGAAAGCTGCTACAGGACACCCGGCACTCTGGAGACAGCCCCAGTCCTGCTCCAGGAGCTGGGTGACTGCCAGAACCATAACCACTTCCTTCCCCATCCAGCTCCAGGATCCCGCACGTTTCAGGACTCAGAAATAATTCCGTGCTGGAGTTCTGCAATTCATTTATCAGGATGTGCCAACCAGTCTGAGCTCCTTTGAGCTTTGCAGTGCTGGGCAGGGGGAAGCTGCAGTATTTTTTCATGTAGTTTAGCCTGACTCTTTCCCCTCAGCCAAAAGCATATTTAACATCTCATGTAATTTCCTTTAAGCCAATTAGGACTAAAAGGCTTCTGAAGCCTTCTCATACAGAGAGGATCCATTGGGCACCACTTCCTACTCCTTTGAAGTGGCTTTTTTGTTCCAATCTGTTCTGTTCTAACATTAGAGAACTGTGTACACTACTGTTAGAGTAATTATTAGCTTTATTATCTTGTACTACAGCCTCCTTTGAAGAGACTTTGGTGTGATGTATATGGGGTACAAATTTCATACGGAGAAAAGTGCAATATGTGTGTGTGTGGTATGTTCTTTAATGTATTTTTTTAAGGATTTAGAGGGTTTAGTCTCTGCTTTGGGATAAATGCACTAGTTTTGTGAGCTCCAGTTTGGCAAGTTCATCTGTAGTATTTACATGCAACTGATCTGCTGGACTCTGTAAAGCAGTTACAGTGTATTAATACAAAATAAAGAATACGTGCATTTCATTTTTTAAATTTCTAGTGAGCTAAAGCAGCGCCTGCCACTCTTGTCTTCATTAGGGTCAGGTTATTCTCTCTCTGAGGCACCAAGAAAATTCCTGTCAGCTGGAAACACTGCGTTTTCTAGACTGAGGTTTGCTTCCCACGGTTCTGACACACTTGGGGTTGTTGGTACCGCTGACTTTTGCCAAATACTAATCTGGAGAGACTGGAAAACTTGGTGCCACGCGGTTGTCACAACACTTTCCACTTTCATTAATAGAAGGCTCATTCAAAATTACTTAAGATGAGATCAAAAACCAGCGGAAAAAACCTCAGCAGCTCTTTTTTTTAAACACCACTAGTGACATTCCTGTGACCCTCAGCGCTCTTGCTGATATCAAAGCGTGATGTTTGGAGATCAAGTGCAAAAGTTAGTGGAGAACCATTGGATTCACCTGTTCCCCCACCCCAAAACTGCTTTTAGGCGGTGACTCAGCCCCAAACAGCCGCCCCTGAGGGGTTCTTGTGGCACAGAGGGACACAAAACCCTTTAACCAGAACATGTTTGACAGCTCTGAGCACCTGCCCGGTCACCTCCCGTGTCCCCAGGGAGCCTCCAGCCTCTGCACAAGGCCAGCTGCCAGCAGTGCTGGGCCTTGACACCCCTGCCGTGGCTGCTTCCCACAGCTCCTGATCCTCTGCTGGTCCTGAACTCCCCACAGAGCCCAGGGCAGCGATCCCAGCACGGAGGGTGAAGTGTCTGCACGTCCTGCTCAGCCAGAGTCAGCGGGGCCCCAGGGTGAGCTGCACACACAGGCACTGCCAGTCCCCTGTCCCACCAACAGGACACGGGGAAAACACCACAAACCCCCTCCCAGGGGCCACAGGGTGGCTGGAGCTGCACACACAGGCACTGCCAGACACCTGTCCCCACAAACAGGACACAGGGATGGGGAAAACACCACAAACCCCCTCCCACACTCCCAGTCTGTCACTGCTCACGGGCGCAGCCACGCAGAGGAGGTCACACGTTCAGGAGACCTCAGCTAACCTTCCAAGCTGTCTGCAGGACGCTCCCTCCCTCCCCTGCCGCCCCCAAAATGCACAGGCTAAGCCGTCCTTATCCCAGTGAGACAGGAGAAAGCTCAGCCCTGCCTCTCAGCCCGGTCAGAGCCTGTAAATCCTCGCAGAGCAGCAGAGCACAGCATTTCCCTGCGGGCCTGGGGCCAGCACAGCTTTCCTGCAGCGAGCTCTGGCTGGCAGGGCTGGTGTCAGTCCCTGGCACGGGGATGGATCAGCAGCGGGGCTGGCACAGCAACGCCACACGCACGGCACCAGCACAGGTCACACGAGGGTGACAGCAGAGGGAACGCGGCCCTGGAAAATCCAACCGGAGCTTTAAAACTGGGACTGAACTCAGTGCACGCAGCCCTGCTGCTGAGCTGGTTTGGGAAATCCAAGGGAAGCCTTAAAACCTTGTCTGAATTCAGTGCACACAGCTCTGCTGCTGAGGAGGCTTGGAGCCTAAAAGGAGCCTTAAAACTGTGTCTGAATTCAGTGTACACAGCTCTACTGCTGAGCAGGATTGGACATCCTAAAAGGAGCTTTAAAACTGGGACTGAATTCAGTGCACACAGCTCTGCTGCTGAGCAGGATTGGAAAATCCAAGAGGAGTCTTAAAACCATGTCCGAATTCAGTGCACACAGCTCTGCTGCTGAGCAGGCTTGGACAATCCAAGAGAAACCCTGAAACTCTTGTCAGAATTCGGGGCACATCAGCCCTGTGGGTGTGAGCTTCAGCCCCTGGTCACCTCACACCATGTCCTAAACACTGTCAGGATAAGCCATTTACGGAGCTGAGAGCGCCCTGCCAAGCCCAGGCACAGTTTGGGAGTTCAGAACTCCCTGCTGGGGAGCAGAGAGCTGGGAGGGAGCGGGGCTGACGTCAATAGGGGAAATTATACCCTGAATCACCTGGGTCTGCCTTTGCACAGAGCCTGGGGAGCAGCCTGGGAGGCTCAGGTGGCTGTTTCCATGGAAAATGCTTCATCAGAGCAAGGCAGTGTTCTCCAGGACCACCAGGATATAACATATTATATGTACTTATACAAAAATAAATAGCTTGAGCTTCTCTCTCAGAAAGCATCACTGCTCAGCTCAGGTGCTGTGATACACAGATCTCAGAGGGCAAAACCTCCCAGAAGGGAGCAAAGGCAACCTTTTCCTGTTCCTTCCCCTATTCCAGGGCAGGCTGTTCTGTTCACAATTAACAGTTTACATCTTGGTCACTTGGAGAAGCTCCTGGTCTGGGGAATCAGGGGTTTAAACTTCACCAAAGAGCTCCTTGTCATGGCAAAGGACCCTGCAGGAGCTGAGTCCTCTCCTCCAGCAAACCAGAAGACCCAGCCCGGTTTGCACCGGGGTCCCACGGCGCCCAGGAAACGGCAGGTGAGTAACTCTAAATACCTACAAAGGCACAATCCTCCACTCAGAAAAATTCCTGAAGCTGGAAAACGAGAGCCCAGCACCCCCCAACCAGCAGCTCACAGTTTCCCCCCCAAACTGGCTGTGCTGCCCTCAGAGCAGGGGCTGAACGCGGGGGCAGCGCTCGGGGATGCCCTTTCCCCGGGCTCTGCGAACAACCCCCCATAAAACGCGGCTTTAACCCCTCCCTGCGAGCCAAAGCAGGAGAACATCATCATTAACGCAGCAAATTAGCAGCCGAGCCTCGTTAGCGCTGCTCGCGTCACGCAGCTGCACCGAGGGGCCGTCGGGGGGATGATGAATTATTCCCGCTAATCAGGGGCTGCCAGCAGGAGCTGGGGCACGGGCAGGGCAGGGCTGCGGCTCCCCTTTCCCAGCAGCGTTTCCTTGGAGCCGTTGCCATGCCGACACATCAGTCTGGGCCATCCCGCTCGTCACAAGTGCCAGGTAATCCAGCAGGGAGAGCCAGGGGAGCTTCTGGGGGGCTTTGACCCTTCCCCGGGAGCGGCAGCGAAGCGCAGAACTTTTCCTGCTGGAAAAGGAAACAGCTGCCCAGCTTCCCCTGGCACCCACCAACTCTGGATGCAGCAAGGTGAAAACAGTGAAACCCCCCCCCCATAACCGCCAAAACACCCCCAAAACCCTCAAAATCCAACAGCTCTGGTCCAGCAGGGATTGCCAAAAGCCTGAGGCACAAACCAGACAGCCCAGTGCCCCGCAGCCACTGAGAGGGGCATGTCCTGCTCTAAACCCCACAAAAACGGGCCCCAGACCTCAGTGCCTCACACCACAGCCACCACAATTCTCCACTTCCAGCCCCAAATCACCCTTGGCCAACACAGATCCCAACCGTGCCAAGCTCCCGTTAAAAACAAGCAAAACCCTGACCTCCTTCTGGGACCACGTGGCTTCAACCTTTACCCTTCCCAGTTTAACCCTCAGCCTCTGGCTCCAAAGACACTCCTGTGGCCCCCAAACACATCACCTTTTTATTAATGTTTATTTAAAATAATCACATTTTTGAAGAGAGGCCAGAGCTCTACAAAGATCAGACGTTTCTCAGTTCTTTGACCAAATTCATCCCAAATATTGACAATAATGACAGTATCTGGCACATTTAATATTCCATGGGGCGAGATGGACTTGGAGAGCAAATGCTCCGAGTGCCATTCCCTTCATTTCAGCAGTTAAAACAACAGGAATTTTGGGGGAAGGCTTTCCAAAATCCCCATCAGGAAAGCCCCTCTGCTCCCTGAGCTCCTTGAGCTCCAAGCTGCCTCAATAATTCCGCTCTGACCTGCCGGGATGCCACGATTTAATCAAGATAAACACACAGAGCACCAGCAGGAAAACGAGGATTCATTAGCAGCTCATCCCTGCCTCACCCCTGACTCAGAACTGGAGGCTGAGTAAGAAGGGCAGAGTGGAAGCAAAACCCCGGCATTTCTGGTTTATTTTGAACACGTTGCCTGGAGCCCTGGCACGACACAGCCACATTTTTCCCTTTCCCTGGGGGATTTGTCCCAGAATACCAGCCTTTAAAAGGGCTGCTTTTTCTATCAACAGTTCTTAGAAGCCACAGTGGCAATTTTAATTGTTTTTTGGTTTTTTTTTTTCCTCCAAAAGAATTAATTGTAAACCGCCTAAAAATAAGCCTGGAGAGACTCACAGGGAAAGGCAACGTCAGCTCCTGGCAGCTCTGGTGCAGCACTGGGAGCTCTGCATTGTTCCCAGCTGGGTCACTGGGGGAAACCTTTCCAGACCCAGAGACCTCCTCAAGAGGCTCAGAAATAAAGGGGAAAAGGGAAACAGCCACACATTTCAGCTGGTAACCAAAAGGACCCGTGACCAGGAGCAACCCTCCCTTCTGAATTCAAGGCAAAAAAAGGAACACGAAAAGCAACGCACCTCCACCTGACAATCCAAAAGCTCCTCCAGCCTCGCCTCCATGGGAGCAGCAAACTCAGCCCGGCCCCGGGAGCGCCCTCGGGGCCCTCAGCGCACCCAGGTGGTGCCAATTTGGGCAATTTGAGCCGTTTGTCCCCAGCAGCCACGCCCAGGGCTGCGCTGTCCCCCTGCCCACCTTTGGCTCCTCCACACCTGCAGCAGATTAAATGTCCAGGCTGTGGTTTTGCTGCAGAACACCCCGGGATGGGGCTGGCGTGACCCAAGCACAAGGGAGAGCTCTGGGAACAGACAAAGTGACACATAAAAAGCTCTTTTTTTATCACCACCTGCCCCCAGGTTGTGGGGACAAGCCCTCAGAGTGATGCTTGCTCCAGGAAACAGAAAAAAAATCAAGACGTTTCCCCTCCCAGGCACTGTGCAAAGGTCTTCCCAAACCCACCAGGGATCTGGGGCAGGGGGGGTTTCACAGAACACACAGCGGTTTCTGGGGTGAAGGCAGCGTGTGAGGGGTTATTTTGGGCTGTATCTACACAGAAAAGGCCAAAACATTTCCTCAGAGCAGAGGCAGCTGACAGCCCCGAGCCTCCGAGCTGCAGCACCCGGGGTTCGGAGCCAGGAGCAGCTGCTGGGTTTGGTGCCAGTGGTGCCCTCTCCCCTCGGTTTGGGTCACAAGGCAGGCGAGGCCAAAGGTTTGCTGGAGGGATTTGCTGTCTCAGGGGTGATTCTGGACACAGCACAGCCGAGTCCGCAGGGTACAAACCCTCCATGAAGTGTTTTGGTTTTTTTTTTTCCCTTTAAACAGGATGTAGAAGTCCCTGTTTTATAACCAAAAAAAACCATCCAGAGTTCACACCAGCGGGGTTAAAATACAACTGAGAAAAACCAGATTTTTCTCACCAGACTGTGAGGACAAGGCTTTAGTCCAAGCTCCATTCTGCCCTGTTATGGGGCATTTCTTTTTGGGAAGACACCAAGTGTCCCTACAGAAGGAAAGCACCATGAAAATCAGGCCCTTCCAGCAAGGTGACAGCTCCAGCTGCTCAGACCCCACAGCGAGACCCACAGCAGGGTTCTATCCCCTAAACGCTGCTGGAATTACACAGAGGAGCTGCTCCCTCCCCAGGAAGATCAGTCAAGTCCTGCAGAATTACAGAGCAACCTTTGACATCCTTAATTGATTAATGAATATTGTAATAGAGCTTTTAATTGTAGCATCCATACACGCTTAAATCCACTATTCTTTATATCTGCTCGTAATTGCTCATTAATCACACACCAAGTCAAGCTGGAACCACCCGAAAAATTCCACCTAAGCTTTGAAAATGACCACGGGTCAAAGGGATGGGAACAGCCCAAAGTTTGCCTTCAGGAAAGTTGGGCCACAGCGTTTCTGCAGGGATTATCCAACACTTGTATGGGCTGGAAGATCCTTTTCCCTCCATCCCAGCTCTGTGCCCCATGTCCCAGGGGAGCTGGAGGGAAGCAGGGACTGGGAGCTGATTTCCTTCCTTGCAAAACAGCTCCCAGAGGGGCTGGGGCACACGAATTCTCTGGGACAGAGCCCCGGGAGCTGTGCAAGAGGAGAGCTGTGTGCTCCACAGCTGCACCAGCAGTGCCCCGTTTCACTCTGCCCCAGTGCTCGTGGAATCCAGGAATGGTTTGGGGGGCAAGGGACCTTAAATCCCATCCCATGCCACCCCCTGCCTTGGGCAGGGACACCTTCCAGTGGCTCCAATCTGGCCTTGGACACTGCCCGGGATGGGACAGCCACAGCTTCTCTGGGAAATCCATTCCGGGGCCTCCCTACCCTCACAGGGAGGAATTTATTCCCACTATCCAACCTAAATTTCCCCTCTTTCCGTTTGAAAGGTCCTCATCATGTAATTCAAACTCAGTCCAGTCTGGGCTTTGACCTGAGAGGTTTAGGGAAACATTCCCACTGAAAAGGCAAAACCACAACAACCTGGCTTTGGGGCTTTAATCCCCTCCCTCCCCTGCAGGGGTTTAAACAGCAACTGAAAAGGTTCCATGCTTTTCCACACAGATTCCAGGATTCTTGTCAAGGCTTCCCAGAATTCATTCTCCCCACTCCCCACCCTGTGTGCCTCGTACTTCTGACTGCAGCAGCGAGGGGTAAGAAATTACGGAACCGGGATTTTGAATAAACCCCTCAAAATAGTTAAACGTGCAAAGGGCAGAGCAGAAACCAACCGAACGAAAACGGATGAATTGGGCAAATAATTCCCAACGGGAGAGATGAATCCAGCTGGTGCCAAAAGGTAAAACAAACACCTTTTTTACCAACGATTTCTCCTTTCTGAGGCAGAACTAAACGAGGATAAACTGGTGCAAACCACCCTTCAAAACCAACGTGGAGCCCTCCTGCACACAAGAGCTTTAGATCTTCCTCCTCCAGAGGTTACAAATCCCAGGAGAGACAGGTTTGGAACCAGGCTCACCCAGCGAGGAGTTACACAGCACAAGGGGCCATTGGGGATGTTTTTTTTGGCTTCAGCTCCGAGGGCACAGAGATGGATTTCACTTGGCCAAGCTGCAGAGAGCAATTAAGGACCAGGCTGCCTTCCCCTACCAGAGCAGGAGAAAAGTTTCCTGCTGGAGCCAAACAACTTTAACAAATCCAACAGTTTGCCAGGGAGGATCTTTGCCAGTGAGGATCTTCAAGCCTCTCGTCAGTGAAAGAGAAAGGCAACGCTGCACTGAAAGGCAGGGCAGCAAATGTCATTCCTCTCTGGAAAAAAAATGCTTGGGGATCATAGGAATTGCAGAAATAGGGAAATAAGATGTCTCAGTAATTGAAAATAAAGAGACCAAGGACTTGCAGTGACAAAGCTCCAGGTGATGTTACACACAAGGGGTGCACACACCACAAACCCACTTGGAGGGGGCTCCGGCAAAGTTTGTTTATCAGGACTCCTAAAAAACCTGCTGCTGGAGACCATCCTTGTCACCTTTCCTCCCGGATTTTCGTGGAAGCAGGATTCCATTTTGGGATTGGACAAATGATCCTACAGCTTCCTCTCCAGATTTCACCTTGGGATTGAATGAATGATCCCGTGGCTTCCCCTTGCCCAGCTCCAGCCTTCCTTGGGGCAGGTGGGCTGGAACACACCCCAGACGCAGAGGAGAAGATGCAAGCATGACCTGGCAGTCCCTGGAAGGCTCCCCCAACCTCGTCTTTAGGAACACCCACGTGTCCCTGCTGCACAAACAAAAGCTGCCAGTGTGGGAGACTCTGGGGCAAGATTCCAGCAAGGCAGGAGAAACAAACACCAAAAACAAGAGAGCAGCAGCATTTTAACGGCTTGCCTGGGAGAGTAAATATTGACTGGTTAAGGGGAAAAGCCAGCTCATCCTCCTTTTTGGTGAGGGCAGCTCTGGCGCAGAGGAGGAGCCCTCCCAAGGCAGCAGGAACACAAAACACAAGGAAGTCTCTCAGCAAATATTTCTGGAAGGTGGCACTGGGTGATTGAGCTGCACAATGGCTCTGTTCACGGGCAAAGGGATCCCAGAGGCTGCCTGCAGCCTCCAGGGAGGAGCTGGAAGCATCCAGGGAATTCCCATGGCAGGGAATGGGTTCTCCACACCCCTGGAGTCAGAGCAGAGCACCAGGAACACAGAGTGCTGCAGCAGAGCAGGAAACCAAGCCCAGCTCCTCCTGGGGAGATGTTGGACCCTCCCTGCCCTCTTCTGTCAAGGAGTCCTCTCAAGAGGTTGCACGAATCAGCTTTTGCCTGCACCAGTTTCCCTCAGCAGAATTTGCTGTCCAAGCACCATCAGCACTTCAGTCAGCTGAGGCAGAACTGGCCAGAGCTATTTAGGGCGTGAAGAACCCGGCACAAAAACACATCAACAATTTCCATCACCCCTCCGGGAGGGGCAGAGTCCACAGGAACGCATCTGTGAACTCACCAGCAAAAAGCACAGGTCCACAGAATATCCTGAGTGGAAGGGACCTACAGGGATAGTCAAACCCAGCTCCTGGCCCTGCCCAGACACCCCAAAATCCCACCCTGGGCATCCCTGAGAGCATTGTCCAAACGTTCCTGGAGCTCTGGCAGCCCATTCCCTGCGACCAACACCCTCTGGGGGAAGAACCTCGTCCTGATACCCAACCTAAACCTCCCCTGGCACAGCTCCAGCCTGTCCCTGGTCACACAGAGCTGCAAAAAATTCCCAGATTCACCCCCCTTCCCATGCACAGCCCTTTCCTGGTGTAACTGGAGGGCCTTGCGTGGGGACTGCCAGACAGCTGAGGGGAAAAGCAGATTTTGGGGGCTGGAACACAGCTCTGGATCATCTGACAGGCCCAGCTCAGAGCTGCTGTTCCTGTAAATCATTCATGCACCGGAGGCACGTCAGACCCCAGGTGACATTTCAGAGGCAGCCCCGTTAACCCTGACACTGTTGGTGAGCTCCCTGAAATCTTTTCTTTCCCTGTATTTAACATTTAAAATACCTCCCTGCCTGAAAGCCGTGGAATACACGCTGCAGCCAAAATCCCAGCGAGTTTTTACGATGTAAAAAAGGAAAATAAAAAGCCCCTACGGTTTGTTCTGCCTTGTTCTCCTGATTGCCACGAAATGGAGAAGTCAGACCACCCATTTCTCTCATAAATTACTGTTCCCTCTCACCTATTGGGGCCCAGAAAGGTGAATAAGGATTGCACCTAATCCTTCTCAATGATTCCCCTCCCCAGGCCTGTCATTGCTGGGAAGGACAAGCACAGCCCTGGACTCCCCAGCAGCTCCCACAGCTTTTTCTTTTGGACTGGCAGGGAGATGAAATGTTTGTTAGCAAACTCTGCGAGACGCAGCCCGGGGAGCCCAACTGAGAGGAAGCAGTTAATCATGAGTGTTCCACACAGACATGGATTATCTGTCGATAAGTGGCAGCCCTCTGGAGAAAATGAGGTCCAGGAATAATCCCAATTAGGCAGGGAAGTGTTTGTCCATCGCAGCGGTGGAGACTCCCCCAGGGACACAAAGGGAGGGATGCTCCCCCTCTCCAGCCATGCAGGGGCTGCTGCAGCCTCCTCTCTCGGGTCCGGCTGCCACAAAACCACCTGAGACACCTAAAACTGAACCCCCAGCGCTGTCACAGCAACAGGGACAGGTCATTGTGGCTGTGGGGAGGGAAAGGAGTCAGCATCACCTCCTCCAGGGCAGCGCAGAGGAGGCTGCAACTTCCACCCTGAAATCCGAAGTTTTACCCGCAGCAAAAGCCCCAATTCCCCACCCCGCCCCCAGGATTTCACCCCTCAGGACCCGGCTCTTCCCGGTTCTCCTGGAGCACGATGCCCTCTCCCGGGAGCCCGAGGAAGAGCTGGAGCAGCGTGCCCCGGCCAGGAGCGAGGTTGAACCTGGCAAGGTTCCCACCGGAGACCCTTGAGGCTGAAAAGGAGAGCCAGGGATGAAAACCCTGCCACCACCGCCCAGCAGCCTTCAGAGGAGGCTGGGCAGGGAGCAAGGAGAGCTGAAGGATCACAGAAACAGCGGGGATTTGCCACCCGGCTGACACTGGGGTGGGTGGGTGTCTCATCCCCACAGCGGGAACCTGGGGGGCTGGAAGGATGAGCTCGGGTGGGGAGAAGCTCCAAGAGCAGGGGCAGGGCAGGCTCTGGACAAGCAGAGATCCCCTTTCCTCGCCAGCTTTGGAGATCCAGGGAGAAAGTTACGGATATTTATAAGCAAACCTGTCTCTAAGGCAGCAGTTTCCAGAGTCTAATAATAGGGTTTGGGCTTGTTAATGGCGTGATCCAGCCAGAACTGCACTGAGCTGCTGGAAAGCTCCTGTCCCGGGAGCAGATTCCCGGGAAGCTGGGAAGGTGAGGAGCCAAGGAGCCTGGGGATCGCTGTGACCCTTTGGATTCCCACAGCTGCAGCACGTGGAGCACCAGGAGCCCCTGGGACAAGGCTCTGGGAGAGGCAGGGAAGGGCTGCACCTGCTGGAGAGGACACCAGGGGTGTGGAAAAGCCACCTGTCCCCAAAATCAAGGTGAAACCACAACTCTACCACGCCTGGACCACTGGGCAGGTCCCAAACCAGACCTGGCAGTGTGAATGCACCACCAACCCCACATCCAGAGGCCCTGGAGCTGTTTCGTGCTGACTCAAAGTGTTGGAGCTTCCCCAGGCAGCTCCGAGGGGAGGATGAAAAACAGGAAAGGTCAAAACAGCCTCGTCTTTGTGCAAGGGAGAGAACAGGGCTGGGCAGGGCAGCACCTGCACAGGGTGTTCTGAGGCTGGGTAATTTCAGGGATCAGCTCCCCACCCTCAGAGCCTTTCCAACCAGCTCATTTCAACACAGAGCATTCCTCTTGGCTCACTCCGGGCTGGACAAGGGTTACACCAATGCCACAAGGACTGTGAGACACCAGGGAAGCTTCACCCTTTCTGTGAAAAGGAGTTTGCAGCCTGTTTTATCCGTCACGTTTAACACTCACCCCGTAATTCACCTCCCCAGCAGAATTCACGGATTGCAGGGCGCTGAGGGACAGCACTGCACCTGTGTTTGCTCTGGAAAACGTTGATAACTCCCAATTATTGCCAAGTTATCAGTTCCCAACCACCACTCCAGAACAGGAATCCAGCTGGAAAGAAAGGTGGAGCAGCCACAGCGGTTTCCAGCGGGTGTTTACTGCACTGTGCTCACACCAAACACGTGGGGATGGGCCGGGACACGGGGCAGTCACAGCAGCAGCACCACAGAGCTGCTGCCACCACTGCCTGAGCTGCATCTGTGGCTTCATTTCACTTCAGGTCAGGGCTCAGCAACAAGGGGAGAGGCAACAAGCAGGGCAGGAGGTTTGGTTTGGATCGACTGGCACTGGAGAGCCCTGGGTAAACTTTAATGAGGGCAGAGGTGGCTGGAGGAAGAGGGGAGATGATGGACACAAAACTCTGATGCCAGCTCTGCCTTCCCAGAACAGCTCATCCCAGCCACCGCTCCTCGGAAACCTCGGAGCTCCACAGCTGACACTCGGGAAGGGGGAGACTCGCACGGGGTGAAATCCACTTCCCTAAGGATGGCACGACTTAGACACCACCCCAAATCTGAATTTAGAGCCTCAGCTTCCAGCTGCTGCTCCAGGGAGTGGGGTGCAGTGGGATTCTCCATGGTGTGACCATCCAGACTCCAGGCAGGGCACTGTTTGGAGCACAAACATTAAAAACCTCCTCCTTCGTGCCATGCAGGGGATTCAAACCTCCTCCTGTGTTCCTAAAGCTGATCCTGTGACACAGCCCAGCCTTGCTGCTCACGCAGCTCCTCCTGCTCTGTCCCAGCAGGATCAGATGGGATCACAGCCTTCCCACCTTGCTGAGCCCTGCATCCAGCACCTGGACCAACACATGGATCCCCAGAGCTTTTCTGGATCCCAAACATGCAAATCTGCTCCCTGATCCCCCTGCTCACACCAACCCAACCATAGTCACACCATGGAGCTTGGGCAGAACTCCCCCTCTGCTCCACCCCATCCCATCCCCACAGAATTCCAGGGATGTGAGTGAGAACAGCTCCCTCCATCCAGCTGGGGATGCTGCACGTCTGAAAATGGAGACAGAATAAGCACAGAACTGCTCTGAGGCATGTTGGACCCACGTAACACATCCTGGCTATTCTGGGAAACAGAACTGCAAAAAAAAAGTGGATTTATCCTTCTCCTCTCTGGATGATTCCAGAATTTTTAAGATGCCGCAGTCTAGAATTCAAAGGATCTTGAAAAAATCATTATAAACAGCAAACGAACACTTGGCTTCACAGGTAACACAAACACGCTGATCCCATTGAACACATAATTGTCTCAGTTTGGTTTTTTTGCTCCCAAAAGCACAGGTTTATCCCTGGAAGTGTCTCCTGGACAGAGCAGCTTTAGGCTGTTCCTCTGTGGTGCACGATGCTTCACTCCTTGAGATTCACTGCATTCCAGTTCATTGTCAGGCAGGTGTTTTTCCTCTTTTCCCCTTGGAAAAGGAAAATTCCTAAGCTTTGTTACCTGAAAAAAATTCCCTGGGTGAAAGAAAGCACTGCTTGAGCAGTTGAGGACATGGAGGGGTGGGTGGGGGAGAGACAGGGAGAATTCCAGCTGGATTTTCCCAAATTTGCAGCCTGGAGCAGAATCTGGTGGTGCCACCCCTTTTTATTTTCCACTTTTTTCTTCTCTGGTGTAAGAGAGAACAACACAGGGAGCAGCAGGGATAACGCATCCATAGGTGGCTGCTGGATTTTCCAACGGCTTGAGGCAGAGCAGAGCCCTGACAGAGGAGCAGAGGCTGCCAGAGCTCATCAGGGAACCCTCCCAGCACCATCCTTCACACAGGGAGCTGTCCAAGAGTGCCAGCAGATGTTTTGGGGTTTTTTTCGCTGGCCCAGGTGTGTTCCTAGCCTCCCATTTTTTTCCTGGCTTGCTTCCTGCGGGGTTTCAGGATGGTGTAGTTGGCGTACCACGTGTACTGCTCCGACAGCAGGGGGATGTAGAACGCCCGCAGCAGCCGCGAGGACCTGAAAAAGCAGAAAGGAAAAGCAAATCGCTCTTAAGCGCCCGATTCTCTCCTTGTTGGCGCGACCGGAGCTGGTTTGTGTCATTAAGAGCAGCGGCCTCATGCTCACCATCCATTCCCAGCACGACTGATGGGGAGAGAGGGCAGGAAGGTGCTGTAATTATTGGAAGAAATTTAAATCCCAGATATCAGCATCCAGGGGACCTTGGGGGTCACACAGCCCTGTCCCCCAGGGCACTGTGAAGGTGAAAGGCTGCATTTCCCTCCTGGAATCTCCTTTCTATCCCATCTTTCCGGCTGCCTTTTCCCCACGCCTCTCTGAGGAGCAAAAAGCAGCTTTGATGGGCAGTGGCATTTTGAAGTTTGGCTCTTGAGCTGATTTTCTGTGGAAATACCGAATTACAGAGGGCTGGGCAGCTCTAAAGCCCACACTCACTCCATGTCCTGCCAGTGCTGGGAGCTGGCATTTCACAGCCTTTCAAAAACTCGACCAGTGGAGCACGGAGGGCTTAATGATGGCTGGGTGAAATTAGCACCTTTGACTGGGTTGCTAATTGCTGGAGCTGTGCTGGCTGAGAGCATTCTGAACGGATGTATCCTCTCACTAATAGTGAAGTCCAGGTTTCAACGTGAAGTGGACAAATAAAACGTCCTTCAGCAGCAGCTCCGAGCTTTGTGAAGCTTCAAAAATTGGAGCAACTCATTGAAATCGGGGCTGAGGCAGAGTTTTGCTTCCTCAGCACTGCAGCTTCTCTCCTTAGGTCTCTAAGATCAACTGGATGGGAAAATATCAACCCTTGCCAGCCACAAGTGTAACCCCAGTCACAGAGAGCTCGGAAAAGCAGCAGCAGCAGCACCCAAATTTGGATTGCTGAGTGCTCAGGGATGGCACACACTTGCTGGTCACTTCAACTCCCAGCTCTGCTGTTCTGGACATCCAATTCGAGCAATTTTTTCAGCAGAAAGATGAGTTGTGTTTTGTTCGCTTGTTGTAAGGCAGCACTGGAGATCTTTCAAAAATGCAGCTGGAAAACAATGGCAGGAACTGCTGCTGGGAGCTGCAGCTCCCCAGGGGCTCTCAGGGCTCCTGGCTGGGCTCAGCTGGGATCAGGCAGCTCCTGCACCCTCACAGTCCCCTCCCAGCTCGGGGACAGCTCTCAGATCAGAGAGAAGGAACCTTCACCTCCTGTCACCTCTCTGTGTCGGGCTCAGCCACCTCAGACAGCAGATGGCACAGGGAAGGGGCTGGGTGACAGATGACAGGAATATATTTAATGTTCTATTTGCATTTGCTGCTATATTTGTCCCCCAGAGACTGAGGGTGTGGAGCCTTAATCAGCACTCAGCTCCCAGGCAGCAGGAGCAGGGCCATGATCACTCCGAGCTGGGTGAGCAGGGTCTGATTTTCCAGGTTTTTTGGGTTCTGAAGGAGGCACTGCCTGCAGGACAGAGCAGCTCCCAGCCAAGGCAGAGATGCTCCGTTACCAGAGCTGGAACCACAGTGACCCTTGGAGCTGAGCCCCTTTCTGCCTGAATTTCAGGAAAAGCAACTCAATTCTGTTCCAGCAGCGCCAGAGGAGGCTGTTGTGAGATGGGAGGAAATCCCAAGTGAAGACGTTCCAGTGCCCCTTCCCAAATTCACAGACTGACCGGAACGGCAGCACTTGGATACCCACAGTGTGAGAAATTCCTCCTAAACTGCATCTGGTAACCTGAGTTTGGTGCCAGCAGAGTTCAGAGAGAGGCAGGAGAAGGGACAAGAGCAGGGAATGGCAGGAGAGAGCTGAACTCTGCCACAGGGACAGGTCCCAGTGCCACCGGGGCAGGTCCCAGTGCCTCCCAGCCACAAGAAGCTCATGATCAAAGCTCTCCGAAAACCCTTTAACATCTGCACCTCCTCTGGGGGTTAAATTCTGTACCAACACACGCATTTCAGAAGGAATTCAGCTAGTTTTAAAACAAAAGCAGGGAAAACAACTCGAGGAAAACACCATTAGAGGGAACGAGACAGCCTCTTATCAAACCAGGGTAATGCTATGCTCCAACAAGGTGACCCAACCGTTAATTTTGCACTAAGAATTTTATTTTTTTTGGATGGCAAACCCAAGTGTTTGGAGCAAGCAGACGGCTCAGCCTAAAGAGCTGGAAAATATGTGCTCCTCAGAGGGGAGCTGTGATATATTTCCCCTTTCGTGTGCCAGATTCGGAGCGTTCAGCCAATACAGAATTAAATGGACCTTGGCAAAGCAGCTTCCTGAGGAGCATAATTAGCTGGTGGCTTGGAGTGCTCTCTAATTCAATTAGCAGCAGCATTTATCAGAGCCAGCTGAGATTTACATTTGCACTTGCTGACGTCAATGGGAGACTCGCAGCGAGCCCCAGAAGCCTCCAGTGCAGCAGGACCGAGCTGAGCTGCTGGGGTCATTTATTTCATTTATTTTCACACAACAAGAGCTGCACTTTGGGCCGAGCTGGGGAGGTGCTTGATGGTTTGGGTTTTTTTTTACCCCTTGCTCTGCAACCACTGAGCTGCAAACCTGGAATCTCCACTCAGCTCCGAAGTGACACTTCTGTTCCTCCCTGGGTATGACAAAAACCCCAAAAGCTGGATTTTCATAGTGGTTTTGCACTTCAGAGGGACCAAGGGGCGTTTCCAAGGCACTAGAAGCAGGTGCTGGGTTTGAGATGCCAGCCTGGAGCATTCCAGGGGTTCTTGATGAAACCTCACTGGCTCCACAGACCTGTGTGACCCTGGGGAGAGCTCTCCACTGCCTCTGGGATCCTTTAATTTACTGATTTCTAGCACTTAACTTGCTGTTAACCCCCCTGCTGCTGCTCTCCTGCAGCTGAACTCCCTAGAATGATCAAGAAGGGACAGCACTGCACAGATCTGTTGTCTCAAATCAAAATGAAAATGGGATTTCCATCCCATCTCCACTCTCAGGCCTGTAAAAGCACTTGTTGCATCCCTGAAACAGCTTTGAGGTTTTTCCAATCTCAACAAAAGGCCAAGAGGAAATATCTGGGTTTTGAGACCCTGGCACCTCCTTCAACCACCAGGCAGATCTGCAATTGTCACCTCCCTCCTTCTGCTGCAAAACTTGTGTCATTTCCCCTCCTGAGAACTGCCTGAGCCCCAATATTTGATGCAAGTTAGAACTCAAGAACACTCAAGGAAAGAAAAAGCCCAGAGCAAACAACACTGCCTTAAATTAGAAATGCTCTGACGCACTCCGAGCGAGGAGCTCAGCAGCAAAACCAGGAACGTTTGCCATGGGAAACCTTGCTGGGGATGGAGCAGCAAAATTCCAGTGCTTGGATGCAAAACCATTGTTCACCTGCCACTGTTATCATGAAGCGGAAGCTTCCTCACTCTGAAATTTCAGTCACTGCCAGCAAGTTCCTGGGGATGAGTGGGGAACTAAAAAACCTTTGGGGATGAGTGGGGAACTAAAAAACCTTTGGGGATGAGTGGGGAACTAAAAAACCTTTGGTCCAAACGCAACACAGGGAGGGTTTGTGGGACCTGGACAGAGTCATGGGAACACCAAATTCCAGCTGAGCCCCTTAACCACTCATCCACCCTGCCTCTTCTCCAGGGGTCAAATGGCAGGAAGAAATTAAATATATGTGACAAAAATGATGAAGCACAGAATCCAGAATGAGCTCTGAAATGTTTCTTGCTCGTGCTGGAGCAAGAGGGGCTGGCAAAAGGGGCCTGGACCTTGTCTGCAGGGACCAAACATAAATGTGACTCCTTTAAATGCCACAGTGGCTGAAAACAGGGCAGGTCAGACCTGTGGTTTGTTCTTTCTGCTCTTCCCTGGACTTGGGAAGCTGTGCCCACTGCTGGTTCCTGTTTCACTGCTCCTCTCCAGGGGGGACAGGTTCAGGGTGACAGGATGGGGACACACTGCTGGTTCTGGCACCCCTCAGAGCCAGCGACACCTCACAGGTGAGGCCAGGCCCTTCCAGCCCTTCCCCAGCAGGGAGAAGTCCCCTGCCCCACCTGAAGGGTTGGAGAAGTGCCTGAGGAATGGGAATCAGAGCTGCTGCCATGGCAACCTGGCCTCCTCCACTGCTGAAGGCACCACACTCCCTGTGCTCCAGCTGTGCAGGGTTCATATGGAACAGCATTTCCAGGAGCAGAGGAGGCTCTCAGGCAACACCCAGGGCTCAGGATGTGGCTCTCTGCCCTCCTCCTGGGACAGGCTCTGCTTCCCCAGCACCTTTTGTCCAGGAGGACAGAGCAGGGAATGATCCCCTGCCCTCCCACCAGCTTGAGATGGTGAGGGATGGCTCAGCCAGGCAGTTCCTCCTCAGTCCCACTCCCTGTGTTCTCCACAGCTCCAGGAGCAGAGCTCTGAAGTTTCAGCATCTCCCAGCTTCTCCCAGCAAGCTGCTGCTCCCTTTGAGGTGATGCCTTTGCTACACCAAGCCAAGGCACGGCTTCAGCAGGAGCAGCCCCACCGAGTCCCCCTTCACAGGCCAGGCACGGAGGAGCACACAGCACTGGGAGTTTGGCTGCAGGCTTGCAGGGAGTTTGACAAAGGCTCCACTTCGCTGGAAATTGGATTTCAAGCTGGCATCTGCCAACGGATCTCTCCTCCCTGCCCACTTCTGCAAACAGAAAGCACGGACTGCCAGCCCTCATCCCTCCCTCTCCAAAGGGCAAATCCTACCTGGAAGCATCAAGGAATGGCTTGTAGGCAATGGCCACCCACTCTTCTTTGTTGGAGGAGTACCTGGGCTCCCGTGGGGTCTCCGTTGCTGTGTCCAAGTCCACCAGGTAGTGGCATTTGGAAATGTCAATCTGCAGGAAGACAGACATTCCTGTGGTTCATTCCCTGCAGTTTTGGTTGTCTGTGCTCATTCAAAGCAGTGAGAAGAGGGTTACATTTCTAGCAGCAGGTGAAATGCTTCCTGCAGGACACAGGTAACACAGTTTGAATATTTTCAAGCAAAACCTTTGTGGGGGAATCCAGCAGGAGACTCACGTTATGAAACCTCCCCCTTCCTGCTGGGAATCCTATGTCTTATCCTGCCTTACCCCCTCAAACTCTTCCTTGAGGGATTTCAGCTCACTCTCCCACAAAATTTTCCTGCCAACTTCCTTGGCCATGCTTGAGATCCCTTTTCTGAAGCACCTTTGGGGTTTAATGGAACAATTTAGGCTGAGAACAATTTAATTAGGTGGATAGCAGATGGCTCCGTGGCATCACAACTGAGTGGCAAATGAAATTACACCGCAGGAAACGCAGCTGAGGATGCTGAATCCACTTCTTGCTCTGTGTGAGAGGAACATTCCAGGCCCTGGGAGAGGTTCTGGCTCATTAGCAGAAGGACTCCCAAACCACTAACCAAGTTTTTCTGGAAGTGATGTAGAATCATTCAGAGAAAGACAAATTGCTGCCTCAAGGATCTCACTTGTCTCATCCTAAATGCTGCCCTGAAAGGGCTGGGACTTCAAATTCCAGGTGCCAGACAGGTTTCCTTTGTATTTTCACAAGTTACAGTGAAGCCAAGCATGATATTCCTCCTGCTCAGTGGGCCAACACAGCACCTCTGCACTGATTTGGGCATTTACACAAGACTTGGGTGATGCACAGACCTCGAAATGAAAGAAAGGAATGAGTCTTAGTGAACAAAGCTGCGAGGGATTTCTAAATCACATCCTCTCCTCTTCTGTTCCCCTTTCCTTTTCCTCCTCCCACTCTTTATTTGATGCAACTGCTCTGCCAAGTGGAAGAGAGCTAAATTGGATCCCATCCTGACTGACAGGAGTGGGAACAGCACAGAGCTGGAGCCAAGGGTACATCTGCTGCTGCCATGGGGTCTGGATGGTGTTAGAAGTGGAAAGAAAGTGCTTAAAACCCCCTTTCTCTGAAGCCACCTGTTGTTAACAGCTTTTAGGCCTCATCTGCTGGTCCTGCTTGGATGTATCTCGGTAAGAAATAACATTCCTTATCTCTTTCTTAGCAGTTTCAGAGACAAATGCACCTCCCCAGCCGGGCAAGTGCAAGGTAAGTGCTGCTCAATGTGATTAAGGAAGGAGAGATTGCAAAACAAGATCAAATCACTCTTTCCCCAGTGTCTCATAGCAACAGAAACACTGAGGTTCACTCTTCCATTTCCAAGCAGAGTAGTAATAGATACTCACACCTGAAACAGTGAGATCTGTAGCCACTAATTGGTTTTAGCCCTGGCTCAGATAATCCTCCTGAACCATTTGTTTTCTCCTCTTTAAATGACCAAGAGCCTTGTGCTGTTTGGATTTATTCACTCTCAGAATCCTGTCCAGTTCTTGCTAGTTATTCTTCTATGTTTTTCTTAAATCTGAGTGTGCTTGTACTCACTAAATTTGGGGAAAGATCTTGATCTCTTGGTGTAATTAGCAGGTCAGATGTAAGAGTTTTAACCCCCTGTTTAATTTCTGATTTCTGAAGTCCTAGGCCCTTGAGCTCGCACGAGGAATAAGAAAGTCGTAGGGTGACATTAAGGAACGAGCACGAAGCAAAAGTGTGTTTTGCTCCATTAGTCACAGGCTGTGCAGCAGCCAGCTGTCTGTGCTAAAAATAAGCCCCAGTTAAAGATTTCATAAATTAAATGCACTGCAGCAGACAGCTCCTCTCAGGTGGGAACACGCCTCCTTCCCATTTCCAGTAACTACATAATGGGCCTCAAAAAAAGAGTTTTAACCCAGAAGATTGCCAAGATTTAACCTGTTAGTAATTTTAAACATGCTAGCTAGCAATAATTTAAAATATTCCTATTTGTGCACTGGTTTAGTTTAGGTAACACAGTGCAACCAGGAAATAAATCAATAATACCAGTATACATTATCTTAGCAGATTCCCACTGAAATCACTAATGCAATTAAGTTCCACATTAAGTTCCTCCTCCTCAGTTGCATATATGATGAATAGTTTTATATTTAATAAGAAATAAAAGAGGAAGATTTCAATTCCTGCTCAGTGACAAATATTTTCTGTGGGGGACTTCAAACGACTCATTCCTGTGATCACATTAACACACACTAAACCCAAAACTGCAGTAATTAGGAGTTATTACTTCTGCTGCTTCTTTTGTCCTTTATGTCTTAAAACTGGCAGATGAAAGGCAAACAGAAACCACTCACAAGAATGGGGAGATTTCCAAGTGCTGCAGAGGGACCATTTTTGGTTTGGAACTCCCCAGGAAACAGAAACGGGGAGATCACTCAGAGGCATTACATTGATTTAAATTATACAGCGAGGTAAGGGAAAGAAACCAGCAACAAATCCTTACATATCGAGATGGCTCCTCCTTGTTCTGGTCATTCATGTCCGTGGGAATGATCCGTGTGGCCATGGGTCCCTTGGCAAAGGGTTTGGGCAGCTGGCCCCGGAATTCCGACAGGATGAACTGGAGCTGCCAGCTGCAGAGAACGGGGAAAACGTTTGGTGTGGAGAGCACCAAAAGCAGAACCAAGGACCTCATTCCAAGGGCGGGAAGCTAAAGGAGCAGGCACACCACAGATTGCCAGGAACCAATGTGCTGACAAAAAACCTTCAGAATGCTTTGGTTTGGGTATCTGAACGCTGTTTATGACACTGCTGCTGGTGACAACAGAGACCCAAGGTCCTGAGGGTTACCCACATACGCTCCTGTGCCCCTCAGTATCACGCCCCTCGTTATCCATCTCACCAAACTGCACCTTTTCCATCGAAGCACTCACTTGTCTGGCAGCAGGAAGCTGCTGGGGAACCTGTGCCACTCCTTGCCCACACACACATTGACCGGTCTCCCCTCGGGCACCGTGTGAATGCTGGGGTCAGTGGCAATCCTGTGGAATTCTGGGTACAGGTCCAGGGGCCCGTGGTAGCCTGTGGAAGGCAGAAAGCCATAAATAAGGTTAAAGTAAGAGGGGCATTTAATGAAAGCCTACAAAAAACTGTTTCATGCATACATTTTTAACTGATAACTCACTGAATAAATGAACTGGTCTACGCTGAAGAGTGGCTGGGTTCAAAGCTTCCCCTCTTTTTAGCAGTGCTTGTGCCCTACCAGTTTTATTCACATTCCCCTGTCCTGGCTGTCAGTGGCCACCAAAACCCCAAAAAATATTGATGAGGTGAGAAGGCTCTGATTTCAGATATGTCCAGTCCATCTCCATTAAGGACTCATGCACCTAATTACAGGTTTTACATAGGAAAATGCTTCTCCAAGTGGGATTATCTATCTGAAAGTCAAAGTATCTGCTTTAACACCAGTCAGTTTTTAGATCAGTGGAGTTGTGCTGGTGGAAGGTGAAGGGCAGAGGATTTTTAAGTGATGTAATTCTGGTGATCTATTCATACGTATGTGGGTGAATGTATCATTAATAATTAATTAATGGTGACCATCAGAACTCATTCCTTCCCCTGCAGCAGCGACATCTGAACTCCTCGAGGTTCCTGATTTCTACAGGCAAAGCAGCACAACTTTTGCAGGCCTCGAGCCCAAGGGCCAGGAGAGCAGAGAGCAAATGTGAAATACCAACCTCTGAATAAGGCAACAGAGCGTGACAGTGACAAAAGGCCAAAGAGGAAGACAGTCCCCAGGGCCAGCCAGTTGGAGGACACCGTGTAGTGTTCCAGGCGGTAGCGCTGGAAGATGAAGTGGTAACATTTCTCAGGGAAGAGTAAAAAAAAAAAGAGACAATATAAAGTTACTCCAACTCTGATCTCTTCAGCAAAATTCTCATTTTTCCTAAGTGTCTTACAAGAGTGCATCTCCCACCAGATCTTTGGGCCTTTTTAATTCAGAGCCATAACAATGCACAGAAACTCATAGGGTTCAGTCATATTTAAGTGATAATTTGGGGGATTTCAAGCAGTTTTCAGCTCTTTTCCCTAGGAAGGCCTCTGGACCTGAAGTGCTCTCTCAAGGGCTCCAGCTTGGTTGTTCCCAGGTGAACCAGGGACACTTCTGCAGAAGTTTCCTGCACAGACACACCTGATTTTCCACGCTGGACTGAATTCCTGTCTAAGCTCCATGACCCAGATTTCCAGAGTGACCTGTGGTTGTTTACCCTGCCTGCACAAACCACAGCTTTGAAGTGGATAAAAGAACACAGAGCACATTCTGCATCCAGCCTTAAACACAAGTCACTCTGAAAGTGATAAAAGGAAAATTGATAAAAGAAAAATTGATAAAAGAAAAGCCCTTTAGGTTTTTTTTTTCAATTTAAAAGCCTTTCTGGGAATACCCAGGAGGAAATACATCCAGTCCTTGACTTGGTCCCTCCCTCCTGTTCTGCAGGAGTGGTTATTCACTTCCTACCCTCAGCTGGTTTCTGTTTCTCTTGTCCTGTTTGCATTTTTCTCATAACAGCCAAATCCACGTGGTTTGGAGGGGGAGAGTGACAAGCTTGTCCTGCTGGTGGGCAATCAGTTCCAGATTCTCAGCTGGATGCTCCATACTGGGCAAAATGTCATCAAACAGTGGTAAAATATGCAGGAAATGTACACGAAATTTTCCTAAAGCCACATTTGGCAAAAATAAAAACAAATAAACATTGCCCTGTGATGTTCTGAGAGCACAGAGGAATTCTCTGTCAGAGCCATAGAACTGGTGACATCACAGAGCTGGATCCTGTGGGGATGCAAGGACTGGAACTCATCTGGGGAGTGAATGGAGATCCAGGGTCAGAACAGCAGCTGAGCAAGGGAAGGACGAGTGATTTGAGGGGTGGGCAGGAACTCCAGCAGTGCTGCACAGCAGGACAGAGGAACAGCAGGATGAGGCCAAACAGCTGGAACAGGCTCCAGCAGGGGCTCCTGGCTGCATTCCTGAGCCTTTTTAACAGCAGGAGATGAATAATTCTGAGCTTTGGGAAGGTTTATATCAATCTATATTAGTGTTTCACTCAGTGAAGTGTTTCAAGTGATGTTTACTAAACATCCAGTTTCTGGCTCTTCCAAATGTTCAATGCAATTTCCCAACATTGAAACGAGATCCCTTTGCCTTTCTTCAACCCAGTGAGGGGATTCCTTCTAAAACACAACAAAATGCATCTCCTACACACCCACATTCCTGCCCTGAGAGCTGAAGAGCCAAGGAGGCACAATTCCATCAGCAGGTTACTGAACCCTCATGGAACCTCTTGGATTTTGTGTGGTGTTGGCACTACAACATCACAGCTGCAGGAATTCCCACCTGGGATTGGAGAACGACTCAAAGTCATCACAAAATAATGGCTGGGAAATATTCTCAGCTCTCTACTAAAAACCCTAAAATTTACCTGAAGAGCAGAGAGAGCCACAGCACCAGAGAGACAGATGAGGGGATAGATGGGGAAGAGAAACCTCTCTTCCTTGTGGGGCTGGCTGAAGAAAATCAGGATCCAGATGTACATGGGGGCCAGGGTCAGCCAGTAGGGACGGCCCAGATTCTGAACTGGAAGACACAAAAACTCAGCAAAGGAGCAAAGCAAGAATTGCTTCTCTTGCACAATCCTGTCTCACACCCAAAGCCCACTCTTGAGAACCCCACACACCCTGTTCTGAGCACCTCTGTTCCTAAAATCCAGGTAAAACACCCAAACAGCCAGCAGGGCATCTTCCTCAGAGGATTTTTGCAGATTCCTACAATCCTGACAATTCCCACAGCCTTGGGAACACCAAAAGCAGAAAATAAGTGTTACTGGATCCAAGCAAGACACAAAACCCATCGAGAACTGCCAGGTCTGAACAGGCAGACAGAGGTACTGGGTTTCCTGCTGGGCATTGTACACAGAAAGATCAGGAAGGGCCTCCTCAGGATCTCCCCTTCCCCTTCCCAATGGTTGTTTAGTGCCTGAAGTGTCCCCAGCCTTCATTGCCTCGTTACAAAAGTAACGCCAGGAGAGGTCTCCCGGGAGCCTTTTGCTTAACAGAGGAAATAACTGATTCAAAAATAACAACAATTACCCTGAATTTCAGTCACACTGAGGAGGGTTCTGCACTGCCCGATGATTTCCAGTCCCTTTCCTACCCCCTTACTACTCCCAACAGCAGAGTTAAGCAATTAAGCCAACGGCATTTCACAGACAATAAGAACAAAGCACTCGGCAGAATTGCTCCTGCTGTTAAGCACAAGAACACCAAGTGAACAGCAGGAAATCTTGCATTTACAGGAGCTCCTACTGAGCTTTTACTGCTTTCTGAGAGTTTGGCACTCACAGCCAAGGAACAGATATAAGCAAACACCCCTTAACATACATTTTCATAGATGATTCTGTTACCGTTTGTTGTATTCAGTAAAAAAAAAAAAAACAGAGAGAGAGCAAAGCACTGACTGGACTGATGAATCTGGAGGCTGCTGTTGACACTTGATGAATTTTCCTTAAGAAAATAGCAGAGAAGAATTTACACTTCCCCTCTGGAGTCACTTACCAAGTGTCATGTGTTTAAACTGATGTCATTTTATTCAAGAAAAAGCCCAGTGTGGAGTAGGGAATATTCTGGTTCCTCCTTTTTTTTAACCCTCAGTACATCCACACCCAAAGGGACATTGCCCAGAGCATGGGGAGCCTGGCAGGGCTCAGTCCTGGCAGCTGAAAAATCCACAGTGCACAGAACAGTCCCACAGCTTCAATCCCAAAAAGGTTCCTACCCATTTCCAGCTGCAGACAAGATGGGAACAACACCAGGTACAGCTTCTTTCCCCTTTAGGATCATTGACTGGGCCATTCCTGATGCATTTAATGTCAGAATGAGGGTTAGGAACCACACACCTTGTTAGGCTTGCTTTTGATAACACATTTTTCCTCTTGAGAAATCCTGAACTCTAATGAGCTCTAGGAACTTTCCTGGTGCTCCAAAGGCTTTCACTGCTCCCAGTTCCACTTCCAGTAAAGAAAAGCTGCTCTTTGGCAGGCAACCTCTCCTGTGCCTGGCTCTGCCAGCTGCCCTGCACTCACCACGGAATTTCTGCAGCAGACACTCCATCAGACAGGTCAGAGGCAGCACGAGCAGGGCCAGCACAAACACCACGTTGAAATTCAGAAAGCCATTGATGAAATAGAAGGACCAGGGTTCTGTACCTAAATGGTGAGAAAGAAGGCAAAAAGAGGTTTGAAACACGAGCAGGAATGGACGGAACAGCAGCTTTGGTCCTTCTCTGCCTGGCATAGTCCACCAGAGTATCTCACACTCACACCTGCCCAAGAAACTTCATTGTCTTCCTCCTCAGAAATCATTTTTCTCCTTATTTTTTCACTGGGGGTGAAAAATAGTATCACATCTGCTGCTCATGAATCCCAGACCACTCCCACAGCCAGCAGAATTCTGTGACACAGAGCTCACCCCTGCATTCAGAAAGCACAGCAAAGAAGCAGAGGTCGAAACGTGTAAAACTTGACCCCAAATTCATTCTTCTTTTCTAACTGCAGAGGAGTAAGACAAAACCACTCAGTGTCATGTAATTCTGCAGTGAGGATGTTCACTCTGGGTTGGCAGGAACAGAAAATGTACCAAAAAGGATTAAGAAGGAAAGGAGTTTGCATTCCCACTTCACCCCAACAAAGACTCTGCCACTAAATGCTGGTTTTGGTCCCTCCTTAGGCTCAGCACTATTTAAATGTCCCAAATTCAGCCTGTTCTGACACAAACAGGAGCCAGGCAGCTCTGCCTCCACACTTGGGAACTGGCTGCAAGCTCTGGAGGATGTAAACTGAAAGAAACTCCAGTCCAACTGTCATTTATTTAGACTCTTAATTCAGGATGCTTAAAGCCCTCAACAATAAGGAACGCCAGCTCCTCTCCACACATTTCCCACTCTCTGAGTGTGATTAGCTCAATCAGCCAGTAAATGACACGCGGGGGCTTTAATCACGGCACTGTTGTGACATGTGTCACATGCCACAGCAATTTCCTGCAATCAGAGCCACTTAAATCGGGTCCGTGTTGAAATTAATCAGACAACTGAAAAGCAGCGAGGAAAACCCGAAACCCCTGCAGCTCCTGCAGCTAAACAAGGGGAGAAGCTGCACTGGGAATGTCACAAACACGGCACTGGAGTCACTGGTTGGCCAAGCAACTCGGGTTTATCGAGGAAGCCCTGAGTTATCAGCACTGCAAGCAAACAGCAATTATATAAATAAGTCCTAAATCTTTAGAGGATAATTCCAGGGACCATCCTGTCACCCTTCTGGCTGCTATGGAAAGCGAAGGAAATTCACTCTGAATTCACCTCTCTCTGCTCTGGTCTCTGATTTGGCAGCCTGGGGGTCAGGAGTGAAGGACACTTTATGAAACAACTCCTCCACAATCCAAATACAGCCCAGCTAATACTGCTGATAAACAGATCAGCTGCTCTGAAGCACAGCTTTAACCAGAAAAAAGGCTGCTCGCTCCCATCTTTTTTGCAGTGTGACTGAATTGTCCATAAAAAAATAAGCACTGGAGTCTCCCCTCCTTCTCCAATGAAGGATTTTCTTCTCTGTGAGAGGACAAAAAAAAACTAAAAAGGGGGAAAAAAAGAGAACAGTGCACAGCAGGCAAAAAGCACTAGGCTGGGTCACTGGTGACTCACCCATTCAGAGGCACTCAGGCTCAAAGCCTCCCAGGGCAAAAGGCTTTTTATTCCTGTTATCCACACGGCTCAAGGTGAACTGAGACAGAACTGCAGCATCAAAAAGGAATGACCCCACTGCATGCAAGAAGTCCTGGCCCAGAACATCATCTTTGAAGCAGGGAGGGGCACTGGAGAACTCTCCATACTCAGGATTAATGGGAATATGCTTCCACACAGAGCAGGAGAGGAGATGGAGCTTCCTGCAAGGATTCCACATCCTAGAGCTGGCAGGTGTGGGATATAGGAGACAGACTGGTGAAAGCAGTGGGAAAAGAACACCCAGGCAGCTCCTGGCATGGTGGTTCCATGAGGAAAACCAGCTGGAAGCACTGTCAGACCCCGAGCAAGAAAATGCTTTGAACTGTGAGGTCTGTGAATGGCCCCGGGAGCAATTCTAGAACTCAAACTCAGGAGTGAATAAAATTTTACCCACGCTGCACCTTGACCACAGGAATGGCGAGGGCAGCAGCTCGGGCCAGAGCAGAAGAGTTGTAAAAGAGGTTTAAGATAAGGAGCCCCACCCTGGGCTGAAGGCTGAGTGCAGGAACTGCAGCTGGCAAGCAGTAACTGAGCTGCAATAATTTGGTCATGAGTCACAGCCCTCATTGGGAGCAAGTCTGATTCAGTGCTGCTACCATGAACAGTCTGCTTGCTGCATTTCATTTATCCTCACTCTGCTCGAGAACCAGGACTCCACAGAGCAAAGTGTCACACAAACAGTTCCAGCACGTTCCACCCAGGCTGAACAAAGCTTCCCGAAGTGGGACAAAACTTTGGCCACTTCTTAGAATCCCAAAGCCTCAAAATCAGGGATATATACACTTAGCTATTTTCCCTTGGTTGTAGAAACCTAATCACTCCAGGGGAATATTAATTGCACAGACAATATTTATGTAGAAGGAGTGTATTGCTAAAGTCAGATGAAAAAAAAATAAATTGAACCTTGTCTCCAAAATACTGTGGTGCTTACACGGGAGATGATCTGGGCTGGTGACTCTGCTCCCACCATGTGAACGTTGGGAAATCCCAGCTTCCAGAGCCAAGAGGGATTGGCCAGCCTTTCATCTCCCCTGGTAGTGTTATTTTTCCCCAGTGTTTTGAAGCTCTCTAAACACACAGCGTTGTCCTGGCCACACTGCATTAAAGAGCAGTTCCAGGCAGGCTCTTTTACCAGCCCGAGGATGTTGTGTGAATGTCACTGTGAATAAAACTCTTCAGGACAGATTGGTCCCTGGAGGCTTCTGGAAACAACTCATGCACCGCTGTGGAAAAGGTCAGGCACAAGCCCCTGCCAAAACCTATCAGAGACAGAGCCTGGAGTTTACTTAGAGAAAACTCACAGCTCCACACTTCAGAGCCTTCCTGCAGAGGCCAAGAGCCGTGGCAGAGCAGCTGCTGTCCTGCTGTGCCACAGCACAAGTGACAAATCACCACTCAGCACCACCCAGAACAGCCCCTCGACTGAAGCAACAACGCCAGCTGCCAGAGAAAGCCTTGCTGCTGCTCAGCACTGCTGAGTCCCTCCTGGAACAGCTCCTCTGGGCTCAAACACAGCACAGAGATGCTGCAGGAATCCTCTGGTCTCTGCCAGCCCTTCTGGAGCCCTGCTAGAAATTACTCTCCTGCTGTTCAGCTCTAGAAGTGCAGGATATGGACAGAGAGAACTATGGATTCTGCACCATTCCTCACTTTCCCAAGGTTCTGCAGCCTGACTGTGAGGAACAACAGCCAGGAACAAGATTCAAGCTGACAAACACACATGGGCCGCTTGTGCACAGGCACTGAGACATCTCCTGGCAGTTTTACAGAAGTGGAAAGCGAACAAAAAGCAGCACAACTCCCCCCAGCGTGGAGAACCCGGGCAATTCATTCCCAGCTCGACAGAGACATCCCGTGTCCAGAAGCAGCAGCTGCAGCCTTTGGAGCTGGCAGGCTGCTTTTGCTTTAGGGAACGTCAGAAAAAGCACTGCCAACCACGGGCCACGGCAGCCAGACACGCCCGGGCTCCCTCCCTGCCCTGTTATCCCAAACTCACCGTAGAGATCAGGGCCGTGGGGGGTGAAGACATTGTACAAAACGATGTTGAGAGGTGCCACCACCAGCTTCCCATAGTAATAGCTGTCCACCACCACCAAGGGCACCTGGAAGAAAGCAGCTCTTGGTTAAAGTGCCAGCAGCTCCAGCTGATTTTCCTAAAGGAACTCATCCCTTCTACTGCCATCCGTTCCCTCTTGGTGCTGTTTGCAGGCACTCACCAAAAACAGGATCAAGGACACCACACACCAGTTCAGGAAACTCTTCCACCTCTTCTTCAGGATCAACAAGTCAAAGGCAATAGGAAGCCTGAAAGAGAGAGCAGCTGTCAGCTGGAGACTTTGACAACCCCACTGCTGCCCCTCCAAAGCAAGAGAAAGAACCACCACGTCACTGGCCTCTGCTTCTACTCCACATTCCAGTCATCCAGCTCAGGTTTTACTCATATTAACACCAGGAAATCTTCCCAACCTAAGTTCTTCAAGAGCCAAGCAGCCTGTAGCACTGATCCTGGGCTAGGCTGGCAGCTCAGCCCCTGCTGGTTTTCTCCTCCACCCCTCCATTCTCCCCAGCCAGGTGAAAACCACCTGACAAAGGGCAAGAAACTCCTCCTTACCCCAGAGCTGCACTGAAGGGCCAGCCCAGCAGGGCTCCAGCAGCCACCCCCAGCACTGCCACCGAGGTCTTGTCCATGTACCAGCCTGTCATGGCAACCACCGTGGTGTACATGCAGAAACTGCTGGGGAGGAAAGCTGTAGGACAAGGGGATACAGGGTTAGCACAGCTTCCCCACACTTTACCCAACACCTGCAGCAAGTGTTTTACAGAAGTTTTACAGTGGTTGGGAAAACAGGAACAACCAGCCAGAGGGGACGGGACACAAAGGCAAATGGCATTGCCAAAATATCAGCCTCCTTCCTTAGAACCCAAGGTGTCCAAGGAAGGCAGGCCAAGAGCCTGTTTGAAAGGCACAGCAATAGGAAAAAACAAGAGGCAGCAACAGAAACAGGCCTGGAAACTGTAACACAGAGAACAAAACTTGAATCAACGCTTATTCTGTCATGAGAAACACCCCCAGCTGAACACAACAAAGAGCACTGCGGAGACGTGATTTTCTTCTCTCTGGAGCTGTCTTTGGTCACTGTTAGTGCCACTGCCAAGCCGACTCACCTGCAGAAGCACAGAACATCCCCGTGCTGAGCACTAGGAAGGCCAACATCAGCCTGCTCACGTGCAGCCCAAACTTCTTGCACACAGCCCTGGGGAAGCAGCAGAGAAACAGGTGCCACAAAAAAACCTCAGGGCAAAAAAAGAGCGGCACCCAACGCATGCAGAACCACAAACAATCCATGGAGCAGCCCGAGAGCTCTGAGGTGGGGGATTCCCAACACTCAGCTGCTGCCTCTGGCCTGGGATTTCAGATTCTGAGTTATACCAGTGCAAAACTCTGGATGGGACTTGGCTTCTCGCAGTTGTGCTTGTGCCAGTCTCAGGAACTTGTGGCTGCATTACTGCACACATCAATCTGTTTATGAGTCTCACCCCTCACAAAACCCCATCATGCAAAAAAGCCACAGCTCACCTCCTCAAACCCAGACTGCGGGCAACAGAAAAGTCATGCAAGGTAGTGGTTTGAAAATCAGGAATCAAGAGGCAGCAGGTAAAAATAAAAATCCAGTTTAGACAAGATAATTGCATGTTAGGGCTACTGCTGTTAGTGGCTGTAAACAGCACTGGCAGAGACATTACAAACAGCAACAATCAATGTGTTCCAGTCAAATGCACTGTGATAAGCAAACACAGCACCAGACTCTCCTCAGCCTACAACACTCCTACCCTGCTTGCTGCCAGCAGTGAGAAAATGAGTGGAGTCAACAAAATGCTGGAGTAGAGGTGTGGGTGGCAGATCTGGGAGGACAATTTTGTCCTAATTGTGGCATTCTGACCAACATCTCATTAAGTTATCACGAGAACACACATTTTCTCATCTACACAGGAGCTTCGAAGCCTATTTCCTGTGGCAGTAACTGTGTATGTCACTCACACCACTCCCAGACATCCCCTGCAGACAGACTCCGACACTCACTTGTAGAAGTAGAGTTCACAAATGCAGCTCAGGAAGGCCAGGAAGCATCGCAGGAAATAGAAGATGAGAACCTAGGAGACACAGCCAGAGTCGGAACGAGGCACAGGACGCAAAATGGGCTTGTAAAGCATGAGGGGAAACCCACAAACCCTCGGAAATCCTTACAGGGAGGTCAATGTTTGTCAACAAGCCAGTGTTTTATAAACATGAAGTCAATTCCAACGACAAACAGAACAGCTGTTTCACACACATTAAAGGCACATTTTTTCCTCACAAAAGCAGCTTTCACACACGTGGTTTACCTTGTTGGTTTGCAGAACCCTGGCATGGAACCAGGCTGGCAAGGCATGGAGCCACAGGTAAGCATAGGAGCGGATGGCGTAGGCTGGAGAGTATTCCCATGTCTGAAACCCCTTCCCATAAATGAGGTAGTGTGTCTACAACAGAGAGCAAATAAATAAATTAACATGCAGCCCACAGAGCAGACGGTTTTCCACTTCCCACCTCTGAATTCCAGAGCAAAGAAATTCTCATTGAAACAGAGGGATCAGCACAAGGCTCTAAATAAATCTGCATTTGCATGAGGCAACTACAGACTGAAACAGAGAGCACAAGGTCCTAAATAAATGAGTATTGGCACAGGCCAAGTACAAATTCCCAATCCCAAGGGCAGGAAGGGACTCACCGGTTCCCAGTAGTTAAAGGTCTCGTCACAATCCGAGATGTTGCTCAGCAGAGCTGCACAGAACCTGGCCGAGATGAGACACTTGAAAGCTGTCGATCCTTCAGGGGCCCAAACCTGCCCTGCTTTGCTCCCAGATGATCTA
>VZTE01005332.1:1599647-1618947 GCA_013397775.1 Eulacestoma nigropectus | reverse complement strand
AGGGTGCCAGCCATGCCACTCTGGGTGCCAATAGGATGCCAGCCATGCCACTGGGTGCCAACAGGGTGCCAGCCGTGCCACTCTGTGTGCCAGGAGGGTGCCAGGGATGCCACTCTGTGTGCCAGGAGGGTGCCAGCGATGCCACTCTGGGTGCCAGGAGGGTGCCAGCCATGCCAATCTGGGTGCCAAAAGGGTGCCAGCGAATGGCTCAGCAGCAGCGCCACCGCTCCGTGCCCATCCCCAGCCCGTCCCCGGCTGTCCCCGCGGTCCCCGGCGCGCACCCACCGCTGTCCCGCAGCCGGCGGATGCTCCGCGCCGCTCCCCCGCGCCCGGCCGCCTCCTCCTCGCTCTCGTAGCAAGTGGCCACGACGTGCGTGCCCCGGGCCCCGCACAGGGCCGCGGCGAAGGAGAAGTTGCCCTCTCCGAGCAGCAGGACGCGGCGGAGCGGCGGCCCCATGGCCCCGGATCGCCGCCCCCGGCGCTCGCTCATGACGTGGGACTCGCTCAGCGGCCGCTGCCGGTGGCGTCGGGTCCCCGCGGGCACCCCCGGGGACTCCTCGGCAGCCGCGGCCCCGGCCCCGGGCGCGGAGCGGGGGCCGTGTCCCGGTGGAGGGGAAGCTGCGGCATCGCCGGCAGCGGCAGCGATTCGGGAGCGGGCACTGGGGGAGCTCTGCCGGCCGGCGAGCAGCAGGAAATGGGTGTTGCGGGAGGAAAAAGGGAAAAGAAAAAAGCTGTTCAAAAGCCGAGGAATCGTAGGATCACAGAATGCCAGAATGGTTTGGGTTAGAAGGGACCTTAAAGCTCATCGCCTTGTGCAGGGACGCCTTCCACTACCCCAGGTTCCTCCAAGCCCCGTCCTCAAACGCTTCCAGCCACTTCCCAGCTTCTCTGGGCAGCCTGTGCCCGAGCCTCACCACCCTCATGTGGTAAAATTTCTTATTAATATCCAATCTAACCCTGCTCTCTGTCAGTTTTGAGCCATTTCCCCCCTGGCCTGTCACTCCAGGCCTTTGTAAATAGTCCCTCTCCATTTTTCTGGGGGCTCCCATCAAGGCCACAATTAGGTCACCCCGAAATCTTCTCTTCTCTCGGCTCAACAGTCCCAATTCTCTCAGCCTCTTCTCGTAGCAGAGGAGTTCCAGCCCTATAATCAACTTGGTGGCCTCCTCTGAACTCATCTTTACCTGTACCTGCCTTTACCTGTACCTGCAATTCTTACACTCCGACAATATTTGTGCTGCTTTAATTCCCAAAGGGGAGAAGGAGGGACAGACAGAAAGAGAAGGAAAGGAGAAGAGAAGCAGTGGAAAGGTGCTGGAAGCATCATTTGGTGTCAGATAATTGCAGACATAATCAAGGTGTAATAAGAAGGTCCCCAATTCCTCAACAGGGTGATACAAGGTAAATTAATTACCTCACATATGTGTATGATGCCTTTGAGGAGGAAGGAAATTATTATTAACAGCCAGGCTTGGGTGTCACCTGCTCTATTTGTGTGCCCACAGCTGCCCCACGGAGCAGGGACTGTGTCAGGACAACGTTTCACACAGATAATGACAGAGGAAGGTTTGAAATGGGCAAAGCTGAGCTCCAACACGGACCCACCACCACGGTTTGTGAGCTCTGGGCCGGGCACTGCGTCCCTGTGGCCTTGGCTGAATCATTTTGCCTATTTTAAAGGGTGGGGAAGTGGCCTGGAGAGGTGTTGGGTACTGAGAAAATAATTACCACACAACCTTCCCATTCCAGTCATTAGAAAACCCCCTCCAAACTTACACTTAGCCGTGGTAAATGTGAGTTTTCCTTTCCAGCACACTCACTGCTTGGAAACAACCCGCTTCAGATTACAGGGAAACATCAGAGGGTGAATTTTACGTGTGCGGAACTGGGACGATCTGTTGGATGTGAGGAGCTTCTTGGTGATGTTTGTGCCTGGAGATGACAGAGGTGTTTTCTGTCATTCTCTCCGTGCTGGGCTGTGCTCCTGTGCCACCCCGGAACAGGTATTTCAGGTCACTCAGGGAGTGGTTTTGCATTTCAAGTATTCTTGTCTGGCTGACCTCATCCAGTTTATCCCCAGAGAGTTTCCACTCAAAATGCCCATTTCTTGCTGCTGATTTGAGCCTGACAAAACCCCTGGGCTGTAGAAAAGATTTCCATCAGCTGCACTTTCTGGATAAATTCTTACTTTTACATTTACTTCCTTTCAATGTTCATTCTTTTAGGATTTGAACAAAAACCTCATTGATTTCCAGGCCACCACCCTGAGCTGGAACCTCCTTTGTGCAGCCCAACTGCTCAGGCCTGCTGCGCTCCAGGCCTCCAAGTGGAGAAGCAACAAGAAGGATGCAGGAAAAGCAAGAGAAACCCTCAGGACCCAGTGGTGCAGTGATTTCCTTCCAGCACCAAGACCTGTCACACATGAAAGCCATGTGGAAAATGTTCTTCCTGCTTTTTAATCCGTGCTGTTTGTAACCTCTGTGTGTGTCTGGGGTTTGTTCTCATGTGCAGAGGTGGCTGTGCCTGGCCAGACAAGCCCAATTAACACCTCGGCTGGGAGAGCTAATTAGAACCAGCTAAGAGGAAACACCAGACCTTGGAAATGAGGGGGGATTTGGGGTATTTGACAGTGACCCCGCATCACAGAGTGCTCATTTTATTTTTCTCACCTACAGCCACAGAAGGAGGATTTCCTCTGCTCATCTGAGGTGTACTGTGCTCCCTGCTAACAGAACTTTTGTCTTAGCAGGGCTGAGGAACATAGAAAATAGGTCAGCTCATGACTGAGTCTGGTGATCTGTGTGACAGATCTGTGGCATCCCGCCCTTTTTGAAGATGGATTTTAGAAATTCAGTTCCAGTAATCCAGACTTCCCTTTCTACCCCTTTGAAGAGAGCTGCTAAGCAGATGAAGGTGCCTGAAAAGGACTTTAGTAGTGGTTTGTATCACTCAGCAATGCTGGCATAAATCAGATTACTGCTGTAGACATCAGAAGCTGCTCACTGTTTGAAGGGCAGTAACACCAGGGTTTCAAAGGGATGTGATTTGCATCATCAGAGCAAGATGTTTTCCTTCTCTTTGGGTAGATCTGTGTTTACTGCAGCCCTGCAGTTTTCACCTGCAGCTGCTCTGAACTGGCTGCAGCCCCTGGATGTTTCTCCATCACATGAATCATTCTAGAGATTTGACATCCAGTTGTCTTCCAGCCAGCTGTTATCAAATACCCACACTTCAGATGGGTTTCAGTTGTCAGGGAGCTGTTTTACCCGTTTAATCTCGGCGGGAGAAACTTTCCTGTTGCTTGTGAAACACTCTGAAATCCTCTGGCAGCGTTGAAGGGAGAGAGGACACAAGGTGTGATGTGCAAAGTGCTGCTGAACACCCAGATAAGCTGTCCTGGACACACCTGCCACCCAAGAACGATGTTCCCCTGCACCTTTTATCCACCTTTCTCAACCCCAACCCAAAACAAATAAATCCGAACTGCTTATCCATGGTTTATTCGTTAGTAAACTTACTCAGCATAAATAATACGAGCAGCCATTCAGTACAGCCGGCACCTGGTGGAGGAAGGAGCTCTGGAATGGCTCCCCAGGGTGGTTTGGGGCAGCAGGGCAGCCCCTACTTCCTCTGGGCGCCGGCGATGGCCGGTTTGTCCTCGCGGGTGATGGGGATGCTGCGCTCGGGGACGTCGCTCTGTTTGCGGGGAGCGCTCACGGTCAGCACCCCGTCCAGGGAGAGCGACGACGTGATGGTCAGCGGGTCCACGTCGTCCGGGATCCGGTATTTCCTGTTGAACTCCCTGGCGATGAAGCCGTGCTCGTCCTGCAGAAAGGGAGAGGAGAAGCGGCTTTGAACCAGGAATGCTCGCCCGGTTCCGCCCTAACCACGGGACTCCCGCTGAAAGGCTGAGGCCGGGGAGTTGGGGCTCTCGAAGGAAAGCTTTTCAGGGAGTTAAAAGGGTTTTGGAGATGAGCTGCCCTCTCTAAAGAGCCAGAGTGAGACACGGCCTGGGCTGCAGCTGCCTGCAGGTCCACGCGGGGTATTTACAGGAGGAGGCTTTGTGTCACCCCCTGTGGCAGCCAGAGCTTCCCTGCACTGCCTGTGCTGGCATTCCCGAGGTGCCATTCCCACCCACACCTGCCCTGGAGACCCTCAGTGCTTGATCTCAGTGCCTGGCTATGTTCTTGGCCAAAAAGAATTCCAGAAGCTACACCAGGATTACAGGCTCCCACCAGCTACGGGGAGCGCGGGATTTCCTGGCTGACACATCTGTGCTCCCGGGAGCTCCTAGGGATAGCAGCTCCAGGGACACAGCTCCTTTGGGGACAGGGGATGGGGACTGGAAAATGCTGTTACATCCAGCTCTGGGCATGGCTTTGCATTTCTGCCTGCCCAGTGCCCACACAGGTCTCCAGAGCCAGCAAGGAGAGGGATGGATGACAGCAGAATACAACTTTTAAAGGATTGGAAACTGATAGCTGGGCCTAGGCAAGGTAACACACAGGGCAATGCACTGATTTATTACGTGGCTTAATTATTACAGTCCCTTTGTAGCTCGCTGGACGCCTCCCTGCATTCCTGGCCTCTTCCCAGAAAGAGGGGAAGCCCAAAAAAGCCCATTTCACAGATGATTTTCCAGTTCAGCTCACAGTTCATGCAACATCAGCAATAAACCTCCACCCTCTTGCTGCCCTGTCTGGGATCAGCTGGGGCTGGGTTGCAAGGAGCATCTCGACAAAAAAAAAAATTACAAATATTTGAGATGAGCGCAGGATTGTTCTGCAGTCACCAGAGGTGAGGGAGTTCCCAGAGGCAAAGTTAAAGCAGAGGTACCTGGCGCTCCTCGTGCTTCCCGTGGATCTCGATCATGTCCCCGAGCACCTTCACCTTCAGCTCCTCGGGGGAGAAATGCTTCACATCCAGGTTCACATAAAATTTGTCCTTATCCAGTCGCATCTGCAACAACAAGGAGGTGACTCAGAAAAGAGCAGGTGAGGGTTTCAGCTTAAAAAAGAATGCAGCAGGTCAAGACTCGAGCTGGTCTCTACACACACGCTGACCTTTTGTTTTGGGATCTGATCTGAGTGGCTCTGCCCCTTGCTGGCCTTGCATTAATGCCCATCAAGGACCCAAGATTCTCCACCTGAACTGCTCAAAACGGACTCTTTATTTAAAAATGACTCTTTATTATGGCTGCTTCACTGGGCAGCCAGACCCAGGTCACTAAATCAAGGGGAACATTATGCAAGGATTAAAATACTACTTTCACTCCTTCTGCTTGGAATAGCTCCTCAAGCTCCTTGTAAATAAGACAGTTGACTTGCAGGACAGGCAAAAGCCTCTTGGCTCAGCCCCTGGAGCAAGGAGGCGCCTGCTCCATGATCCTCTGGGTCCTGGATCTTATTAAAACCCTGCTTTTGTGGGCAGTGATTGTTTAAAATAGCCCCCTTTTCCCTCAGCAGCCGTGGGCTCCTGCACTGCCTGACATGAGGATCCCACTGCCCCCGTGCTCTCCGCTTGTCAGGTGGGAGTGGGATTGAAAGTTTGGCACAGCAGACTGGGAAATGAGGGAAATGAGGGAAATGAGGGAAATGAGGCTTCCTCCTTTCTTCTGCCAGCTCCTAGGGTCACCTGCCATGCACACTGAGCTCGGTTTGCCTCTGTTCCCATCACTATGGCAAGACTTGCTCCATCCCAAACAATGCAGAGGCACAAACACAGCCCCCTTTTCCCCAGCCTTTTTCCTACATAACCACCTACGAGCATCTTCCAGGCTCTCGGCTGTCCTGGGCCTCCAGAGCCACCAGGCTGTGCCCCCAGCAGTCACAAAGAAGCAAAGATTACCTCGGAGAGTCCTGTCTCTAGCCAACTGGGCATCCGAAGGATGGGGGATCGCATCAGGAAGGGGCTGAAGCTGGGGGAAACAGGGAGCAGCTCTGACTCCGGCAGGTGCTCCCCGAAAATCTGGTCAAAGATACGACTCGGTGCCAACCAAGAGAAGAAGGGCCTGCGGATCAGGGGGTTGTGGATGGTGATATCCATTGGAGAGCGCTGGAGGAGCCTGGCAAACAACTGTGCTGCAGTGCCGTGCCGGGAGCGGGGACAGCTTTATACCCGTGCAGCTGGCCTGGCCTTCCACCCCCCCGAGGCCTCTTGAACAGTGGTGTCAGGGATTTTATTGTCCCACTCCTGGGCTGGGCCCTTCGGCGGTGCCCAGTAGCTGTCTGAGGGATTTGAGCGCGCCGCTGAGGAGGAGGGGGCAGGGGAGAGGAAGAAAAGGAGCCCAATGGGGCAGCAAGAAGCCGGAGTGCCCAGGCGCCCGCCCCGCTGCCCACGTGCTGTTTATCCGCACAGCCCGGGCGGGCTTGGCGGATGTTCCCAGCTGCCCTGGATGCCAGCGGGATCAATGCAGCTCCTATCTTTGGCTCAGGGGACCAGGACAAGGGGCCGTTGTTCCCAGCACCGAGACCTCGGCTCCCGCGTCGCCCACCGGGGCTGTGCCTCTCCCGGCAGCGCAGGGAGCCCCCGGGCTCAGGGGCAGGGAAGGTGCCAGGAGGGCTTTGCTGGGATGGCCCTGGCACTGCAGCTCTGCAGCCCTGCGAGTCCCGCTGCCCTCGTGGTGTGTGTGAATGAAGGATGGATTTCTCCACCAACGCTCCTCATCTTTTGCCAGCTGCAGAACCCATTTTTCCGGAGAGAAGACCCCCAGGCTGTGACCCCAGAGAGAACCTGGGCATGCCCACGGCCTCCACGGTGCAGGACACCTCTGTCTGCCTCTGCCCCTGCAATAACCTGCTTTCCTGCAGCTCTTCTCCTAATAATTCACACATTTATTTTAATTCCTGCCTCGCCCGTGAACCCAAATCACAGGAATGGGTTCAGCCTAGCAACTGTTGAAGGGCAAGAGCTTCTCTGCCTGTGAGACCTCGCAAGCTAAACACAGTTTCTGGCTCAGAGGCACTGCCAGCTCTGCCAGCCCTTTGCAAAAGGCTCTGAGCCTCTTCCTCTCGGCTTGCCTGTAAGAATAGGGAGCAGCATTTGCTCTGTGCAGCAGCCCAAGCCATAAATACCCTCTCCAAGTCCCCATTACATCAACAGCACTGCACCTGCTGCCTCGCACTGCTGGGCTCAAGGAAAGCTCTGGTTTCAGGGTGTGCAGAGCTCAGCTGGGCACTCCACCCCTGCTGCAGCACCAGCAGCCCACCAGCCCAGCTCAGTAAAACTGGATTTACGCCAGACTCAAAGCCTGGGCTAACCAGTCATGTCTGGCAGCAGCATTTCTCTGTGACATTGTGCCAAAGCCCTGGCCAAGGGCAGAGCCTGGGCAGCCAGCACGGTTCAGCCTGGGGAGGTGACAGCAGCGGGGTCTGGGTCTTGTCTAACTCCCTGCAGCCCGTCAGCACTAAAGGAACAGCAGACTTGAGCTCAGCTGCTGGGAAAATCAGGCTCCTCATGTAGGGAACGGGAGGGGTTTGAGCCCCAAGCTCACAGTGGGACGATGGGTGTGGCAGTGACCTCATTACGTGACCTGAACATCACCAGCCACCCACGGGGGCTTAGGACCACCAACACCAGTGTCAGGGGCTCCCTGAGCCTCCCTCTCGCTGGCCTTTGCTTTGGAGCAGCAGAGCCTGGGGTCTGTCCTGCCTCCCTCAGCTCCTGAGTCCCGGCTGTGCTCGGCTGCCCAAGCACTTCCCGCAGCCCCTGCTCCAGAAGGGACCCTCAGAGGCCGGGGGGACGTGCAGGGTGTCCCCGAGGTGTCCCTGGGCGCGGGCAGAGCGTGCCCTCCCTGCTGGAATGCAGCGAGAAGCTTCCCCGGCCGCCCTGGCCCGGCATCCTGGGGCCTGTGCGCGGGGCTATTTTGGTCCATCTTTTTTGTCGCACACTCCTCCCTTCTGGAATTCACCCAGCTGAAGCCTCGCAGCCTGCAGCCTTCACTCCGAGAGGCAGCGAGGGCTGGAAGGAAGGTGCCCGTCCCGGACACGCCATGGCCACCCGCACCGTGCCCCACGCCTACCCCATGAGCTGCGAGTACGAGTTCGCCAACCCCAGCAAGATCTACGACCAGAACTTTGGGGAAGGTAAGGAGGGAGCTGGGATCCCCCCCTGCACCCCTCTGCTGCAGGAGGGCTGGTGGGGTTCCCTCTGGGGAGCTTGAGCTCCGGAGCAGGAAGCTGGAGCCGAGGAATTTTGAGTGGAGGAACCCAGATCAAATCAGGGGGGAACAGCCAGGGAATAACCGGGAACAGCCAGGGAATAGCCAGGGAATAACCAGGGAACAGCCAGGGCCTTTCTCCTCATGTCCACTTCTCCATCCATGCCCACTGCTGCCCGTCCCGTCCCTCCCTCGTGCCAGCCATGCTCTGGCATTCATGCACATGCTGTGAAAACATGGAGCAAAAACGCTCAGGGGAGGCAGGGGGGGGAAGCTTTTCCAGCCGGGGGGATGTGGAGAAAAGCTGAGCTGGGGCGTTCAGCACAAAGCTGGGCAGTGGCTGGCGGAGGGGAAGGAATGTGGGCAGCAGCAGAACCATTCAGCACCAGCACAACAGCGTGAAAAGGCAAAAAGCTCCAAGGAAAGCCCCCTGGACAATGGCACACAAAAGGCCTTTAGTTCCTCAGGGCGGTTTCTTCACCATCAGCAGTTTCCGTGCCCATCCCTGCTGTGGGCTCTGCGCTGCACAGCTCCCAGTGCACCCACCAGGCCCTCCCCGTGCACCCAACATGTGAAGCTGGATGCCAGCCCCGGGCTTGCTGGCAGCCCTGGGCAGCCTGGTGGCACGCAGGGCTGGCAGGGATGCGGCTCTGGGTGTGTTTCAGGGGCACAAAGGTGGGAACTGCAGCAGACTCCACCCCTGGTGTGGTGATGTGGCGAAGCCAAGGTGTTTTCCAGGTCCCAAACTCCTCCTGTCACCCTCCCCTGCCTGCTGCTCCAACCCCATTCCCTGGAAACCCCTCTCCGAGTCTCCTTTCCAGGGAACTCCTCACCGAGCCTCCTTTCCAGGTGTGTCCCCGTCCGAGATCTTAGCCCCTGCCCTGTACCACGGCTACTACATCCGGCCCCGGATCAACAAGCAGCTGGAGAGGGGCACCTCGGAGATCTGCCTGAACGAGCACAAATTCCAGGTGTTCCTGGACGTCTGCCAGTTCCTGCCCGATGAGCTCAGCGTCCGCACCGTGGACAACCTGCTGGAGGTGGTGGGGCAGCACCCGCAGAAGGCCGACCGCCACGGCTTCATCGCCAGGGAGTTCACCAGGACCTACATCCTGCCCCTGGACGTGGACCCCTTGCTGGTGAGGGCCACCTTGTCCCACGACGGCATCCTGAGCATTGTGGCTCCCCGGACAGGCAAGGAGGTGAAGGCCAGAGTCAACGAGGTGAAGATAACCCAGCAGGAGCAGCCAGCGGGGAGAGAAGAACAGTCTGAGGAAGGAAAAGAGAAGGAAAAATCCTAAAGGCCCCGGATGTGGGAAGGTGGGGGGGACAGGGATGGGGAATCCGCAATGCCAACCCCCATTTCTCACCATCAGTGTTTAGCAGGGCCCTGAGGCAGCCACGCTTCTGCTTCTCAAGGCTGATGGCTGGAAAAAAAAAAGGGACTTGGAACTGGAAAAAAAAGTGGGACTGAAGTGTGAGTGTGAGAGAGTGTGACTGTAATGCAAGTTTTCTCCTGGGTCGGGTCACCTTGCAGGCTGCTCTGCTCTCACCCCAGGGTCACTCCTACCCCAAACTGTGAGGCTGTGTCTCAGGGGACTGCGCTCTGGCCCAGAAGGGCACTGGGAAGAGGGAAAAGGGGATCCCAGTGCCCGGCTTCTGAGCTGGTGGCTGAGTTTCGTGGCTGTGGAAGGTGGATGTTGGTCTGTAAAAGTAATCAGGAGGAGAGAGGAATAAACCTGCCTCTGCTCTTCTCTTGTCTGCCTCGGATTCGTGTTGCCCCTGAGCAGCAGGAAGGATGGGCAGTGCCCAGCCGGGAGCCCACGCTGAGCTCACCTGTGCAAGTGGCACCAGTGGGGACATGGAGGGACTGTGGCCACCTCTGTGCCCCACCCCCCTGGCCCAGCTGCTCTTTTTAGGGAGCCCACAAGGAAGTGGTCTCAAGGACAAGAAGGGATGGAGTGATGAGCCCTTGGAGGGTCCCTGAGCATCTCCAGACCTGCAGCTGGAATCAGCCCAAATAAATTAGTGCCAAGCCACAGCCTGTGCCTGCTCAGCCCTTTAGTTATGGGACATCCCACACACACAGGCCTTTGTGAGAGGACTGTACCCCAAAACACTGAGGGGAAAGGCTCTGCTCAGACCCCAATTGCCTTGCTGGTGCCCCAGCCCTGTCCGTGAAGTCAGGGAGGGGCTGAATTTGGCCCCTTTTGCAGACACCGTGATGCTACGTGAGCGATGTCCCCGTGGTCCCGTGGTGGGGACAGGGATGGTGCTGCCGGCCTGGCAGCTGCTGCCCCGGCGGCCCCAGGGCTCAGCAGGTGACAGTTGCCACCCTTGTGTCATCAGGGCCGAGCCAGGCACACAAAATGCTGTGTCAGAGGCTAAATTTGGGGGTGTACGGTGTGCAGCTCTCCCACCGAGGGGAGAGGAGGTTCCAAAACCCTCGGGGGTGTGACTTCCCCCTCTCCTGTGGCTCTGCCTCCACCCCGCTCTGCCTCCAGGAACACCTGGGGCCAGGAATGCCCCACTCAGGAGCCTGTCCAGCACATCCCTTTGGGAGCTGGAACACGGGTATGAGGCTGGTTTTTGTCCCTGCCAGGCAAAGTGGGATCCAGACCAGAGCGGAGCACTGCCCAGCTATTTGCAGCTATTTGCAGCTATTTTCTGCTTCCCAGGGCACTGCCAGCACTGAGGATCGGTCAGATGAGGAGCAGCCCTGCCTGCCAGGCTCCGGAGGCAGAGGGAGGGTGGCTGAGCCTCCCCACGCCGGGGGCAGAGCAGGTACCCTCTGAACTCCTGACAACTGTCCAAACAAAAATCACCTTTATAACAGGCATTGTCGCAGTCATTAATAACAATTCCAGACACAGTTCTGGGCCAGCGACTTTCAATCCCCTGCAGACCCCAGACCCCAGATCTCAGGAGGGTCGGGTTCCTGAGCCCTGTGGTGAGGGCAGAGCCCCGTGGCTGTGTGTGGGCTTAGGCATGGCCATCATTTCCTCAGTCCCCCCTCATAAAAAGCTTCCTCAGACCCACAGACCCTTCGTGGCAGCAGCTGTAAAAGCCTTCTCTTTGCCCCTGCTCTGGCAAGAAATGCTGATGGTCCCCCTTTGCTCCCTGCAAAGGGAGTTTATCCCTCCTGTGGCTGGGATAAACTCCTTCTGTGGGCTGGGGATGGGGGCAGGCACCACGTCAGCCTCGAGCTGGGCAAGGAGAGCACGCGGGCGCACGGCACAGGTGGCACAGGCTGGCACATCAGGTGCCATCTGTCCCCGCTCAGCCGCTCGCTGAAGCGCCGGGGGCTGCAAACAGCACATGGCCAGGGCTGGGGCTGCGCTGGGAGAGGGTTCTGAGACAAAAGGAGTGCCCAAAACAGTTCAGAGCGCTCTCTCCTTCATTTTTGGTAGGCAGTGGCAGCTCGGTGTGCGCCTGTACCGCACCTGCCCCGGTGCCTGAGGGACCTTGACGCTCTCGCCATAGAGATGCCCAGCACTGGTAGTGACTACACAATTCTGTGCCCTCCCCAGCTCTCCCTGGCCCTGGTTTTGCTCTCCCCTGAGTTCGTTCTCCCCAGCTGTGCCGGAGTCACAGCTCTGTCAGCTGGCAGTGCCCGGGGGCGGGCAGGGCTGTCCCCGCTGCTGTCCCCGCTGCCTGGCAGGCTGTGCAGGGCAGGTCGCCGGGAGCCGTGCCTGCTCTCATCCCGCAGACACGGCCTGGGGAGGGAATGCGGAGTGGCAGCCAAGCGCTCCCCGGCCCTGCCAATGTTTTCGGTGCTTTTCTGTTTCTCTGGTGGAGCTCAAAGCGGCAGCTCCAGTATTTGTGAAAGAGGCTGATGGGAACGGGCTCCCAGCCTTTTCTTTTTTCTCCTTCCCCACAAAGCAACAAAGCCCAAGTTATCCCCGAAATCAAAACAGGCACTGGTTCGTTAAAACAACAGTGTCTGTGGCAAGCCCAGAGACACAGTCTGCAGCTTCCCAGGCAGGGACAGGCTCCTGGGGACACCTGGACTCTGCAGGACCCTGAGAACATGGGGCCAGCACTGAATCCCAGCTGCCTGCATAAACCTAATCCTAAATTCGGTGCCGTTTCTCCAGCCCCAAGCTGAGGGGCAGTGTCAGAGCAAGGCTCAGGCTCTGCAGGTCATGGTGCAGCCCACCCAGGAGTCAGCTGGATCCCTTCCAAAGCAGAATCCTTCTCCCCCTGCCACTCCTGGACACATCCAAGCTTTGCTCTGCCCTTGGGCAGGTGATAGATGGTGCTGTGAGCCTGGCTGAGAGCGTGGGCACACCTGGAGTGGGGGACCAGGGCCGGCTCCTGTCACAGAAAGGTGAATTAAAGCTCACCCCCTCGTTAGGACACCCCCTGAGGGATCAGACCTGCACAGATCTGGGGCTGACTGCCGAGCCAAAGCTGTGGGGCAGTTTCTGCTCAAGAATGACATTAAAATGGTATCTTTCAGGAGTATCTGTTCTCTTAGGCCTGCCTGGGATTAGGTCCCAGGAATTACCTGATCATTAGCTCCAGGAATGACCAGGGCTCTGCCATTCAGGCCAGACAGTCTGAAGGGCTCTCACCAGGGCCACAGAGGTGAAATGCACGTCCCTGTTCCTGTCTGACCCGCTGAGGCTGAGCCTCAGAGCTGTCCTGCAGCTCCTTAAGGATGTGAGGGCCCTCCCGGGACCCCGCCACCCTCAAAAGCACAGAATTGAACCCTTTTTATCCGGGTGGCGTTAAGAAAGTGGATTTCCACTGTCCCTGAGGCTGTGGGGCAGCAGCAGCAGCAGCAGCAGCAGAGGAGCTCAGCCGAGAGGAGAACTCCAAGAAATCCGCTCATTCCCAGAGAGGAGAACTCCAGGAAATCCGCTCATTCCCAGGCGATGCCGCAAGAGCCACACGTTCTCCTGCCGCCCCGCTCGGGGTGCGAGGATGGGCAGCAGGGGCAGCGCTGCGAGCTCCCACCCCGGGGGTTTGAGGTCCCTCCTCCGTCCCCCTTTGGCACCACCGCTGGCACCAGCCGGGGGGACAGAGGGCCAGCGGAGGCACGGCCGCCGTACGAGTGACAAAACAGAGTTCGAGCGGCGGGGCGAGGCCCGGGGGCACGGCGGGACCTCGGCCCGTCCCCGGTAGATGGCACACGGGGCCAGCGCGGCGCGGAAACCCGACACTGCCCGCCCGGCACTCCCCGGGAGCCGAGCAGGAACCAGGAAATACAAGCTCTGCCTGCCCACAGAACGCTCCGGCTCCATGGGGGAAGGAGGACATGGGCAACCTGTGCAGCTGCGGCCGCCCGGGGTGAGTGGGGCGGCGGGGGCCGGGAGCAGCCTCTGGCAGGACTTGGGCAGCCTTGCCCTTGTGCCGGCTCTGCCGGGGCTCCGCTGGCTCCCAGCCCTGCAGCTGGCCGGGAGGGAGGGCTGAGCACGGGGCAGGGCTGTGCAGGTGACCGGGGCAGGGCAGGAGTGGGACAAGGGGTTTTTTGGTTGTTTTTTTTTTTTTTTTGTCACATCTCAGCGGGAGCGGCAGCTTGGGGTGCTGAAGCCGCCCAGCAGCTGGGAAGGATCTGGGGAAAAAAAAATCCCTGTCCTCATCCCAGAGCTCGCCGGGCAGGCAGACACCATAAGGTGTCCCTTTGAAGGGTGCCTGGGACAAGGTTGGGGTCCAGCCACCCCATCGTGCCCTCAGCCATTCCAGCCCCTCTCCCTGCCTGCGTCTGTCTGGGATTTATTTGCAGCCGGGAGATCCTGGCCACGTTGTTGAGATGCTCTGGCTCTTTCTCCCTGGGAGCGAGGGTGACACTTGAATCCCTCCTGGCTCCTGCTGGGCCCTGGACCTCGGGCTCGCAGAGAAAGGGCATCGCTCCGTGCCAAGTGGGAATATTTTAAGCTCTGGGCGTGCTGCGAGGGGAAGAGCCGTGAATATCAGGCGAAGCTGCGAGGACGTTCTTTCTCCGACGCCGCGTTTGTTGAAAGTATGAGAAATTCATCCAGGACTTTGAATAATTCCAAGAGGCACAGCATCACCTAGTGGAGGAAGGCTCGGGAGTTGAGGACACCGAGGTTCTTCCAAGCCTTGAGCCCTGAGGAGTTTGGGGTTTAGGAATGGGAGTTGAAGGTGGGAGGTGGAAAGCCGGTCGCCCACCAAAAATCCCATTTTTTATTTCCTCTGCCCTGTGGCAGAGGGTAAATGAGGCACCCAGGGCATCAGCAGGCAAGGGCTCGGCCAGGGGCTGCCTGGGGCACAGTCTGAGCTCTTTAAAGGAAAGCTGGCACAGCAAATTTATTCCCAGAGGGAAGTTATCGATGAAGGAATTGTGCCCTCAGGTCTGGGCACCTCTGCCCTGTACAGGGCAGGCCCCAGGTTCTCACCATTAAAGTGGCACCCAAATGTTCACAGACAGGGAAAGCTGCCCCAGTCCAGGCCCCAGGATTGTGTGGGAATCAGGACGGCCTTGGCACGGGGAGAGGGGAGGCAGCCGTGCAGGAGCAGCGTGGGTGCTGCCACGGAGAGTTCTCCCAGGCTGGGAGTTACAACACGTCTGACCCGGTTTGGAGATGAGGGGAGAGGCTTCCCTGCTCCCATTTCCCGTGCCACACGTGTCCCCATTCCCGGGGAGACGCCTGGCCGTGATTATCCTGCAGACAGGAATAGCTGCAGCCCACAGACTGCCTGCAGTGTTCCCTGCACGAAGGGAGGCAGCCGGGGAGCAGCCTGGAATGCCAGCCCGGCCGCCTGGCTGCCAGCAGGGAGGGGAGGGACCCTGCTGGTTCTGCCCCAAAAGGTGCTGGTTTGGTGGGATCCTCCGCGTCTGAGTGCTGGGAGGAAGGGAAGCGCTCTGGCACACAAGGCTTGGCGAGGAGGAGACGCTGCAGCCACGGGAGGAGGGGGCTGTGAGAGCCCCGCAAAGGCAGAGTGGGGCTGCTGTGAGTTAAACCCCGAACTCCTGGGGAGAACCCCCAGATTTTGCCTGTGAAGGGCGGGAGGTGCCCCTGTGGCAGCGCTGGAGCCGTGGCCACCCTGCCTTGCCCAGGCCTGGTTAATCATTGCTGGCCATTCTGGAGCTCTCTGCCTGCGTTCATGGGGATTTTTGTTTTCCCACTGGAGTGCCAGGGCATTGCTGCACAGCCTGTGCTGTCCCCCGCCCGCTGGAGCTGCCTGGGAGAGCTGGCACAGGCACAGCCCTGCCCGGGGCACTGCTCTGTTCCCGGCTGTGGCGGGGCTGGCTGGCAGAGGCACACCCTGTGGGACACACAGCATTCCCTGGAGCCCAAACGGGGAGCCTGGAGCCCCGACCAAAGCACTGCCTGCCCCCTTTCAGCTGCTGAGCAGAGACACAGCCCCCTGGGAGCCCCTCAGCTGCACCCTCTGCTCCGTGTGTGTGCAGGAGGGGCCGCACAGGGGCTGGCAGCTGCTCCCCGACCCTCTGAGCGTGACATTTCCTTCGTGCATCTGTCCCAGAATGGGACACGGCTCCCCCCTGCCAGTGCCAGCCTGCAGGAGCTCGGCTCCAGGCGCTGTTGTTACAGCTGGGATGAATTTGGCTCCTGTCCTTTCTTGGCACAGCTCTGTGCTTGGCCTGGCTCGCTCTGGTCACACAGGTACAGCTGAGATGAGGGTTTGGCTTGGCTTACAACGAGGGCAAGGCTTGTTTGGTTTGGTTCTGTTCTAAGTGGAAAACCGAGAGCAGGGAAACTGTCTGAAGCCTTCAGTCAGACAGCTGCCCCCTGGGCAAGGGGGCCAAAGCACAGGCAGAGCAGCCGACCCCAAAAGAAGGGGTTTGTGCCAGCTGGGACCGTGCCCTGCACCCTGCACCTCAGGTCTGAGCTGGGGAAATGGAGCTGCAAAGCTCCAGTGAGACCTGTTCTCATCCCTTGGGATGCTTCTGCGACAGGAGGGCAGGCAGGGAGAGCTGGGGGTGGCTGTGGGGTGTGGTGGGTGTGTCCCAGGAGGAGGAAACACATCCCCACACCTTCTCTTTGGGCATTGCCCCTGCAGGAGTCTCTCGGGCTCTGGTGCAGGTCTTTGGTGAGCCTCTCCTGGGCCTGTCTCATTCCGTGGTACCCGGCTGTGGTTTGGGTTGGAGTTGTGGGAGGACAGAGATGGGAACTGTCAGGGCTGATGTGTCTCTCTGGTTTCAGGAAGTGTCCTTCGCCTTTCAAAAGGAAGAAAGAAAAGCAAGGTAAGGGTCTGTGACAGTGCTTTGGAGGTGGAGTGACAGAGCCCCTGGGGAGGTGACATCAGTGCCTCTGGAGGGGGTCCTTGAGGCTGAAGTGTCCTTAAAACAACAAAGTCCCACCTCAAAGCACACCCAAGGGCTCTCCAGCAGAGCAGGAGCTGCCCCCACCTCCTGCAGGAGCTGTAAACATCAGTCTGACAGCGCTCCCCCAGCATAAAGTCATTCCTTGAGCTGTCCTGTGGCCTTTGGACCACGCTGGGCAAAACATGTTTGCCAGGCAGCGGAGGAAATAACAAAGTTAAGACTGGGTCTGACTCCTCCGAGGGCCTGACAAGAAGCTCTCTGTGCCGTGCCTGTGGGTTCTGCCAAGAACTCTGCGGTCCACAGCGTGCTGGCAGCCTGGGAAACCTCCTTTTTCCCAAAGAAACAAGCCCAGGCTTTCTTCTTGCAGGCATCAGGGCAGCATTAGGGCTGAGGGAGCCAGATGAGCTGGAAATCTGATTTGTGCCCAGTGGGGAGAGCCCATGGGCCAACACAGCATTGCTGCATCCCAAGGTGGAGCAATGAACTGTTTGAAGCCGATCTCCTGGTGTTTCTTTTGCAGGAGCTAATGTGAGGCATGAGACTCAACAGCAGCAGCCTGGCAGGAAGGTAAACAACTTTCCAGAGGGTTTTTTCCTAAGTGTGTATTGAGAAGGCAGAGCTGCCCTAAGCTGCGTGGGCTGGGAGGACACGGGGCAGGGTTCAGAGCCAGGAATCCTCTCCTCCTGTGCAGGCCCTAAAGTGGGCACGGTGTCCATGGCTTTTTCCACGTTTTTTTGTCCCCTGAAGCGCAGTGGGAGAAGCCTGAGGTGTCGGGGGGGGTCATGCTGGGGGCAGTGTGGGGTCTGACGGAGCAGCCCAGGGAGCTGAGTTCTCAGAACTTTCTCTCCCCCAAAGGTCCCCACGTATGAAGATGTCCCAGATGTGCCCGTCTACGCCACAGTGAGCAAGCCCAAGGGGGTGCAGCAGGATGACAGCATCCACTACGCCGACATCCAGGTGTTCTCCAAGGTGCGGGAGCGCTCCGCGGCCGAGGTGAAGAACCTGCAGCTGCAGAACGCCACGGAATACGCCACCCTCAACTTCCCCAGGGCCAGGCTGAAGTACGACAGCAAGAATGGCACCTTGGTGTAAAGGAGTCGATGGCCTCCTCCTCCTTCAGCAGGAGAAGATCGCAGCTGTAGATCCAAGGAAAGCTCATGGACACGTCTGAGAGCTGAGAGAGGCTGTGTCTCTCGCCACAGACACTCTCACTGAGGGGCTTCCCATCTGATCCTGCTGGCAAAAGTCACCTCCTCCCCTCGGGAGAGCTGCCCCTGGAGCTGGCAGCCCAGCTCCTGCCAGCACTGCGAGGGGGCAGAGCTGCTGCTGGGCTGGCAGAGGCTCAGGGCTGCAGGGAGAAAAGCCCCTGCTGTGGCACAGCTCCAGTGCTGGGTTTGGGAACGTGGCACACGGAATTCAGGACTCAAGGGAGGTTTTGGCACGGGGTTTCGTGTCAGTGTTACAGTTCTGAGCGTGCAGAGTGAGGTGTGGGTGGTGCTGTCAGGAGAGGAGACCTTTGGCAGGATCTGTCTCCTTCCAACAGCAGCCCCCGCAGGTGCAGCCGGGCCTTGTGCGCATCCCCTTCCCCCAAATCAGTGTTCTACGGCACCTGGCAGCCAGAAATGCAGAGTTATGAGGGGGACAGACCCATTTCCATCACTGGTGGGCTGTTCAGGGGTGCGTCCTCACCCCTCCATGCAAACAAGCGAGGAGCGAGCTCCTGGCGCTGACTGGAAGTGAAACAAGGGAAAATTGGCAATTTAGCTGCAAATCACTGCCTGTATTTAGGGCAGTTCTCATCTGTCTGCGTGCCTGCGATACTGGGAATGAATCCTGGGCAGCTTTGGACAGGACTTTGGACTTTGCCTCCACTTTTTTCTCATTTTGTGCTGTCGGGCCTGGTTACAAACCCCAGTGACACAGAGCAGACACCACGGGGAGTTATCAGAGCCACCTCCGAGAACCTGTTTCTGCATTTCAGATAGTGTCAATAATTCAGTGTAGCAATGGTCCAAACAGCTTCTGCCACCGGGCAGCGCTGGCAGGGGACCAGGGCTCCCCAGGCACCATCTTCAGGCACCAAACCAAGGCCTGGCACGGTCTGTTCCTCAGTCAGAGCAGATTGTGGGGTGGCCCTGGTTATTGGCAGCGTTTAGAAATGGTTCCTTTTAGGAGCACACAGAACCTCGCACGTTATAACTCGGCTGGATGTGAAAGCACGACGGAGATCCTGCTCATGGGGAAAAATGAAGCTGCTCTGGGCTGTGTTTGCCGCGGTTGGAAGTGTTTGAGGACCAATCTTCCAGTTTTTCTACGTGTTTTAATGAGAGCCCGAGCCCCTGGAATGGTTTTTATCTCCCGTTCCCTGAGGAGCTCCGGCTTTCACACGGGGCTGTTCCTGGGAATGCAGCTCATCCTAGAGCCAACTCCTTGCTCCCATCCCGGTGATTTTTTTGTTTTCCAGGCTTTCCATGGGGAATTGTGGAAGCCACGCGTTCTGCAATAGGGATTTTCCTAAAGGACTCGGTTTTGCACTGAAAATTAAAATCTCCTGTACTCCCCGCGGCTGTCACGTGTGTCAAAAGAGCGTTGCTGTATCATTAAAGATGCAATATTTAGATTTAACTGACAAATCCGCACTTTGGGCGAGGCTTTGCGGGGCTGGGGGGGACGCACAGGGTCCTGCTCCCGGGGTGGCCATGCGGGGCTGGGCAAAGGCTTCCCCAGGCTGGCTCCGATCCTGATCCCGATCCCGATCCCGATCCCGATCCCGATCCCGATCCCGATCCCAGCCCCCCGATCCCGGGGCGGAGCCAGCGCCGTCCCGCCCCATCCCGCCCCCGTTCCCATGGCAACCGCAGACGCGCACCGGGAGCAGGTAGGGC
>VZTE01005332.1:1571742-1599612 GCA_013397775.1 Eulacestoma nigropectus | reverse complement strand
CCCGTGCCACCCCGTTCCCAGCCTCTCCTCACCCCCAGCACTGCTCTGCTCCTGTTCCCTGTGCCTGTTCCCCACATTCCGGTCCCACAGCCCATCCCAGCCCTGCTCCTGGGGATCTCCGTGCCCCAGACCCCATACCACCCCATGTCCAGAGGCACCTGGGGTCACACAGCCCCTCTGAGGGCTCAGGTCCTTGATGGATTTGCTCTTCCCCTCAGGTTTCAGGAGTGCTGGGACCTTCCCTCGGCGCCGAGCTGTGACATCCAGCATGGGGACTCTGATGGACACGGTGCCCTGTCACCCCCCACAGCCTCCTGCACCCTTTGTGAGTTCCCAGCAGCCCTTTTTGTGTCCTTTCTGTCTCTTTTGGGTGCTTCATGAGGAGTTTGGGATCGGTGGCACACTGCAGCAGTGGCTTCAAGCAGCTCTTTGGGTTATTGCAGCAGCCACGGCCCCACAAACCCCACAGGCGAATTCCTGATCCAGCCCCGCTTGTTTTTATCCCCCCAGCCACAATTTTATGACCAAAACTGTGCAAGGACGGGGCTTGGGGTCATGCTGGAAGTGGCCAGGAGATGGCAATGCCACCAACAAAACTGCCACCACCCTGTGGGCTGGCCTTGGGTCACTCACCCCAGGAGCGGCTGCTGGGGGCATCCTTTGGATGTCATTGCCCCGAGGGGTTTGGAATCACCGGGGAGATGATTCCTTTGGGAAAGCTCAGGGAGAACTCTGAAGCATCATTCCTGTTAGTGAGAGGCTTCTCGCAAAAGCGACATGGAAAGGCACCTATTGTGTAAAAGTGACAGAAAAACACAATTCCTGCCACGAGCAGCTGGAAATTTCAGAGTGAAACACAAAGGGAGAAGTAGAATTTAATACTGAAAAGTTATTTTTAGCCCGCACACCCACCCCAGACCCGTTTGTGTCCCCACAATGGACAGGAGAATGGCTCAGCATGTCCAGCCTGGTTTCTATTCCGTGGCATTCAGGCAGAGATAAGAAACCCCCTGCAGAAGCAAATCTTTGATGAGAAAATCTCTGAGCAGGCCTGTGCCCGAACCCAGCAGGGAAAAGGGGAACATTTTTAACATTTTGCCTTTGCTGTGCTGGTGTTGGGGCGGATGGGGGCTCTGCAAGAGGGAGGTGGGATGAAAGGGAGCCCCTGGATCCCAGACTTCAGTCCCAGCTCCTCTTGGTTGACCCAAAAATCTCAGCATCCTTCCCTGTTCTATCACAAATCCTCTGTGAATGTGTGTTTACCGTGTAAAAACCAGGTGATAAATATATATAATGTAATAAATATAAATGTATGTAATAAACTATTAGTCAAGAAGAGCATTTTAAAGTCCACAGTGAAAGCCCAGAGTGTGTTTTGTTGGGTTTTCCTTCAAAATTAGGCCACTTTCCGTCTCATGGGGAAACCACTTCGCTTTTCCACAAAATTTTATTGGAATTGCACGGGCATAAGCTACCCAATTGCATTTAAAAAATGGGGTTAAATATTTATTTAATGGCATTTTGAAGCTCAAAAGTAAACAGGATCAAGGCTCCAACCCCCCAGCAGCTCCAGCTTACAAGGCTTTGTGCAAAGCCTCGCTGTAATCTGTTGTTTTGCTTAAGAGATGTGGTATTAGAATCGATGAAAACATAAAAATCTCAACTCCCACGGAATTATGAAAAACAGGGAGAGCAAACACGGATAATGTAAAACTGGAGGGAAGGGAACTGCCTCCTTTTGGGTTGGTTACAGAGGGAAACGACCTGTTGCTTCTCTTTCTGTATTTTCGCTGTGATGGGCTAAAATAGTGAAATTAGGCCCTGCTTTTTCCCTCGGGATGCTTCAACACTTAGGCAGGAAAAAAAATGTTTGTTTTTAAATGTTTCTCACACTTCGAAATGCTTGGCAAGATATTTTTGGAACCTGAAGGCACCGGGGGCCGTGCTGGCAGTGCTGCTCTGTGTCTGCCAGGCAGAGCCCCTGACTGGAGGGGTTTTCACCCATTCTGGTTTCATTTTCCTTTTTTTCTTTTCCCTTGGGAGCTTCCTGTAAGGTGACACCAACTTCGAGAGGCTGCCTGGAGATATTCGATACTTATTTCTGTGATGGGCGCACTTATGGATGTAGAAAACGAGCTGGGGTTGGATTTAATCGCCTGAACGCCTTCTCTCGGGTTTGGCTTTTTTTTTTTTTCCATTAAAAATCACAATGTTCAAACGTGCAAACCTTCCAGCTGTCGTGGCCTGGCGTGCAGCTTCCTGTGGCTGCAGAGGGATCTTCTCTCTGCAATTTCCTCCCCGTGCAAGGCATCACCTCCCTGCCCTCCTCCTCCTCCTCCTCCTCCTCCCGACCCCCGCACCAAGCAGGGCTCTCTGCGTATGGCGGGTTTGAAAAATCCCATGTACACAGCGGCTTTGGGAGGGTTTTTCTCTGCGTGTGGACCGGCTGGAAATGGGTTTCAGATGTTTTCCCCGCGCCTGCATCTCGTAAAGCCGCGGCGTTGCCGTGACAACCGTGTGACATCTCCGCCCGAGCTGCTCCCTCCTCCCGCCGAGCATGCCCAAAGCGAGCCGCCACTTCGGCTCAACTCTGCCCGGGCTGCACATATGGGACCATGAGCGCCGTTCCCCATGAGCTGCCGGCCTTTGTGCTCGGGAGGAAGAGGAGGGAGAGGCGCCCCGAGGCGCCGGGAGCTCTGCCCAGCACCCCCTGAGCCCCCCGCCCGCCGCCGGGGGCTCGCCCGGGACCATGCTCGCCTGCCTGGCCAGGGGGAGTTTGCTGGATATTCTTCAGGAGGGCTTCACCGAGGTAAAGCCGCGGCCCCAGAGGGAAGGCGGAGTGGGTTTGTGCAGAATTGTTGCGTTCTCGGGGCTTCGTGGGGCGGAAAAGGGGGAAAACCAGCGAGGTTCGGTGGTGGTTCCTCACCAGGGGGCTGCGATCCGGCGAGAGTTCGGTGAGGAGTTCGTGGCTGGTTTTACAGGCGGTGTTGTGCAGCTCGGGGGTTTTTATGCTCTTCTCGCTGCCTTGCTGCTGTCCCAGTAAGTAACATAAACGGCAGGAGGCTGTGGGGCAGAGTTTATTGTGTAAAATTGACTCCTCTCCTGAGGGATGTGCGATGCCTGCGTGTCTGGGGGTTGTAAATCTGCTTTGTGGACTCACATTTCTTAGGAGAGGCTGACAAAGAGGTGTTTTGGGTTTTTTTTTCCCCCTATCTTTTTGCCAGTTGAATCCCCAGTGGACTGAAATTCAGCTTGGTCAGGAAAATTTAATTTTCGAAGTGTTCTTTATTTGCTTGTTCCGCTGTCAGGAGAGTAACGAATCATAACTTAAGGAGATGCACCAAGAAACTCCAGAGTTGGGAATCCCGTGGCTGTGTGGGGAGTGCAGTGGGACTTCCCTCCTTAAGGGGCACAAAAATTCAGTTTTGTTGGGTATTTATGGACTCAGTAATGCCAGGGCAGCCCATGCTGGAGCACGATCTGCCGTCTGTAAGCTGGAAAGGAAGGAAAACCGTGGGGGATTTGCTGGAACCAGAGAGTGGCTGCTGGTTTATTTCTCACTTGGTCTCAGGGATCTTCTCTCGGGGCTTTTTTTTATTCTTTCTTAGAGCGCAGAACTCACTTTTTTTCAGTGTTTGGTGATTCCTCAGCCGTGCACAGCTCGGCCGCTGTGCCCCCACGACCCCGTTATCCACAGAAAATGGACGTGGGGACATCCCTGCTGGGCTCCACCACCGGGAAAACAAACTGGGGGTGAAACCTGAGCCTCCTCCCGGCTCCACGGCGGCCCCAGCTCTCCTTGGATGGCTGAGCGGAGCTGGAATCGCTCCATCCCCTCCTCCGCGCAGCGTCAGGCTCATTTTTAGCCAGCCAAGGTCTGGGTTTAGATCGAGCTCACACTTCCTGTGCTCGAGGAGGGCAGCACATCCTCCTCAGGCACAAATAGTAACTTATATATTAATAATGTAATTAATAGCCGGAGCAAACCCCGGTGACGTTCAGTGCCTCACCCTGGCTGGTTTTACCCACAGACAGCTCAGCTGTGGAAAAAACTTCCCTCTCCCACCATGAAAAGAGATTCACGGGCTCTCTCTGCCTCCTCACACACCGCGGCTTGCAACAGAAGTAAAACCAAAATCAGTTTAGCAAGGGGAGAACCTGTGACTTGCCAAGGACGCACATCGCGCCCCAGGCACTGGAAATGAGAGGGGAACGCTGTCATTCCGTCCCTGCTGCTGTGAACACCGGCTGTGCGGCCTCCCCATCTCTGTTTACCCATTTCGGTGCTTATTGACACGAATTTTAATGTGGACGGGTCCCGATGCGTGATCCCAGCACAGCCCCCTGACAGTGGAGGGTGGTGACCGAACCCAACGCAGCCAAGAGGGAAATTTCTTTTGTTCCCTCGCCTTCTTTTCCCTCTCCCTCTCCATCCCTTCTGACCGAGGGCCACCTCAGCAGCCCAATTATCCCCTAATTAGTGCCGGAGAAGGAGGCATCGTTGTCCTTTCTGCAGCTCCTGCTGGCCTGGTGCTTTCTCTGCTATGTAAGGAATCACCGCCTGCTAAAGGGGCCCCTAAATGGCTAAATTGTCACTTCAGGCCACTTTATTTCCCTTTTCCCCCTTCCCTTTCAGAGTCAAAGCCTTCGTGGGCGCTGTCACCTGCAGACATCTGAAGCCGGGATGGTTTTGTTTGATGTCGAGAGGCCACAAAGTCCCACCCGCACCTCCCGCGTCTCTCTCATTAATGGCCTGCCCTGCCTTGAAGGTGTTTCCCTGCTGTTTGTGGGGACTCCTCCTGCTCCCAGGCCGATCAATAATCCAATCCCACAGCTGGATGGTGCCCTGGGACGTGCGGCTGCTAAAAGCAGCAGTTTATAATGAAAGGGAACCATGGAGAGGGGGCCTCATCTGCGGTGGCTCCGTCCATGTGGCCTCAGCCTGTGCTCCCTCCTCGGGGACATGCAGCTTATTTGTGTGCTGACACTTCTGTCAGGTCTTTAAAACAGATGGGGCGCAGAGAAATGCGTCAGAAACGGGCCTGGCAGCTCCAGGCCTGCATTTTAACAACAGCACACCTTCTCTGGTTCGAGCTGGGGGATCATTTCCTCTGGCAAACTTCATTATGTGGCTGCTTGTGGGCAGTGAGTCGTTTAAAGTAACTATTTTATCCCCCCCCAGCTCCGAGATTATGTTGGACAAACAATTCATTCCAGAGAGGACAGGGAGATTTTAAGGGCCTAGGATGAGGTTGTTCGGAAAGCAGGGTCTCCCAACAAAGTGAAATGCAGGGTTATCTGCCCACCAGGGGAAATCTCGCCACGTTTTCGAGGTGAGAGCTGCTCCTGCCCAGCTCTGTGCAGGCAGGAAGTGCTGCAGGGCTCTGTTCTGTCCCTCACCGAGGGCTTCATGGAATATTTCCCCTGGTTCTCAGCTGAGTGGGTAATTCCTGGATCTCCCACATGTACATGTCCTTCATGTCCTTCACCCTGCTTTGCCACATCCCTTGGTGGGGCTGAGGTGCCATCCTGCCTGTGGGATGGGATCCTCGCGCTGGGCAATGTGCTGGGGTTGATTTTGGGTTTTTTCTCAGTTTGGGGTTATTTTCTGGCAGTGTGGCCCGGCCCCGGCTCTGCTCCCCTCGGGGTGAGGTCCTGATGTGTGACACAAAGGTCTCTGCCGCTGTGATCTCAGCAGAAGGAGCTGTGCCTCTCCGTGCCGCCAGGGCTATTTATAGGATTAATAGGATTCGCCATGGAGAGCTGTTTTGACTCCTGCCTCCCTCATCCTGCTCAGCCCCGGTGCTCCCTGGTGCGGTGAATCCCTCAGTGCTTCCCTGAGCACACCAAGCTCTAGAGGTGCTGCTGTTTCTTTCCCCCCAGCTTTGTTTTGGGGTGAGACTGGCAGCATTTCACACCTTCCTCACCCTTTCACACCTTCCTCACCCTTTCACACCTGCCCCACCCTGGAGAGGTGGCTGGATCTGAAGAACCCTTTGAGCCTTTCCAGGCTGTCTGACCTGACTGAGCAGCTGCTGCCCTGAAATCCTCCCAAGCCTCCAGCACAGACACCAGAAAACACAGCTGGGGCTCCCCACACCTGGATTTACCCCCAGATGTGCTCTAGCAGAGCATTCCTTGCTCTAGCAAGGAATTCTTACCAATTTTTCCCCAAACCCTCGTGCCTGGCCAGCAGTGGGACTTCTCAGCAAGGGAAGGATGTATCTGCTGCTCTGTAGGATTAGGGTGGAGCAGTTAGGACTCAATCCCTGGTGGCTAAGCCAGGCTGTCGCTTGGCAGGGTGTCCTTACAGAGCATTGGCACAGGGACACTCACAGGTTTCCTGTTTTCAAACCATTTTACCAGAAACACGAAGATTACGGGCAGCAAGTGAGGCTTGCAGAGGTGAAGGGGCTGCCACACTCCCAGCAAGTCATGGGAAATCAGCACCTTCTGCTTTAAATTAAGTGTTTCATGAGGGAGAACTCCTGTGGGTGCTGTTGGTCATTCTGGCATCACTGTGGTCATATCTGGGTGGTTTTCACTGTTGGATGCATCTCAGCGCGTTGAAAAAATCTGAATCACATTCAAGCACAAATTTTGAGAGGCAAAAAAAAAATCTTTGGCTGTCTTTGAGAGCAGGGAGAATCATTTTCTTTGCTTGGGAGTTTGTGTTTTCTGCTTCTACAAAGGCCTTCGTGAACAATAACAAAAATGAATCAGCAAACTCGAGGAAGGCTGGATGGAAAATTACAGTTCCCATCTAATTAAGGTAATGTCAGAAAGCTTCAAAATCATACAGGGCCTCAACCACCACATCCTGATGCAATTAGGCTGCTGCAGACCTTTGGTTCAGTGCTCTGGGAGGGAGGAACAGTGAATTCCTTTCATCCTGGGAGCAGCCCCGCAGCACGAGGGCTCTTCTTGCTGACCTTGTCAGCCCTGGGGCTTGGGCAGTGGCCACAACTGTGCAACAAAGGGAAATCGGTGTCAAGAGCCTCGAAAACGTCATTTTGGGAGGATGATTCTCTAAGTCCAGTGACGAGGGTGAATTCAAACTCATCACATTAATGTAGGGAAGGGATCTGTTTCTAGAAGCAGGATCTCCTGAAAGATAAGGGCGAGGAGGGCAGGCCCTCCTTGCTAAAAGAAAAAAAATATTTTGTCCATTTGTTCAACACCAAAATGTGCAATATTTAAATCTCAGGGAGGTGAAAATTAACCTCGCACGTCCCAACCTGTAATTTGCCCGTGGAACTCTGTTGGGATGTCCTGTCCCTCACACGTTGCCTTAAAAATCTTCCCCTGCCCTGCAAAGCCTTCCAGAGTAAGATAAAAACAACCCACAAAGATCTGCCTGGAGCAGCCTGGGCTCCAGCTCCCTTCAGGTGAAGCTGCTGCTCTTCCCCACGGCGAGGTACAGGTAAAAGCGGCTTTTTTTGGAACACAAAGCTGTGTTAATGTAAACAGGATTAAGCTTAGCTCCACCATAATCCTAAATAATGTGTGTTCTGTACAGGAAGCCCCACACCAGGCTGGTTTTCCTCTGAAAAATTCTGGGTTTGGAAGAAGCGTTGGTGAGGAGCTGAGCAGCGTGAGCCCTGAAAATTCTAAGGTTGGGCTGAGCAGGAGCTCAAACCGAAGTGCAGGGGAAGCAGGAACGCTTGAGATGTGTCACGTTTGTTCTCAGCCTTGTTTTTGGGATCTTGTTGGCTAAAAGGAACCGAGAGCTGTGTGAGACTGGGTGTTGTGATGCCTGCAGCCCCAAATGGGGAGGGAACCTGTGGGTTTGGTGCGTTTCTGTGGGCGAATGCAGGCTCAGGAGTATTTCTGTGGGCTGGGAAGAGCTGCTGTTCCCAGGGCAGGACATATCTCAGCAAATCTTTGTCCTCCCCGTGCTGGAAGTTGATACCTGGAGTATTTTCCAGGCTAGGTGGCAGGAATGATGTCCATCCAAGCAGCAGGCCCTGCTGCCATGATAATATTTAGGGCTGTGTTGGGGGAGCTGCCTTGGGGCTTGAAACAAATGCAATCCTGAGGGGGTGAAACAAAAAATCTTTCAATTTTTTCAGAGGTCTGAGCCTGTGGATTTAGAGGTGTGAATCTGAGGATGGAGGCCTCGTGGCTGTGTTGAAGGTGAAGGGCTGAAGGTGTGGCCCACAATGTCCTTGTTATTCCCCAGCTGATGGAGAAGCGAAGCATTTTTGACTCACCAGCTTCAAAACTGCCCTTGGGCTTTCTGCTGAGCAGCTCGGGGGCTTTGCCCCTTCATGCATTTCACAGCACTTTGCCATTTTTAGGTCACTACACTTTTATTTCTGATATATTTCCTTGGTAAGCTCAGTCACATGCTCCCCTCGGCTGCCAGCAGTGACAGCTCCCTCCCTGCATTTCTGGGCTTTGCAGCAATCCAAGGCTCTTGCTGAAGTCATTCAGTCTGCCAGGTTTTTGGGTACAAAGTTAGGAAGTGCTCTTCAGTCCAACTGTCTGAACGTCTGCAGGAAAATCTTATGTTTTAATGGAAAAAAACCCAAAACCAACCAACCAAGTCTGTTAATGAAGTGTAAGCCTGCAGAATTACAGCAGCTGTGGGAATGAAATGACTTTGTCCTGGTGCCATCCCAATTCCATTGCCTCAGAAGCCTCCTTTTGATGCTCATTGTTTAAAATGTAACTGCTCTGGGATTTAGGAATGGCTTTTTTTTTTTTACTAATAATAACAGTGTCAACCTCCTCATGCTTTTAAGAGATAGAGACTAAAAGCTTGCCAAAAATTCTTTTTTGTGAATGCACGAGGAATGTTCTGAGAGAAGGAACAGAAAACAAACTGCTTGGTGAAAGGGTTTTTCCTTTAAATGAGACACTCCTCCAAAAACTGCAGATTTTCTGTAGGCTGGAAGGTCCTTGGGGAATTTGCCAGTTCCTAAAATGATTAGAAAAGGTAGAAAATAAAGACTTCTGGGGCTGGGCATTGCTGCCACTACAAGAGAAGAAGCTGCAGAGCTCCTCCCCAGGGCAGGCCAGGTCTGCTCCAGCAAAGGTGGATCAGATCTGCCACTGCTGCTCCCGTTTTCCCCAGAGCCACCAGGCAGCCCCTCAGCTCCCGTCCCCCTCCAGCTCCCCAGCCTCTGCTGAGCGAGCAGAGCTGCCTGAACTCAGGTCCAGGCACCTTTCTGAACCAGCAGACCGAGCCATGTGTGATTAAAGTTGGATTTTCTATGTCAGGATAATTAAGAGTGAGGCTGTGACCAGACTGTGACTTTGATGGGCTGTAAAAGCATCAACTCAGCCTGACACTGCTGAGATCGTATGGAATGGGGGTTAAAACCTCCTGCATCGGCACAATAATGGGAAGCTTAGTGAAAAGGGAGGTAATCCCATAAATGGATCAGTTTGTTTACCCTCCATGTCCCACAGCAGCCCTGCCCAAAGGGATTGCAGCCTTTCCAGCAGCCCTGGAAGGGTTACAGGGAGGGGGATGGAAAGGGAAAGGTCATTTGGATCTGCTCTTTGCCTGGTTGTTTGTGCCAGATGGGTCCTCAGGGTGAGCAGGAGCCTGAGTTTGGGTTTCCCTGGTCTCTCACACTGCCCAGGAGCCTGAGTTTGAGTCTCCCTGATCCTTCCCACACACAGCATCCCTCCTAAGCTGCTGGACAGGCGCTGCTCCTTGCTCCCAGGGCCCAAGCCAGCTTCCCTGCATGCAGGAATAGAAACTGGGCCACTGCAAGTGCTGAGGCAGCTCCCAGGACGTGGAGGGGCTGCACAACCGTTCCAAATGAGCCAGGCTGGGAGTGTTACAGAGGGAGGCTCTTGTCTTTTCCAGGAAATCTCCCCTGGTTGTCCTGGAATTGTTTAGTGGGCAATAACTCAGAGTTTTGTGCCCCTGCATTGTGCATTTTCTGCTTTCTTGATAAGAAAACAGTGTGGATGGGACACTGAGTGAGCGAACTGTGGCTCCCAAAGTGAGGGGATGACAGCCTTGGTGTGGCTCAAACGCAGATGAAATGCAATGAAAAGCTCTTTGGTCAGCTGTGCTCAGCTCAGGAGCCCTGTCCTGCTCCCTCCTCCCACCCTGGCGAGGGCTGAGCTGCCCCACAGCAGACAGGGATGTCAGCCAGGCTGTGGGGTGAGACCTCTGGTGTTTGTTTTCGAGGGCCAAAGACTGAGATCTGTGAAGATCAGAGAGAGAAGCGAGAGCCCTGCGACTGCAAACGTTTTGTTTTCTGCTTCCAGCAACAGCTGCAGGCCTACGTGGCCTGGGTGAACTCCCAGCTGAAGAAGAAGCCGGCAGTGAAGCCAGTGCAGGACCTGCGGCAGGATCTGCGGGACGGGGTCACTCTTGCCCTGCTCATTGAGATTGTAGGTCAGTGGTGCCATCTGGCCCTGTTTTTCCCCCTGCAGCTCTGGCTGTGGTGTGGAGGGGCTGCCTTGGCTCTGGCATCTGCCGGGCAGATGTTCCTGGGGGTGCAGAGCTCGCGGGGAGGCGGCTGGAGAGGAAAACGATCCTAAAGCAGATGATAAATGCAATTCTATTAAAGCCCTTATGGTTCAGAGGCAGTTACAGCAGATGGGCTGAAACCTGGCAGGGGCAGCGGGAACTCCCACAGGGCTGGCGTGGGGTCAGTGGGTGTTTTTTGGGAAGAGTGACCTGTTTGCTGATGTGATCCCTTCTCCCTGGGCGGGGCACGGGGAATGGGGGGGTGCAGCGAGTTCATTGTCCTCGCTGCTCCTTCCTCCTCACACTCATCCTCTGCTCCGGTGCGGGACAGTTCTCCAAACTTCTCCCAATTGGGTCTTCCCCACAGGCCTCAGTTCTTCACCAGCTGGGCCCTTTCCATGGAGTTCAGTCCTTCGGGAACAGGCAGCTCCAGCGTGGGTCCCTCAGGGGGTCACAAATCCTGACAGACTCCTGCTCCAGCCCCCCAGTCCTTAATACAATCCCAGTACAGCCCCCAGCCCAGTTACCCCTGGTGCTGGGTTCCTGTTTAGCAGGGCAAGAAGCCCCACGTAGCACCCAGACAGGAGATCAGAGCAGCCCCCCACCCCCAGCAATCCCTCTGACAGTCCCCAGCGGGTCAGTTCTCCTCTGATAAAGCTTCTCCCCTCCCTTCAGCTGGTGAGAAGCTGGGTGGCATCGAGGTCAACCCCAGCAGCCAGCAGGAGATGAGGGAAAATGTGGAGAAAGTCTTACAGTTCGTGGCGTCGAGAAAGATCCGCATGCACCAGACGTCAGCTAAAGGTACATGGCCCTGGGGGGGATTTTAGCAGTTGAAATCCCGTTTCTGGCTTTGTTTTATACCAAATAGGTAATTTATGAGTGAACTAATGTGTCAGTTTGTGAGGGAGTTGGGGGTTTTTCCCCCTCTGGTTTAGTGAAGGTTTTGGGTTGAAAGACGGACAATGCAGGGAAAAAAAAGTGACTTTTTTTCCTGCTACTGAGCACTCAGAAGCTCAGGGAATGGTGTAATGAGGAATACAGGCTTGGAGTCTTTCACCAAAAGGACACAGAAACCTGCTGGAGTGAAAGGAGACATGGAAAAAATATTTGTGGCTCACTGGAAGCCATGGGCTGGAAATAGAGAGGAGACACAGCACACAATCACATGTCTGTGGCGTGGTTTAGTCAGGACTTTGAGTAGCTCTGACTAAATTGTTTTGGGAAATCTTGGTCTGAAAGAGTGGCTGATCTTTGCCATGACACCAGTGTGCTGGAAAATGTTTCATGTGATACCACTAAAAGTGGTTAATTAACATTTGCAGGGTGCTGCAAACAGTTTATGGCACAGGATGCCACCAGGCATTGCTGTCCTGTCTTTTGTGTTTTAAAAAAGGGAATTCTCTGCCAATAAAGTCAGTGGTCAGCCCTCAGTAACTGCTCTGCTTCTGAGAGAGCATTCAGCAATGGCGTGTTCAGCAATTAAGGCTGGAAATGGCCATGAAGGGGAGGCTCAGGACTGCTCAGAGCTCTGAACCGGGGCTGTGGAGGGGGCAGGAACTTCGCTGTGTCCTGCAGCACCAGAGCTGGGCTGGAACAGCCCTGCTGGGTTTCATTATCTCCACCTTGTTGGGCAGCCACAGCTCCGGTGGCACTTCACCTTAACGACCCGAAACTTTGCATTTTGCAGATATTGTCGACGGGAACTTGAAATCCACCATGAGGCTGATCCTGGCCTTGGCTGCTCACTTCAAACCAGGCTCGGGCAGAGCTGGCACCCCTGGCTCGGGGGGCAAGAGCTGGGCAGCACCCCCGGGCAGCCTCCGGCCGCGCTCGGCCGCCGCCGTGGCCCAAGGGGCAGTGGCCGCCCTGGCCGATGTCCGGCAGGATGTCCAGCAGTCCGGCCGGGACGTGTTCAGGCTCAGACAGAGGTGAGGGGCTTTTCCTTGGTTATGTGAGGCTGGGTTGGATTCAGATGAAAATCCACGTGAAAATAAATGCATCTTTCTCCGTTTTATCCTGGCGTGAGGAAGCTCCTGTTGTGCAAAAACACCTGAAAAGTGCCCTCGCAGAGGGGGCACTGCCCTGGCTCTGCAGCCATTCTCAGGTTTTACAGCGAAAGAGCAGCTGGGTCTCTCTTTATCTCCCTGGAAAAGAACAGAGAGTTTTGGCCCAGGCAGAGGGAACTGCGCTGCCTCCTTCTCCCCACGCTGCCCTTGGTGCTGTCTCCTTGGAGATGTTCTCATGCCAAGGGAAACAAAAGTCAGGTTTTCACCCCAAGTTTCCTCCTTGGAGATGTTCTCATGCCAAGCGAGACAAAAGTCAGGTTTTCACCCCAAGTTTCACCCCAAGTTTCCTTCTTGGAGATGTTCTCATGCCAAGGGAAACAAAAGCAAGGCTGGGACCCCAAGTTTCACCCCAAGTTTCCTTCTTGGAGATGTTCTCATGCCAAGGGAAATGAAAGTCAGGTTTTCACCCCAGGTGCTGGGCAGAGATCTGGGAGCTTTATTTCCAGAGCTGAGGACGTTGTACAGGTCCATTCTGGCTCCTCCATTGCTCATCCCACTGCTCCAGGCAGCTGCTGAGTTCTGGGGATGCTGGAGATCCACACACACTGGGAATAATTCTGAAAATCCCATTTGCCACTTGCCAGAGGTGCTGTGTGGGTGACAATAATAATAATAATAATAATAATAATAGTGATGACATTTAACAGGGAGCCAGGTGGTGGGGCTGGGCAGGGTTTCATTTACACAGCTGAGGTCATTTGCCCATTTGATATTGGCTCAAGGGAGCTCCCATGAAAGTCTGGAAATGAGGCTGAAATGGCACATTTTGTTGAAAAATGAAATGTTAAAGGTTTCCGTTGCAAAAGCCTTGGAGTTCTTCAGAAAACCCAGTCCTTGTGATGTTTCCTTGCATTCCCAGAGCTTTTGGAGTTTTCTGGTCACAGAATTAGGGACGAGTTTAAAACAGCAAGGCCTGTTTCCCTGTTTTCCCTTAACACCAAGAAGATGGAGATCCCTGATGGGAAAATTGGCATTTTTCCCACTGCCCCCTCCTCCTTACCCCCCTTTCCTTAGCTTTCCTCCCCTCCTCTTTGGAGACAGAAGAATTCCTGCTGCCACCAGGTGAGGCTCCCCTCATTTTGTGCCTGTCACCTCCAGGAACAGCAGCATGGATGAGGAGATTGAGAATCCCTGCTGGAGTGTGCGGGCCCTGGTGCAGCAGTACGAGGGGCAGCAGAACGTGCCACTGGAGTCCCACCCTTCCAGGTGAGGAATTTTATTGCCAAGATATGTCCTTGGTCTGACATTCCCTAAATGTTCTCCTCACCAAAATCTGCTCAGTTCTGATGGAAGAGGGTTGATCTGGAGGGTGAAGCCTCAGGAATCAACGTGAAGCAGTTTTCTGTCGTTGCTTTCATGGGTATAGGAGAGAAAGTGCAGCAAAAAAGGGGCTTTTGAAGAAAAACTACTCCAGTGAGGGAGCTGATCCAGCATGGAGAGCTTCGTAGTAAAGGGAAGCCGCTCCCTTTCCCCCCAGAGAACCAGAAACTACTTGGAAGAGCAAGAACTGTGTTACTGAGCACACTGGAGCTCCCTCTGGAGATGGGGCTGTGCTCCAGTTAATCTCATCTGGAGCAGATCCGAGGGCAGAGCTGCACGTGGGGAGCTGCAGCTCTTTGGTTCAGGGTCTCCTGTTCCCACCGAGAGCCCCAGCTCTGCTTTGCCGCGTCCTTCCCCTGCCTGGGCTGTTCCCCGAGTGCCTCCCTCCAGTTTGTGTGGGGGTGAGGAGCTCATTTGCCAAGGACAGATTGCCACTGACAGCCTCTCAGCAGGCAGGACGTTTCCCCAGCATTTCTCAGGCCAATTTTTATGCTCCACAGCACCAACAGTTCTCTGTGTACCTGAAAATGAAGGTTGCTTTGCCCAGCAGAGGAGAAGAACACAAGGGTTTGTGTTTATCCCCCAAGTTTGCTGTGTGTCATTGAGGGCGTGTTTATAAATAGACATTTGGAGGAGTGTGGGGCTCCCAGTGAGGCAGTGCTGGACCAGTGCCTCCACATGATGTCAGCAGCGTGCTTTTGAGGCTGGCCTGCCAGGGGGGATGTAAAAATCCTGCTCTTGGCAGCACCATTTCATGGATAATGTCACAGGACCTTGGCATTGGCTCCTGAACCGCGAGCTCGGGAGTGCCACATCCTGCTCCCTGCTCCCATCCCTCAGTTTAAGGGAGCTGGAATATTTTATGTATTCATCAATCCTATCAGGGATTGTCAGGTGGCTGCTGCTTATTGGTGTATTTTGGTAGGATTTTTGGTGGTAAAAAAAAAATTTCTCTGCGCATTCTGCATTTTTATTTTATTTTCCCCCATAATGCCGTGAATTCTCTGACCACAATGCAATGTTGATGTCATTGCTGATAGGGCAGAACACAGCAAGAATACACAAGTGATCAAAAACTGGGAGCAATCTGCCCCTCCAGCTGCGGGGGGTGTCTCTGCTGACACAGTTCTGCCAGATGGAAACCAGACGCTCTCCCTTTCCTTGCGGGGAGAGATGTGCTTAGCTCAGTTAGGAGAACCGGCTGGGAGAAACGAGGTGCTTTTTTTATTAGTGAGAGACGTGGTTATTGAGTGCAGCCACCCCCTCCACCCGATCCTGCTGCTGTGGTGTCCCAGGGCAGCATCCCCGGCCCTGCAGCGGCTCCTTCCCCGCTCAGGGCTCTCCCAGCCTCGCTCGCAGAATTCCCAGGGACGGCAGCTCCAATAAGCGCAGGCTGCCGAAATGATTCATGGAAAAATTTGCCAAAAATCAGATGATTCCCAGGCCGCCGAGCCCCTCACCCATCCCTCTCCCTTTCCCCTCCCCTTCCAGCAGCGCTCCCTCCCCCACCCCTGAGCCAGGCATCTCGGAGAAAGGCTGTGCCTGCACAGCCCGTGTGACAGCAGGAGGGAGAGGGAGCCGAGCCTGGGGCTGCGAGAGCTGCCTGGGAAGAGCCTGCATCCCTCTGGAAGCTGGGGAGAGCCCGCATCCCTCTGGAAGCCGGGGAGAGCTGCCTGGGGAGAGCCCGCATCCCCCTGCATCCCCCTGGCAGCGCAGGGACCCGCGGTGGCAGCAGCTCCTTCCCCCGGCGGCTCCTCGGATGCTCGGCAGCACAAGGAGGGCAGGATGGGCTGAGGAACACCCCCGGCGAGCCCGGAGCCTTGTGATGACAAGAAGCGGCTGTGCAGCTGACCAAAATGCAGCAGCGGGAGACAAATAACCCGCGAGGGAAACCAGCAGGAGCCGAAGGCAGGCTGCAGAATTCCTTGACTCTGGAATCGAACCTGCCTGTGGGGGCTGCGGATTCGCCTCTCAGCCTGCGAAAATAACCCTGAGTTGGTTATTTTGTGTGTGTGTGTGTCGTTCCTGCTGGGAATCCGCTCGGCAAAGCTTCCTCCAGGAGTTTGACAGGAGCTGGCGACCTCTGCGCTGAGCCCTGGGCATGTGAAGGGAACGAGGCATGACCGGAGCCGGGATCCTGCGGATTCTGTGAGGCGAGAGGTTAAAGTGGGATCATGGGAGGGAAGCAGGTCAAATGGTGAGCGACTGTTGCCATTGTCCTTGGGAACAGCAGGGATGGGGTGTTTATTAAAACCGGGGGGGTTCAGGCAGCGCTGAGGTTCGTTGCCCTGAAGCCTCGGCTGTGCTGGCGGATCTGGGACCCGGGGGAGGCAGGATGTGGGTTAAGGAACCAAGTGGTGAAAGGAATAAAGTGGAGCAGTTTGCATCATAAATCTCTCTTGGAAAGCTTTCATTTCGCAGCCCTCGTTTCTGCATGCTTTAGTAGGGAATTGTTATGCACTTTTGAAGGAATTGCATCAGCGGGTGTTTCATACCCTGATGGGTTGGACTGATACAGAGCCTGGGGAAGTGCTTCCAGCATTCATTGGATGGTGCATGAAGCAGCCTGACCTGTGCTGCCGCTTCAGCTGCCTCCGGCTCTGCCACTGTTTGGAATGTTTGGGAGGTGGTTATGGATGCTGGGTGAACCCAGTGGCCTTTCAAAATAGGAAAACTGCCTGGAAAGGGTCTGGGAATGTGGGAATGCCTAAGGAAATGTAAAGCTGTCTGTGCTGTGGGGACCTATCCCCACCTGTGGTCCCTTATGTTGGCTTTGGGCTGTGGATCCAGCGCTGGGAGAAGCGGGTTTGGAACGTTATTTCCAGGCTCATATCCTTGTTTTTCATCCTGCTCATCCTTTTTGGTTCCCCTGTTTCACCACCTTCTCCCCCATCCGTGGCTGGTGGTGTTTTTCTGGGACAGATTTGCATGGATGAGAACCAGCAGTGCCTCAGGGTGAGGGCAGGTTCAGAGAATCAGCTGAGAACAGGAGGGAGGGAATTCTGAGATCTGTTCCTAGAAGGAAGTGAAATCCCTCCTGGAGCTGCTGGCCATGTTAGACCAGCTGGGCATCCTGCTGGCATCTGTGCTGTGTGAAAGTTTCAGCCTTTCCTCTGGCCCTTTTTACATAATGCAATCCCAGCAGAACTGCCAAATCAAATAATAAACAACATTTTTTTTTTTAAATCCCATAATTTTATGCCGTGCCCCCATTCAGCAACGAGCAGGAGCAGGGGGCTGGTTACAAATTTTACATTAAAAAGATGCCTAATGAGGGACTGCTGCGATGGATTTGGAATTCCTGGAGGCAAATCCTGGAGCAAAGCCAGGTGGCCTGGACCCCTTTAAGAATCATGCACACACCTGGAAGGACAAGTACTGTCCCTGTTGGAGATTTCTATTGGAAAATGGTCATTCTTTCCCTTTAACATGGGGGAAGTCTGGACCACAAAACACTGGGCTCAGGTCTGTGATTTAAATGAGGAGAGGCTTGCCCTGGCCGTGGGAGTGGGGCAGGCAGGAGCAGCGAGTCATTTCCATCTCTATTGCAGGGCTTTTCCCATTCTGTGGGAGCTGTGGGAGACGGAGCAGCAGCGCTGGGAAGATGCAGGGAGGGAGCTGCTGAAGCCTCCTATTTTTCTAAACCTATTCTATTATTTCCACACTGTTCTTCTTTTTGTTCCCTGCCCTTTGTTTCTGTGTTGGGGGAGAATGAAAAATTAACTCCTGCTCACACTTGCAAGGATTAATTCCTGCGACTTTCGGGGTACATTGAATGGGTCAGTGAGCTTCAGCCACCTTTTGATGTTGTCTGGGAGATGCACTCAGGAAGAATTTCTGAGAAAAAGATTGCTTGAACCTCTCAGTCAGCTGAGATGGCTCCTGTGAAGATATGTGGGCACTTCCCCAAAGTTTTAATTGAAGAACAGGAGTGAGTGGAATCTGACTCTCAAAAATACTGGGATTTAAAGTTGAAATGATTCATCTGAAAGCTCTGGAGCAAGAGATGAAGCCAGGGTGGCTTTTTGTCCAGCATAAGGCTGGCAGTAAATTACTCCTGAGTGTGGTCCTACCCCTGTGTGAGAGTCTGAATTCAAAAAATTACATGCCCAGGTTGTTTTGTCAAAGATTTCTCTGGGGTGCAGATAATTCTTAGATAAAAGTGTATATGGAGAAATGCTTGTTGGAAACTAGTGCTGATCAACATCACCTTCATCTAAAAGAACTGTTCCTGCCTTGCTCTGCAGCCTGACATCACCCAGCCCTGTCCACAGTGCAAAGAGTGAATCCACCGTAGCTCCCTCAGAGGAGAAGGAGAGACTTGTGGTCCTCCAAAGTGAAGAAACAGAGACTAAAACAGGTAAAACATCGGGACTTTTTCATGTGATAAACTCGCCGAAAAGCTCCCCAGGGACTGCAATTGTTTAATGCTGCCTCCAGGGTGTCCTTGGAGCACCCTCTGGCACTGAGGGATGCTCTGCAAACCCCACAGGTGCTTTTCCCCCTCTGTCACACACACTGTCCCCAGTGCTGTGCTTGGAAATCTCCCTGAGTCAGGTGCAAAGTTATCTGGGATAAAGTGTGCGTAGGAAAGCTCAGGAATGGGGCATAAATCCTTGGGGTCAGATGAGCTGTCACACCTGTAGCTGCTTCCTCGGCACTGGTGAGTGGTGCACGTCCTTTCTGGGCTGCCCTGAGCACACCCAGCTGCTCTCTCTTGCAGAAGAGGCTGATTCTCACTTCCAGCCTGAGTGGCAGGCAGGGAACTCCGGGTCCTACTTGGAGAACTCATGGGAGGAGCAGCTTTTGGAGCAGCAGGACCACCTGGAAAAGGAAATGGAGGAGGCGAAAAAGATGATTTCGGGTTTGCAGGTGAGAGATTTTTCTTCTCGGAGAATGTTCCCTTCCAGGGTCACCCAGCCCTGCATCAGCCATTCCATGAGCTCGGCTGAACCTTCATATTTGGCACATTCTCCCCACAATTATATTTTATGGGACCTTTCCCTCGCTTCCCCTCCCTGCCCCTCAGCCCAGTGCGTGTTTGGCTCTGCCTGGGGAACAGAGCCCCTGATCCATATGGTGAAGGCACTGAACTCTCTCAGGAACATCCCTTTCTGTTTGTGCTGGGAACCACGGTGGCTTTGAATTGTAAATATTTATGTGGCAGTAAACAAAGCAGAGATTGTGTGAGGAGCACAGGCAGCTGGGCGGGCGCTCTCCCCGGGGACAATGGGCAGGGCACAAAAGAGTCACCGGAAAAAAAAATAAAAAAAAATTCCTTGGTTCGATGGTAAAATCTGGCTGCATTTTGTGCCCACTGGGAGCAGGGAGAGGAGGGACTGGCACTGCTGCCCTCTCATCCCCTGGGAGTGGGGAGAGGCAGCTGATGTGGCCAGCCTGGAAATTGGATTTGATTGATCGATTTTATTCATCTTCCTCAGTGCTTGAGAGCCTCCAGTTCGTGCGAGTTTGGTTGAAATGTTGGGGACCTGATGCACACACACCCTATAAGGTGCTAAAGCTGAGCCTTCACTCCCTGGAAGTCTGAGTTGTCCTTGTTTGGTTCTTTCTGTGGGGAAGAGCATGGGCTGACAGACCCCTGGGAGAGCTTCTCAGGGGATAAATCTCCTTGTTCATTCCTGAAAAAAACCTACTCATTTTTGAGGGGAATAAATGGGAAATGAAGCTGGTTAGGGATTGTTGATAGGAGTGACTGCTGGCCAGAGCTGCAGCTCACCAATTTCCCTTTGAAATCTCTGAAAAGGAGATTTTTCCCCCCCCCTTTTTCTCCCCAGGCTTTGCTGCTCAATGGGTCTTTACCTGAGGATGAGCAGGAAGGGTCCTTTGAACTTTCTGAGCGTGGAGCCTGCCCTGAGGAGCAGCTGGTGAGCACATCCCTGTACCCAAATTTCCCTGCTCCAGCTGCCTTTTGCACTGCCCTGCCCCTGCTGCACAATAACAACGCTGATATTTTGCATTCAGATCATCATCCGAAGCCGTCTGGACCAGAGTGTGGAAGAAAATCAAGATCTGAAGGTTAGAGGGTGACGGAGGGGAGAGAGAGGTTTTGCAGATTGTTTCACTTGGTTTTTTGGGGGAAAATGGAGTGGGGATTGGGGCAGGGTGGACAACACGATAGATGAAATGGGGAATATTCTGTTAGTGCTCCAACCCTGGAGGTTTGGGACCAGTTCTGATGCTGGCAGAAGTGTTTGATGTTGCCCCAAAGGACAGATTCGGGGGACTAGGCAATAATTTTTTTTTCCTCAGGACTTTGATAGCAGCTTTTGTCATATTTGTAACTCATTAAAATTGCTCAGGGCCTGACTGGCTCTTGGATCTGTGGGAAAAGGTGGGATGTGCTTCCTCCTGCAGCAGAAAACACCGGCTCTGGTTGGTTCTGAAGGGGTGGCAAGGTGCTGTTTAATCAAATTGTGTTGCATTTGCAGAAGGAGCTGCTGAAATACAAACAAGAAGCTCGAAACCTCCAGGGAATAAAGGTGAGGAAAGGGGCATTTCATCAAAAATAAATAGTAGTGCTTTAGGTGAGTAGGGCCAGCAGCAACCATCCACCTTTGAGGGATCTCAGATTGTGGAAGGAGGAGTATTGGGGGCTTGGAGGTGGGAGATCCTGTGGTTTATTTCTGAATTTTTAGGCAGGTACAAGGAGCTGGGTTTCCAGTTTTCTGCTCTGCCTGTAGGATTGTGGTCAAATATCCCCTTTTAGTTTTTTTCCCCTGTTTCTTCTAAACAAAATGAGGCATAAATTGCTTGGTTCTCCTGGCTCTTTTATTCCCTCCTCTCTCTTGGAGTGCACACCCAGTAGCACCGGCCCAGTGAACTCATTCCTGCCAGCACAGGAAAAAGAGCCTGGGGTATCCCTGTCCTGCCCAGAAAGGGCTCGGTTGGTGCCTCTGGAGTGGTGAGCACTGCTGGTCTCCTCCTGACAGAGGTAATTCTAGAGCTGCCTGTCAGAAGGAAGCAAACAGAAGTAGCTGTCTAAGGTGGAGCTCTGGGTGAGTGAAAGGTGCAGAATTAGTGCTGACTTTGGCCTCTCCAGAGAGGATTTCACTGCACAACTGGGTCACACTCAGGGCTTAAGGTGTCCTGGGCTGACGCTGGCCTCTCCGTGCCCTCTGGGTGCGTGGCTGGATCAGGAGCTGCAGGGCCCTGAACGCCCTCCAGAGCTGTTCCCGTCCATGAGAGCCAATGCCCGTCACTTCTGGAGAGGAAATTTGAGCTGAAGCAGACAAATCCCTCTGTCCTGGTGGCCAAAATGTTGGCAGGGAAATCAGTTTTGGGTAAGAGAGAGGCAGGAGGGTGGAGAGCCCTGTGGGGCCCCTGGCAACCCCGAGTGGCCGCAGCGTGTTCTGGCCACTGCCCGGGGTCACTGACCCCCAGGGAAGGGTCCCTGCCCTCAGAGATCGCCTCTCCCTAGGACGCTCTGCAGCAGAGGCTGATCCAGCAGGATGCTGCAGTCCTGCAGCTCAAGCAGGAGCTGCTGAGAGCCAACATGGACAAGGAGGAGCTGCACAACCAGAACGTGAGTCCCTGCTGCTGCTGCTGCTGCTGCTGGGGTTGTTTTGGCCGGGGGTTGGTGGCCCTGAGGGTGGTTGCAGCAGGGATTTCGGGGTCGTGGGATAGTGAACAAGCAGCCAAAGGTCTCTGCACAGCACAGGCTGCTCACAGGCTGCTGGCCAGCTGCAAGGCTGGAGATTCCTGACCTTCACTCCCACTTCCTGTCCTTCAGGACCTTCGGCTGGGACAGGGAGGGGCTTTCCCTGATGTTTTCAGTGCTGTTGCATTTGTCCCTCCTCACTCCCTGGGTCAGCAGGTGGCACTGCCCTGTGCAGGTCTCTCTGTCCATCAGCTCCCTGGACCTCTGCAGGTTTTTGGTCACCCTTTAGCACAAGGGGCAGAGGTTTTCACTCTCTGGGAATATCTGCCTCACACCTGGGTGTTGTTCCTGCAGGTTGACCTCCAGAGGAAGGTTGAAGAGAGAAACCGGCTCCTGGCAGAATACAAAGTAATGGAACCTCTTCCCTGGGGGTTTGGGTGGTTCTTCAGTTCTGGGAATGGGATTGCTCTTTCCCTAGCACTTGGACACCCCTGGGAATGCGTTGCAGGAGCCAGGGGTGTTTGTAGTGAGGTGGAGGGATCAGATGTGCTTTGCATTCCCCCCACAGCTTCTGACAGATCTTTTATTGCCGTGGTTTTTGGTGGTGGCTGCTGAGTGTCCAACACTTGTGCAGATGAGGTTGGGTGACCTGGTTGTCCTCTGATCCCTTGGGAATCTGTGTTCTCTGGGACAGCTGTGTGGCCTCAGCAGCGGATCTTTGGCCAAGGGGACTCTGGGCAATAAAAACCTGATTGATCTTGTCAAAAAAAAAAGCTCTGACACTCAGCTCTAACATCTGGCAAAGCACACCCTGTGCGAGTCACCTGATCCTGGCAGATGACACGGTTTTCCCTGCCATGGGAAGATGACTGAGCCTCCCTCCCTGCCCTGCTGATTCCCTGGATCCCTGTGTTGCAGAAGGAGCTGTGCCAGAAGGATCGGCACTTGCAGCAGCACCAGACCAAGCTGGATGAAATGCTCAGGCAGCTTTCCGAGGCCAGCTACCAGCAGGTAGGGAGAGCTGGGCTGCACTGGGAGCTGCCCTGGGTGGCCCAGTTGGTGGTGACTGCTCTGCTCCACCTCCACAGGTGGATCTGGAGCGGGAGCTGGAGCACAAGGAGGCCCTGCTGGCTCACTGCATGAAGAGAGAAGCTGAGGAGGTACGGGAGCCTTGGGCCGCACATGGGGTGCTGTTTGCCCAGCACCCTGGAGCCACCTGTCTCCAGAAACCCTCCCCTTCATCCCAGAGAGGTCTGGCTCTGCCTCCTCACTGTCAGAGCCCTGACCAAGGCAGGCAGACCCTACAGAACACCTTGCCAAAAACCCCAGCGCTGAGCACTCCAGCTCAGAATCCTCAGGGATGAAACAGTGAAGGAAGCCAGAGGCTTTCTTGGCCTCCAGCTTCACCTCTGACCCTGGCAATGGTTAGGCCATGGCTTAATTTACGTCCTCCTTTTCCTGCTGACCCTGGTATTGAGTCTTGGGGGAAAGGCCAGCCCCAAAACCTGTCCCTGCCCAGTGCCACCTGAACACTGACTGCACTCAGCAGGGCTTGCAGAGCCCTCTGATGTAGCAGCAAGCCCCTGCCAGGCTCTGCCTCTTTTATTTCCACCTTTATGTGAGGAATGAGGTCTGTGCTGTGACCAGGAACTCGCTGCACACTTTAGGGAGTGTCTTTACCTGGGAGAAGATGGGAGTTTTATCACCGGTGTGGAAAGCTCTCATTCCCTCTCATTTTGAAGTCCATAAATGGGGATTTTTCGGGGTGTCCTGACACCCACACTTTCCCCCGCCCAGGTGCTGGCTTACAGCAGTCACAGTGCCCAGAGCAATGGCTTTCTCCAGCCAGCAGGAAAAGGAGCTGCTCCCACAGCCCACCGAGGGGTAAGTGCACCTGAGGGGTGCATTCCCAGCCAGATATCCTGGAGCTCTTTTATTTTAAGAGAGGTTTCCCCTTGCTGGGGAAAGGAAGACGGGGAGGCAGCAGCCTGGGGCTGGTCTCACCTGTGGTGTTTTGGGCAGACCAACGACTTGCAGCTGGTCCGGGACGCCCTCCGCAGCCTCAGGAACAGCTTCAGTGGCCACGACCCCCAGCACCACACCATCGACAGCCTGGAGCAGGGCATCTCCAGCCTCATGGAGCGCCTGCACCGCATGGAGACGCAGAAGAGGCAGGAGAGGAGGGTAAAGGCTCCCCAGGGCTCTTTATTCTGCCCCTCACACCACCCACAGGGCCCTGACTGGGAAGTGACACTTTGTCCTTGTTTTTTTTGGCTTTGCACCGCAGGTCCGGGGGAAATCACCAGCAAGCAGAGCAACCAACGAGTGCAGAGACTCCTGGCCTCCCAAATCCAGTGAGTGCCTTGCAGATCCTGCCCTTCCACTGCCAGATTCACTGCTCAGGTCCCCGGGTGTAGAATCCCCTTGGGAATCTGCCCCCTCCAGCTTCACCTGCACAGGATCCTGCCTGGATCAGAGTTCCCTGCACAGGGAAGGGGGCACAGGTTTATGGCCGTTTCTTTGTAGAGCACTATCACAGTGGGAGTCTGGGCCACTTGGGCAGTGCTGCAGCACAAATAACCATGGCAATCCCTGGGAAAAGGGATGTCATCCCAGCTTTCCTGCTGCTTTGCACCATCTAGTGGGGACAGAGAAGTGTTCCCAGCTCAGTGTTTACTGCCGTTCATACCCACAGAACAGAGCAGTCTTTTTGAACACCACATTTCCAGGTGTCCAGAGTATTTTCTGCATAAAAGGAGCCTTAAAACCGTGGAGTTCGGTTCCTCTGTTTCAGCTCTCGGGAGCAAGGCAGGAGTCAGGGAGAGAAACACAAACGGGCAAATTAAAATCCACGCACCACCGTCCGTCCTGGCCGGCTGGAACGGGAAGATGGGGAGGGATACTGATGCTAAGGGATGATAATCAGCGAGTTGCTGCTTTGCAGAGCTGCCTCACTCTCAGAGCACGCCCGTGATGAGCACCAGTGCCTGCACCAAAGTGTTGTACTTCACCGACCGCTCCCTCACCCCCTTCATGGTCAGCATACCAAAGAGGTGAGGCTGGGCCTTCCCGACCCTCCTGTGCTCCTAAAACCAGCACTCTGATTTTCTGGGAATGCTCCCAGCCAGCTGTGCCTTGGCTGGATTTCGTGCCATTGGCTGGGGAAAATGATCTGCAGGAGTCCCTGAGCCTTGTTTTGTATTTTGGTTTTGGGTTTATTCCCCTTGCAGGTTAGGGGAAGTGACTCTGAAGGACTTCAAGGCAGCCATCGATCGGGAAGGATCCCACCGGTACCACTTCAAAGCCCTGGATCCAGAGTTTGGCACTTTTTAGGAGGAGGTAAATGTGGGATTGAGCTTTGGGATCGGTGTCACCACACAGCCCTGGGGACCGTGCTCACCTCACTTTTAAACGAATGAAATACTGGATGTTTCCCCCAAACAAAACTGTCTGCTTTCCCAGACGCAGACGAAGCTCCTCTTGTGCTAAAATGGGATGTTTTCATCCTCAGCTAAAGCAATTCCATGGATGTGGTTGTGACTGCCTGGGAGTTGCAGAGCCCCTGGGGCAAAGCCAGTGTGTGACACAGCTCAGGGGACACAGCAAAAATCCAGGCTGCACTTCCAGCCCTTCCAGCAGCTTTATAAAACCTGTTGCAATGGGAGAGCCTGTATTAAAAATACAACCCCTTACTTTCTTCTGAAGTTTTTTCAGCGAGAGCTCTGTGTGTGGCATCATTCCCTTTGTGTGCTGCAGTGCAGCCCTGTTCACGCTCAGGCTGGTGTGGGTGTGGATTGGATTCATTACAGGTTATTGGGACAGTTCTTGCTTCACAAATTGATTAAGACAAGGGCAAAGGGTCGCCCTCTCTGGGGGCAGGCAGCAGCAGCAGCTGGAGGCTGTGGTCTGGCTCAGAAAAGGCGTGTTTCCTGTCTTTAGTTTACCTTTTCTGTCAAAAAAAAAGCCAATAATAATCCTGATATTCATTGGTTAAAGAGGCCTGGTCTGTTTTTTACCTAAAACCTGAAAATGTGTCTCAAACCTCAGCCATCATTCCCATGTCTGTGTTCCCTGGATTGTTTAGAGAAATCTGAGCTAGGATTTGGTTTAATGCCCTTGATGCCCCTCACAGTGCAGAGCTGTGGTGTCCAGACCCCAGACACGACTGAAATCCTTTATTTTATTTTGTAGGTGTTCCATGATGATGACATCATTCCTGGCTGGGAGGGGAAAATCGTGGCCTGGGTGGAAGAAGACCACGGGGAGAATTAATGGAGCTTGCAAGTCCCGTTTCTATGGAAACCTGTGGCTGTCTGCGGAGCTCGGAGAGTGACCAAGGAGCCCTCGTGCTGGGAGGAGGCCAATTCAAGCTGCCAAAAAAGAGTCTCTGTGCGAGCCACGGGTGGTGCAGGCTGTGTGCATGGACGGCTGGCACCCCACTGCCCGTGCCCGAGGGCAGCTGGTGTCCTGAGGCTGCAGGGACGGGTCTGTGGGACAGAAACGCCCGGCCTGGCCCTGCCAGCGAAACCCTGGAGGCCTTAAGGATGCTTTGCCCCCTTCTCCTGCTCCTCCGTCCCTGCACTGTGTGCTGCAGGCTCAGCTGGGCATCCCCCCGTGCTGGTGTCACAGAAATCTGCACTGATGGTGAAAATGTGAAGCTTTGCCTTCACGGAGAAGAAGCTGCTGGATTGTGAGAACTGAAGGTTGGACCAGCTTTGTCCTGCAGGAGCAGAGTGACTCTGTGGACATTCCAGACTGACAGGACCTGTCCTGGGGAGGGTTTATGCGTGGTCTGAAGCAAAGCTCACCACCCTGGCCAAGCTCCCTTCCTCCCAAACTCAGGCTCCCATTTCCCAGCCCTGCTTTCCCCACTTGCTCTCCAAAGCTGTTCCCATTTCCGAGGCCCTCTGGGTTTGCTCTGCAGCTGTGGGGACTGTGGGATCCTGGTGCTTGTTTGTTTGCTGAAGGATTTCACGGGTGGGGGAGCTGGAATCGGCTGCTTCCTGAGGTCTTTAAACCCCCTGTCTGTGCTGAGCCTCTGTCCCTGCACTTCTGCCCTCTCTGCTGTCACCTCCTGTGCACAGGCATCCCTCTGCTGCTGTCCCCTCCTTGCCAGGGCCACCAAGCACTTAGCCACACCAGCTCCTTGCTATGCCGAGTCCTGAAGGACCAGGAAGGAACTGCTGGGGAAAGAACAAGCCCTAAAATCCCCGAGGGTGGATTTTTCCCTTTGGTTTAGTTTCTCTACATCGCCTGTGGGCGCGGGAGGGCAAATGGCACGTCAGGGCTCTGCTCCTTCCCAGCTCCCGTGGCCCTTCCAAGGACTGTCTGTGTGTGCTGTGCATGAGGCTGGGAGAGGGGGCAACCTGGTTTTACTGTTTTATATTAACATGTCCTTTTGTAAACACGTTCTTGGAATTATTTTGTACCGATTCACATTTGTCTGAGGACTGTGGATATTTTTATACTAGTGCAAGTGCTCTCTGTATATTTCTGCACGCATTATACTGTGTTTTACTCCTTTCCTGGTGGATGCTGAGATGTTTTGTATCGTCTTCTGTTGACACAACACTGGCCTTGTAATTTTATTTTACTATGGAAATCCAACTGGTCAATACCGGGTTTTATATCAAGGCTCTTCTGTGGTTTTGTGCCACATTGGCACAACACAAGCTGCCTCCTGTTCTGGACAATTTGTGTGACTTTCTGCTTACAGACAGCGGGAGGAAAGTTCATCAATGAACAAGTTTAATTAATGGGGGAAATACATCCCTTTTGGAAAAGAAACAAAGATTTTCTTTCTCCCTGGACATAGTTTCTCTGTTGCATGATCTCTGGTGAAGAGGGCATGGGTTTGTGATACTGAGATCAATTGTATGTGAATTGCAAACTTCTCACAAGTGTTTCATTCCTCGGGTTTTACTCGTCAGTTTTATTTCAGCAACAGCCACGCACCCAGGCTGGAGTTTCGTGGAGCAAATGATGACAATTTTCAAGGTCTGTAGTTGCCAGTGTCACGTCCATCTCTGCTACTCAGAGGAGCAGTTTGGTTTGGGAGGTTTCTCATAAAAGCACAAGGGGTCACTTTTAAATGAGTTTTAACCCCGACTCCAGAGATTTTGTTACAAGATAGGTAACAAGTATAGGAACAGTAAAGTAACTCTGAGGAAAGTTGGGCAGAAATAAACAAATTGTAAGCAGTGAAAAAGACAAGCCTGGGGTATGGCAGTAAGAGCCCATCTCAGAATAAACCCACCCTCCATGGAAAGAAGCTCTTGCTTAGGTTGAGGTGGAACTTGGTGCGTTTTAGTTCATGGCCTTTGCTGCTCCTCCTGTCACACTGAACGGAGCCTGGCGCTGTCCTCTGACACCCCTTGGATATATTTATATTTATATTTATATTTATATTTATATTTATATTTATATTT
>VZTE01005332.1:1560375-1571196 GCA_013397775.1 Eulacestoma nigropectus | reverse complement strand
CCGCCCGCCTGGCCCCGGCTCGTCCCGCGCCGCTGCTGCAGCCTCCCGGCGCACCAGAAGGTGAGAGACACCCCCGAACCCCTGCCTGGGTATCCCCCGTGTCCCCTCGCTGCCCGTGCCCCCCTCGCTGCCCCTTCGCTTTCCCTCTCCGGGTTCTCCGTCCCCTCCCCGTGCGGCTCAGTTTGCCCCGGGGGTAGAGCTTTGGGATCGTCAGGGTTGGAAAACCCAGCACTGCCGCTGGAGCCCCCAAAGCACAGCGCCCACACGGCTCTTGGACACCTCCGGGGATGGGGACTCCACCACGTCCGTGGGTAAACCTGTTCCAGCGCCTGGCCGCCCAAACGGGGGCAAAAATCGGCGGTTTTTGCGCCTTTGGCACCACCCTGCCTCAAGTCCCTGGATGGTTGTCGGGTGCTGCTTCCATCACCTTTGTCCTTTATCCCAGCACCGCTGTTGGTCCCTTGGCAGACCCAGGCCAAGACCCGGCTCTCTAGAACCCTTTCTTGATAGAATCATAGAGCGTTACGGGGTTGGAAAGGACCTTAAAGCCATGTGCAGGGACACCTTCCACTATCCCAGGTTGCTCCAAGCTCCGTCCAGCCTGACCTTGAACACTTCCAGGGATGGGGCAGCCACAGCCTCTCCCCTCAGCACCCAGTGTGGGTTTGCCCAGGGTTCTTCACCAGCAGCTCGGGGCAGTCCTGGGGATTTGCAGCATCTTTGTGCCCCCCATCCCAGGCTGAGCTGAGCATTTGTCTCTGTCCTGTGTGTGATTCCTGCTGCTGGATCTGTCTGGGCTGTGACACTGCCCTGTCCCTCACAGGTGGCCCTGCCAGCGCTGTCCCCGACGATGCAGATGGGCACCATCGCGCGCTGGGAGAAGAAGGAGGGGGACAAGATCAGCGAAGGGGATCTCATAGCAGAGGTATCCTGGGGACGAGGCTGGGCTGGTCTCTCATGAGCTGGGGGCTGTCCCTGGCTGAAGACAGATTTTGGATCACAGATCCCAAGGGATGCTGGTGGGAAGGAGTGGCTGTCAGCCTCTCAGAGCTGGTTTGAGGGCAGACTTCTCTAGAGCTGCTGCCTCAGGGTGATTTTTCCAGAACTGTGACCCTGCCACAGACTGGGAGGCTCTGGGCTCACCATTTCCTGTTCTCTCTCAAAGGTGGAGACGGACAAAGCTACAGTTGGCTTTGAGAGCCTGGAGGAATGTTACCTGGCCAAGATCCTGGTGCCAGAAGGAACAAGGGATGTTCCTATTGGGGCCATAATATGTATCACAGTAGACAAGTATGTATTTTCCTAACCCTTAACTTGAATTTTCCCTCTTGGGGCATCTGGGGTGCTTTTTGTGGAAGGCTGAGACCATCACCTGATGGGGTTTGGGGCTCTCTGTTTTCTTCTAGGCCTGAATATATTGATGCCTTCAAAAACTACACCCTGGATTCTGCAGCAGCTGCTCCCCCCGCAGCCTCAGTGCCTCCCCCTCCAGCTGCAGCCCCCTCCCCACCATCTCAGCCTTCTCCTCAGGCCCCTGGCAGCTCTTACCCTCCTCACATGCAGGTAAGAGAGCACTGCTTCTGCTTTAAGGCTTGCTGCACTCTTTTTCTGCCCCTGGCATTGGGGCATTTTCTCATAAAAGCTGTCTGGAATGGGAATTTATTAACAGTGCCACTTCAGTTATTGTGTGCTGAAGGCAGGTGTTGGGGAACATCCCAGAAAGCTTTTTTAATAAATTTATTTCAGCATTCTAGCTGCTGGTGGAGGAGAAACCTGTCCCTCCTGGGTTGTCGTCTTGAAAAACATGCTAAATCTGCATTATTTGGACAGTTGTGGTGTAACAAGACCTTGTGCTGAGTGTGAATAAGCTCTGTTCATGTCTCAGAGCAGAGCTCAAGTCTGTGATGCTCTGGTGAGCACACCAGAGTTGTAATAATGAGTTGTGTTTGTGGATAATCTTTTTGTCTTGCTCAGATAATGAAGTGTACCTCCACTGATGGATCTGAGCACTTTGTACAGGGGGTTGCTGTGGCATCCCTATGAAAAGGAAAATCTGGAATGCTAAACCCCATCCCACAGATAAAACACGTGGGAACGGATTTGTCTGAGGTGTTACTCAAAAAGAATTAATGAAAGGCTTCTTAATGTGTGTTTTGGCTCCTAAAGCTGCTTCCTTCCCTCTGCTTGCCCCCTCTGCCCACTTTGGCTCCACGTGTGGGTGTCACAGTGACAAAGTGACTTGCTCCAGCCTTCCTTAGCCTTGCAGGTGGCAGCTGCAGGATGATGGCTGTGATGATTATTTTGATTTATCCATTTCTTGCCCTCTGCTCTTGCTTGCTCTCCTGCTCAGGCCTTGCTAAAAGAAGCCAAAGCAGCACTGTGGGACAGCTCTGTGCTTGGCTGTCATGGAGCCACACCGAGGAGTGCATTAAAGCTGCTTCTTTAGGTTGGCATCATTTCTCAGGAGTTCAGACTGTGTTCCTGAGCCTTCTGGATGACCAGGATGTGATTGTGTTGTGTTCTCTGGCTTCCCAGATCACGCTCCCTGCTCTGTCACCGACCATGACAATGGGAACAGTGCAGAGGTGGGAGAAGAAGGTTGGGGAGAAGCTGAACGAGGGAGACTTACTGGCTGAAATTGAGACAGATAAAGCCACAATAGGTGAGTCCACAGCCCAGAGTGGGTGAGGTGCCCTTGGCAGGATCCCCAGCAGCCTCTGTCCGCTCCTCTGGCTGCTCAGGTGATGCCATGATGATTTTTGCCTTTTCTTTTTATGCACCTTTTATGTATTCTCTGTACCTGAGCATGCATACTTGTAATTCTCGAGGCCTGATATCTTAGCATAGTCCTGGTATTCTGCTAGGCCAGAAGACCAAACATCCTAAAAGCCTCACAGCTGGAGCCTGGAGAGCTTTACCCTGTCTGGAGAAACTAAGGCCCTCTCCAGAACATACTTTGTAAAGGAAGATTAGGCCAGTCTGGGGGGGAATACTTTTGAACAAGGAGATGTCACACCATTCATTGAAGCCTCTCTTGGGGCATCTCTGTCAGATATGCTAATGTGCAAGGTTTATAAACTGCACACGTGATGTGTGTGTGCATCTCGGCGTGTTCCACCTGGATGGATTGTTGCACCGTAAGGATCCTTATTGAAAACCTTTTATCCCTTAACTGTGTCTGGCTCTAGATTCTAGGACCAGGAAAGAGGCATCACGGGGTGATGCTGTGGAACAAGTTTAGTTAACATCTCATTTCATTGGAGAGCTAAACATTGGAGCTCCTAAAAACACTTCTGTTTCCTCATCAGTCCTTCTTTGCAAGCGCACGGAGAGGTTTCCCTGCCGGAAAGGATTCTCCTGCAGGACAGGGCTTCAGCTGCCAGAGTCTCCAGCAGCAGCATTTAGAGCAACTCCTCAGCTCCTCAGGCACCAATGCAGTTTTGTTTCTCTCCCTTGCAGGCTTTGAAGTGCAGGAGGAAGGCTACCTGGCAAAGATCTTGGTGCCTGAAGGAACAAGAGATGTGCCCTTAGGAGCTGCTCTGTGCATCATTGTGGAGAAGGAGGCTGATATTCCAGCCTTTGCTGACTACCAGGCTGCTGCAGTCACTGACATGAAGGCCCCAGCTCCTCCTCCTCCTCCTCCACCAGTAAGGAGAAGTCATGGGCACCAGTTAGGAGTTTGAGCTGAGCTGTTGTTGACAGTGTGAAGCCCTGGCTTTAGCGGGAGTGTTCTGATTTGTGAGTGCAAGGCTGATCCATGTGTTGAGAAGTGATCACCAAAACCTACAGCGGGTTTCCTTCATTGTGATCTTTTTCCCAGCCTATTGCTTGTGCCAGTTCTGATTCCTTGAAAATGGGGAGCATAAGTTCTTTATTTATTTGGTGTATAACCCAGCAGCTCAGTTCACCTCCTTCCAGCGAGTTTCTGATTTAATTTCTGCCACTGGGAGCCTTTGTGCAGATTAGTGATTATCTCGATTGATCATGAGATGGGCCAGTTCTCTTGCTGTGCCTTGCACTGATGGCTTTGATTCTTTGTTAAGGTGATGGCAACTCCTGCTGCTGCTCCTCCTCCTCCCCAGCCTGCTGCTGCTCCTGCTCCAGCAGCCCCCACGGCGGGGCCACCCCACAAGGGAAGGGTCATGGTCAGTCCCCTGGCAAAGAAATTGGCAGCAGAGAAAGGAATCGACCTTACCCAAGTGAAAGGTACCTTTCCTTCCTACTTCCTTGCTCTCACTATCCATTTCTGTCCCTGCACATCCATCTTTCCCTGTTCTCACTGGCAGGAACACCCTGACTGTGCAGCTGTCAACCAGGAGTTGTGTTCAGTGATTTCTCTCTGTTGAATAAAGCTGGTACCTTTAGAAACAAAGCCATGTTGGAAATAATCAAAATCCTCTCCCATTTCCCTTTGCCCCTTTCAGGTACTGGACCAGATGGCAGAATCACCAAAAAAGATGTGGAGTCATTTGTGCCATCAAAGGCTGTTCCGGTGAGTAGGCTGGAAATCTGTGGGAATGGATGTTACAGGGATGGAAAGGCTCTGTGGAAGGGCAGTTCCTACATGGAACTGGCATTGCTGGATTTTGTGGGCTATGGTGACTGTAAGATTGTGACGTTTAACCTGTCAGAAACACAGATGAAGCTTTCTCCCTTTATTTGTCCCTTTGATATTCCACTGAGGAAGAAACCAGTGTGCTCCCAACCCTTCCTTTGGTTGCTAAATCTTCATGGGCTGAGGTCAGCCCAGTCCCAGCTGGTCCAGCACGCCTGAACAGAGGGGATGAGAAGAAAAGCCAGACCCAGGAACCACCAGCCTGTCACTGTTGCCCCAAAAGTGTTCTGATCCCGTGGTTTGTGTTTTCCCTGAGCTGGTGGAGGCGTTGCTGTGTGTGCTGCAGTTTGGGAGAGCCCTCCTGTAAAAGAACCAGAGCGGGACTGGCTGGTCAGGGAGCTTCACAGCAACATCTATCAGTGTTGTATTGCTAAATCACTCAATACTGCATTTAATAATCAAATAGAGGGGTTAGAAAGAACCTTGTGGGTACTGGAGAGGAGAGGCTGAGGAGAAATAGCTGCTGCTCGTACCAAGAGGCAGCTTGGTCTCAGCACTGAGGTGCAGTTGCTCTCTGGGTGTTTGTGGGAGTGATGCTGGTGTTCCCTGCAGGCTGCAGCTCCGGGGGCAGTTCCTGCTGCAGTGGCAGCAGCACCCGAGGGGACCTTCACAGACATCCCCATCAGCAACATTCGCAGGGTAAGAAGATTTCAGTCCTTTCTAAGATCGTTGTTTTCAGCCATGAATTTTCCAGGCTGATCTGTGTTCCCTGCTCTGCACACCCCCAGGTCATTGCTCAGAGGCTGATGCAGTCCAAACAAACAATACCTCACTACTACCTGTCCATCGATGTCAACATGGGAAAAGTCCTGGTGCTAAGGAAAGAACTCAATCAGGTGGGTTCTGGCATCTTGGCTTGGAAAAAAAGAGTCTTTTAGTGCCTTTTGTTGATTAATTTTGGTGTGGCTGTGACAGAATGAAATTTTTCTCATGTCTGCTGATTCCTGACTTCCCTAAGGGGCTGCTCTGAGCTCTGTTTGGTGGTGATTTATTATTTCAGATGGAAAATAAAATGATAGAAAGCTTTTTAATAGTAAGAAAGGTAAAAAACAGGCAAAATAATAATTCTAAGCCAAGTTTGCGGAAAACTAAACATTAAACTTTAAAAAAACTACTTTCTTAAATTACGAAGGAGATGCTGTGACCTCCTGCGTTATTTTTGAATATTAATGCTTGCAAGTAGTGTGATTGTTTTCTAACATTTCCTGTTAATTGGGGTGATGTGCAGGGGACAAACTGACACCTGGAATCTCTTTATTTGCAGGAGGTCTCGGATAACATTAAGCTTTCTGTCAATGATTTCATAATTAAAGCTTCTGCTTTGGCATGCTTGAAGGTGCCTGAGGCAAATTCTTCGTGGATGGACACAGTTATTAGGCAGTAAGTTTATGGCATGGTCAGAGCCAGGAATTTCCTTTGTTCATGGCAAAACAGCAGAACTTCTGCTGGGATTTGAGGGAGGGGAAAAATATAATGCAAAGGTGAGGGGTTTTGTTAAAGTGGTTGAGTCTAAGGCTGGTGTGCAAGGTGAAATCATTGTTGCAAATTAATGTTAATTTTGGGTTGTCCGGGCTGGTTTTTGGAATTTTTCATGTTTGTTCTCTTGCTGGAGTGATTTCACCTGCCGTGTGTGTTGCAGGAATCACGTGGTGGATGTGAGCGTGGCCGTGAGCACTCCTGCAGGGCTCATCACCCCCATCGTCTTCAACGCTCACATCAAGGGCCTGGCTGCCATCAGCAAGGACGTGGCTTCCCTGGCAGCCAAAGCCCGGGAAGGGAAGCTCCAGCCTCATGAATTCCAGGTGAGAAACTCGGGTTGCTGTTAAACTCTGCTGCTCTTCACTTGTTTTTAAAAGGAGCAAAGGCTGTTCGGTGATGTTTGAGCCTTGTTTGGTAATCACAGAATATCCTGAGAGGGAAGGGACCCACAGGGATCATTGAATCCAGCTCTTGGCCCTGCACAGACACCCCCAAATCCCACCCTGGCAGCGCTGTCCAAACGCTCCTGGAGCTCTGGCAGCCTCGGGGCCGTGCCCGTTCCCTGGGGAGCCTGGGCAGTGCCCAGCACCCTCTGGGGGAAGAACCTTTCCCTGATACCCAACCTAACCCTCCCCTGGCACAGCTCCAGCCGCTCCCTGCATCCTGTCCCTGCTCACCAAAGGGCCTCCCCTCATCAGGAAGCTGCAGGCTGGGATGAGGTCCCCCCTCTCCTCATATTCCCACATAAAACAGTTTTTGTGAGTTTGACCGTGGATGTTTGTTTTCTTCCAGGGTGGTACTTTCACAATTTCCAATTTAGGAATGTATGGGATTAAGAATTTCTCGGCCATAATCAATCCACCTCAAGCCTGCATCCTGGCAGTGGGTTCCTCAAAGGAAAGGCTAGTGCCAGCTGATAATGAGAAAGGGTGAGTTTTCGTCTGATCCTGAACTCAAACTCTGAAATCATGCCTAGTTTCCTAACACCTACATTAGATAATAATTTTAAAAACCCTAAAAGTGTTGTTTACACAGTGCTTTCAGTACTTGCTTCAATTTGCATTTAAGGAAAACCTAAAGGATGGATCCTGTATGTAATATCCCCTTGCTTGCAACTGAAATGGTTCTTTTTCTTCATGTGGGGCTCTCCTTGTGCTGCAAGGAAAGCTGAGCTCCCTGCCCTGGGGGGAACACATAAAGGTGTTTTTAGTGCCTCAGAGAAGGAATGGACATGATCTGCTCTCCGGTGCAACTGGGAGAAACATCTGTCACCAAGCACCAGCTGCTATTCCTGGCTCTCCAAGAGAAGCCTTTCTGCTGTGTAAGTGGCACTGCCTTGCAGGGGAGTGTGTTAACCTTTTCTTCTGTGGTTTTTCTCCCAGCTTTGACGTGGCCAGCGTGATGTCTGTCACCCTGAGCTGTGACCACCGTGTTGTGGATGGAGCAGTTGGAGCACAGTGGCTTGCTGAGTTCAAGAATTTCCTTGAAAAGCCAGTAACCATGCTGCTATAATTTAACCATGCGAAGCAGAATTTTCCTGGGTCACACTGTTGTGTTTTAAACAAGCTATTTAGACTTTAGTGTTCAGACTTTGAGAGAGTTCCTTTTTTTATTTAAAATATGTATTATATTATCTGGTAATGTTATTTACCAGTCTGTACAGAAAAAAAGTTTGCAAAAGTGCTTTTCAGAGCAATAGTACAGCTACACTGTATTTTTATACAGTTAGTTAACTTGCAAACTCTTCCAAAACAGAGTTAAGCATCCCAGATTTAAAAAAAAAATTATCCTGGCATTGTGCCAGCTGCTTTGAAACTCGGGTGCCCAGGGGGTGCATACCAACAGTTTCATGACCTCAGTGTTGTGAGAGATTGGAATTTCAAACATCTCTTCACTGGAGCGCAGACGAGATGGTCACAGAAAGGTACCAGCAGGAGGAGAATTCCCACATTATCCTGTTCCTGGGGTGGGGGAGATGGCACATGCACTGAGGGCCTGAAGTGCCTGGGGATAGTGTCTCAAAGGCCAAGTGCTGCTGTTCAAAGCCTTTTTGGAATCTGGCACTGGCTGGGACCTTCTCAGCTACGTGATCCCTTCTGAGCACTTTAAGGTGAAAGAGCACTGCTGTCTGTGGGGTCACAGCTCTCGGTACCACAGGGAATGCGCTGTCTTCTCATGGACTCTCACTGACATCTGCTTTTGTATGGAAACTCTGTAGCTGCTGTTCCTCTGGCTCAGTTAACCCCAGGCTCTGATGCCATGGAAGTAACTGTTTTGCAGAATGTTCAATGTGTGTTGGAAGCCACTGTAGACAAATCACACATGCTGATAATCCCACCAGGGGACGTTAATCATGTGAGGACTTGGATGTTTGGAATTTTTCATTTCAGGCATTCTAACATAGGAAGCTCTGATTTAAGCCACTGGAATTGCAGACCTTCCCTGGATTGTCTATGTTGTCCAGCCTCAGTAAAGCTGCAGAATGTGCTCTCCATGTACATATTGTATGTAAGGTGCTTCTCTAGTTTGTTGGACTCATGTCCAGTTACCCCAGGCATTGTATCCTGCAAGGGGTGCAGTGCTGAACATTCTGAAATTCCACTTTCCACATGGAAATGTTCGTGTAAAAAAGGACAACCGTGCAGTAATGACAGAGTGACCAGGAGAATTAAATAGGGGGGCAGAGTTGGGGAAAAAAAGGAAGAAGTTGTTCAGGCTGATCCTGTTATTCTGTATATTGCATTAAGTACTGTCTCCTGTAAAGTTCTACAGAATTCACTAAAGATACTGAAAGAAAATACTGTGGAAATTAAATATTTTTGTGGGAACTATTTAGTGTCTGGTTGCTGTGATACCTGGTTTTCATGCCTTGCTTAAGCAAAAAAAAAAGTGCATTAAGGTTTTGGATTTTCTTGAATGACCTGAAATACCCTGATTCCAGACTGGCTCTAGTGAACCCATGTTCCATTAAATGTTTGGAATTGACAACTACTAAACCATGTCCCAGTGCTTTTCTCTTCAGCTGTGCGTGGCTTTACTGCTCTGGGTCAGTGCTCTGCAGCCTTTCAGTCTCCCACTGAAACTCACCCTATTAACCTGAGATCTAATCACAAATCTTCCCAAACATTTGCTTTTTGCTGTCTGCAGCTTCCTCTCTGCCCTGTTCACCTGGGCACCTGTGAGGCCGAGTGTGACAGGTTCTTCCAGCATTAAATACTTGAAATACTCTGCTCTAACCATCTGAATCCTGTCCATTTATTTAACAAAAACACATCACCACTGTTACTGCTCTCCCTTGAATGGTGTAGTAAAGCATGTAGGCATTGGTGGTTCTTTACTGTAGCTCTTAACTGCAGATAACGAGTACTGTAACTAAATATTCAGGTATTCTTTGAATATTTACAATCTTTACTGATTTTTTCCTAAGTTTGGTGGTGCTACTGTTCCTCCAGCCTTAATTTTCTACTTGTATCTCTAAAGGCATTTGAGATACTCACCCCAATGATTACAAAAGTGAGTTAAAAACGCCCTAAACGCCATCGCCACCAAAGATTCTCACTCTGGGCTTCTGTTGTGTATCTGTGCCCAGGAACTGGGCAGGATGCAGGAGTTAAGGACCTGCCTTGGCAGCTGGTGCCGTGATAAACAACACCCCTTGGGCTTTGTCCAACACGCCTGTGGCTGTTTCTTCACCCACCAGTTCTGGCAAGCCCAGCTGGGATTTGTATTCCTCAGGAACCTCAATGACGATGTCGTCCTAAAACAAAATTAAAATGCTTGATTAACTGACAGGGAATTAGCAGTGAGCATTTCCAGGGACAGAAAACACAAGGTTCTTTCTGCTGCCTTACCTTGGAAATCCTCAGAAGCAGAGCTGACCTGGGGCAGTTCCATTCCAAGCTCAGTTCAGAGCAATCCCTCACAGTGACCACTCCATGGGCAGCAATTCTCTGGAATTCCCTACTGGAAATTTCCTCTATCAGAGGCTCTTCTGTTCCAAAACTTGAAGAATTTTCAGTCATTTTCCCAAGCTGTGTTCCTGCAGAAGTAGCTTATGGTGACTTTGCTAAATGCTGGCTAAGAATAGTATCCATGATGAAGGAAAACAATTAATTAAAAGGTAATTAAACCAATTAATTAAAGTTTAAATGATACTTAAAATTCAATTAAAACTATTACTTAAAATTTTATTAAAACCATTACTTAAAAATTGAATTTAAACCATTACCTAAAATTTTATTAGTTAAGTAATTGATAAAATTTTAAGTAATGGTTTAAATGTTTTAAATTAGTTAAGTAATTGATTAAAACTATTAAGTTATATCGTTTCCAGCATCACCCATCCTCAATGTTTCTGTGAATTTCTGCGGTTTGTCCGGGGTATTTTTTTCCCAAAAGAAAAGGACTCCTTTAGAGCTGCCACCTGCTGGCCCCGGCCCATCGCGGTGTCCCGCAGCTCTTTCAGCGGGGCCCAGGCGGTCCCAGCGGCGGGGAGCGGCGCGGGGGCAGCGCGGGCACAGGCCGGGGCTGGATCCGGTGCCGGGCCCGGCGCTACCGGCTCGGTCCGGCTCGGTCCGGCTCGGTTCGGCTCGGTCCGGCTCGGTCCGGCTCGGTCCGGCTCGGTTCAGGCCGCCCGGAGCCCCGCGGCCCTCACGGCCCCGGCGGCCATGGCGGCCCCGTTGCCCTGGAGACGGCGCCGGAAGCGGCGCGCGCGCGGCCCCGCGCGT
>VZTE01005332.1:1547367-1560077 GCA_013397775.1 Eulacestoma nigropectus | reverse complement strand
GGGGACAGCCCGGGGTGCGGGGACATCTCGGTGTGAGGGGACAGCCCGGGGTGCGGGGACATCTCGGTGTGAGGGGACAGCCCGGGGTGCGGGGACATCTCGGTGTGAGGGGACAGCCCGGGGTGCGGGGATGTTCTGGGGGTGCGGGGACATCCCGGTGGTGGTCCTGGTACATCCCGGTGTGCGGGGACATCCCGGTGGTGCCACCCGGTGAGGGGGGAACATCCCGGGGTGCAGGGACATCGTGAGGGTGCGGGGACAGGCCGGTGGTGCCACACAGTGATGGGGGAACATCCCGGTGTGCGGGGGCATCCCGGTGGTGGCCCTGGTACCTCCCGGTGTGCGGGGACATCCCGGTGGTGCCACCCGCTGAGGGGGGAACATCCCGGGGGTGCGGGACAGGCTTCGTGCCCCGCTGCTGATGCGGGAGGGGAGAGCGGGAGTGTTTGGCAGAAATAGAAGGAGTTTGGTAAATCGGCCACATGGACATCCTCAGTCTCACTTTCGGTTTAACGCTGTTTGTGTCGAGTTCAGCTTAACCCCGTTCCGGTTTCCCCGAATTTCAGTTTAACCCCGCTTTTCTTGAGTTCTCATCCCGGTGAGGGAATGTGTCTATATTTACCTAAGAAGTAATAAATCTTTAATAGGTTTTATTTTATTCGTTGCACTGTGTATATGCTTTTAATTGCATGAAACAATTTGAACTTTGTGTGCACAGGCAGGATTTTAGTGCAAGATTAAGCAACTCCATTAAGTTTAGGAAACTACTTCATGAATCCCTGATATAACTCAGCAGGTCTAACCACCACCAGGAAGTTCTCCTTTTGGATACAGATATGTGTAAATAATCCTCTGTTTGGGGATGGAAAGGTGGCTGTGAGTTTTCCTAGCAGGAGTGTTGAGGTTGGGGCTCACGTGCTGCATGACTCTGAGTTCTCCCTGGTGTTAAAGTTGTTTCCCTGCTGTGACTTTCAGCTTCAGGAAGAGACAGAAATGTGGAAAATAAGGGAGTGGGAGAAGCAGACAGAAGAGACTTACTGGAAAAGGCAGAGCAGAATGCTGTCAGACACCTCCAGGTGAGATACATCACAGAAATATTTATTTTCTCCTCAGTGAGTCCCAGGAAAAAGCTCAGGCCTCTGCTTAAGCCTGACCATGTATGTCTTCATTTAGATGTAAAATCTTCAAGGTACCACGTTAATTAGGTCGGGTTCTGTGGGGCTCTGGGGGTGGGAGGTGGTTTCCCATCTGAAGGAGCTGTTCCCTCTCTGCAGCAGTCGGATGCGCAGCGATGGCTTCGATGAGGAGGGACACAGGGCAGACTGGAAAACCAGGAACCCACAGTTCCTTGACCTGGTGGAAGATGATCTCCTCAGGGCCAGATCCTGGAATAAAAAGCTGTATGAATGTGAAGCCAACATGCCAGACAGGTCTGTGGGGGAATCCATGTGCTGTGGTTGTAGTTAAAACATCTTTTTGGAGCCCTGTACTAAAAAAACTACACATTTCTGTTCAGTGGAGTTTCTAAGCCACACTAAGCAGCAACAGCCCAGCCCTAAGCTTAGTATCTGTTACTCTGCCCCATAAGCCTAAAAAAATCTCAAGAAACACAAGTCCAGGGTTGTTTTAAAGAAATCTGAGTTGTAGTCTGAGAGCATAAGGGGTATTTAAATAGCACCAACCAAATCAATCCTATTTCCTTCCTCCCTGTCTAAAGTCAGGTTCGTTCTGTGGCTCTGGCTTTTCAGAAATGGATTTTTGTCCTCAAACACGTTGTCTTTTTTTAATGGATGGTTCTGCTTTCTTACAGGTGGGGGCACAGTGGATATAAAGAGTTGTACCCTGAAGAATTTGACACAGACAGGTAAGGCAGACAGACTTGCTGATGGATCCAGAATCTGCCTTCTGACAAGTTCTGCAGGGAATTTTATAAACTGAGTTTTACATTTTGAATAGAGTTCAGCCTTGAATGCAAAGCCTTACTGTTATATGAAAAAAAATCAAATCCATTAATGTGGTGTGAGTCTTAGAATCTTTTCTAGTAATTAAGATATTCAGATTTAGCTGGAGTTATCAAAATCTATGAATATGGGTGGTTAAATAAATTCTTGCAGTATCCTGGAGAGTGGAAAAATAAGATTTTAAGACAGAATTAATTATTTTTAACTTACACCCAGCAGAATCATCAATGTTTTTCAGGCTTACAGACTGGATAGAAATGAGTTTCATCACTCAGTGGCTTTCAGTTCACCTCCTCCTTTTCCTTTTCCAGTGATCAGCAGGAAGGAGATGAGCAAAATGCTGTCAACGGGAAGAAGAGATCCCACCTGGGGAAGCAAACAGCCCGTGAGTCCCACAAAAGGAAAAAAACCAAGAAATCCCACAAGAAGAAGCAAAAAAAGCGCTCTCACAAAAAGAGGAAGAAAAAGAAAAAGGAGCAGGGGAGAACTTCCACAGATTCCTCCCGGGTGGAGAGCGAGGGCTCAGGAGAGGAGACTCCAAGCACCCGGAAAGGAAAACACAAGCGCAAGAAAAAGCCCAGGAAAGTGCCTGCCAAGGAACCTACCTCTTCTTCTGGGCAGGAGAGTGACTTTTCCCATGCAAGCAGCTCCAGCACCAGCAGCTCTGAGGACACTGAATCCGAGGGGAAGAAGGAGAAACGGCCCCCCAGGAAGAGAAAGAAGCGTCCCAACTCCGTGCCGGAGAGGCAGAGTGAAGTGCCGGAGAAGAGGAGCAAGAGGAAGAACTGGAAGGTGGCGGGGGATGAGAAATCTGAGGACAGCTCTGACGAGGACTGAGGGGTCTGGGTGCAGCTCAGACCAGGAGGGAGGACAGAGGCAGATCTTTGTCACTCAGCACTGCCCCACTGCTCCAACACTGGTTTACACACACCCTGCCAGCCCACAGGGAGCACTGAGCCTGGGCAGCCTGGCTGCCCTTGGACTCGCCAGGCAGCAGTGCAGGACAGCACCTGCCTGTCCCACACGTGGGCTCGTCCTGCCGGCCTCAGATTCTTTGGCTGTGATCAGGTTGGGTTTTTCTTAAATTATGTTTGAACAGATTGCTCTTTTGGCTCACCAAAACAATGGCCAGTAGGAGAGAGGACAGGCTGATAAATCAATCTGGTAACAGAGGAAATGTCACTGTAACCCCACGGTAGTTTTGTCTTCCCATCCTCCAACAAAAGCAGAGATGTGGGGGAATGCACAGGGTCAGCTGGACACAAAGGGGAGCTGAGGGAATATTCTCATTCCAGCTGAATGTGCAGTGACTTCTTCTCTGATGGTGAAAAAGCCTCCAGTGCATTTGCTTGGTTTAGACTCCTGTCCAGAGCCTGCTGTGGGCTGGCCACCGTTTCTACCTTCATTCTCTTTGGGGATGCTGAAACCATTTGTGCTGACAGAGAGGCCTTGGTGGGTGTCGTGTCCTGTCTCTGCTCTGCCCAGTGTGTTACTGGAGAAACTGGTACCAGGCCGTTCTCCCTGCAGCGAACAGCCAAGCCTTTTAATAAAATAAATAAATCCAGATGTGTTTGATGCTTTTGTCATTGTTCTGGAGCAAAGCCCAGGGACAGAGCACAGGCCTGGAAGTCTGGGTGGTGCCTGTGTTCTCCCTGTGCTGTGTTTGTGCCTGGTCACACTGGCAGGAGATGAAATCAGGGCACTGGGGAAATGTGTGGGGTGATTGTTGTGTGCTGGACAAGCACAAAACAGTGTCAGCAGCCCTAAATCCTCACTCCAAGCCCTGATTGCTGGTCCTTTTTTCCCCTTCAAGTGGAAAGAAAAACGGGATGTTCGTGGAGGTGTTAATGGTGTGTACAAAGGTGTTTCATCAGTGAACACACAGGTGTGGAGCACCTGGCTCTGCTGCGGGTGTTGTGGGATTACAGAATTACAGAACTACAGAAAGGTTTGGGCTGGAAGGGAATTTAAAGATATTCCAGTTCCATGGGCAGGACACCTTCCATCAGGCTGCTCCAACCTGGCCGTGGGCACTTCCAGGGATGGGGCAACCGCGGCTTCTGTGGGCAGCCTGTGCCAGGGCCTGCCCACGCTCACAGGAAGGAATTTCTTCCCCCAATCCCATCTAAGGCCGCCTCTGGCAGTTTCCAGCCGCCCCGGGAAGCTTTGCGGCCGCTGCCCCCGCTCGCGGAAGCGGAATCTGGGGCGGCGTTTCCGTGTCCGGGCGCGGTGCCCTTGGAGCGGACATGGCGCTGGTGCTGCTGCGGGCGCGGCCCCACGGGGCCGCCCTGGGTGAGTGAGGCCGGGGCCGTGAGGCTGGCGCGGACCGGGACCCCGGAGGGTGCGGGACCCCGGTGATTGCGGGCCCCCCCGGTGATTGCGGGCCCCCCGGTGACTGCGGGACCTCGGAGGGTGCGGGACCCCGGTGATTGCGGGCCCCCGTTGACTGCGGGACCCCGGTGACTGCGGGACCCCGGTGATTGCGGGCCCCCCCGGTGATTGCGGGCCCCCCGGTGACTGCGGGACCTCGGAGGGTGCGGGACCCCGGTGGCTGCGGGCCCCCCCGGTGATTGCGGGCCCCCCGGTGACTGCGGGACCTCGGAGGGTGCGGGACCCCGGTGGCTGCGGGCCCCCCCGGTGATTGCGGGCCCCCCGGTGACTGCGGGACCTCGGAGGGTGCGGGACCCCGGTGGCTGCGGGACCCCGGTGATTGCGGGATCCCCCGGTGACTGCGGGACCCCGGTGACTGCGGGCCCCCCGCGCTCACGCCGCGCCCCCGTTGTCCCCGCAGCTCTCCTCGGCTCGGCCCTGCTCCGCCGTCCCGCCGCGCTCGGTGCCGCCGCCGCTCGCTGCGCTCCGGCCCGCGACAGCCACGGCCCGCCCCGCCAGGGACACGGTACGGCCCCTGTGTGTGTCTGTGTGTCTGTGTCTGGGTGTTTGTGTGCGTGGGTCTGGTTTTCCCGGGATCAGGAGAACTCCTTCGCCCAGGCAAACCCCTTTTCCCATCCCTGGAACTGCTCAAGGCCACGCTGGATGGAGCTCCGAGCAGCCGGGTCTAGTGCGAGGCGTCCTGCCCATGGCAGGGGGTTGGGATTAGATGATCCTTAAGGTCTGCTCCAACTCCTAAATACTCTGTGATTCTATCAAGAATGGGTTGTAAAGGACCCGATTTTGGCTTGGGTCCTCCAAGGGACTAAGAGCAGTGCAGGGATGAAGGACAGAGGTGATGGAGGTGGAACCCAGTGGCCGTACAGGGACTTGAGAACAAGATGAGCTTTAAGGTCCCTCCCATCCCAAACCAGGCTGTAAGTCTGTAATTTTTTTGGGTCACGTAAGAGATTTTAAGTGGCAGCTGTAACAAAGAGGAGAAAAGATTTGCACGTGGTACAGTGGTTTTTCTTGGTGTCTTCTTGGGTGATGTAGGGTTACGGGTGTTCCTAGCAAAGGAAGGAATAATCCATCCATTTAAGGGAAAAGTTGTGAAATGCTGAGCGTTGTTTGATAGGGAAGTAACTGTGCAGATGTGTTACTGGTGATAAATAATCCTGCTGTGGTGGTGCCTCAGGCTGTGAAGAGCGTGTGTACCCTCACCTTCAGCAGCGCTGTTACCAGTTAATAGCACTTTGATTTGCACTTTGTCCAAGTCCAGACTTCAGGTCCTTTGCTTTCCTTATCTTGTCACTTTCTAAATTTCTTTTCTCCTTGCTGAAACGAAGGAAAACATTTGCATTTTGGTTCGGGTGGATGGATGGTATCTGTGTGTTAGCTGAGCACTTTGGGGGTGTTGCATTGATAATTTCACAGAGCCAGTTCTTGATGTTTTCAGCCTGGGCTGATGCTCACGTTGTGTTTCCAAGTACTGCCTGTGCTGGGTTTTGGTTTGCACACTGGCCACATCTCAAAGCCGTTCCTCCAGCCCCTGGCAGAGCAGAGGGGCTTTTCCCTGAGGATGTTTCTCCTTGCAGGCAGTTCCAAGGCTGCGTCTTTGCACTGGACAGGGGAGCGAGCGGTCAGTGTGCTGCTGCTGGGGCTGCTCCCTGCAGCCTACCTGTGCCCCGGACCGGCCGTGGACTATTCCCTGGCTGCAGCCCTCACCCTGCATGGCCACTGGTAAGCACAGCAGGGCTGAACTCACAGCAAAAAAGGTTTGGTGCCTCCAAACCTCATCCTGATCTAGTGTAAAACACCTGGAAAAAGTCCTAAAGTCCTTGGTTTCCGAGTTCTGTGACAGTCGTGAGCTTTGACAAGTGGTCGTACTTTGGTCTCCCTTTCTCCCACTGTTCTCCCAGTCAGAAAAGGAATCCATAAAAATTCTCTAGTATCTTGATTGTAGGAGTACTTCCTTGCCCCTGATTGTGCAGAGTCCTGGATGTTTTTAACGTGTGGAAGAACCAGTGAAGAGAGGGAACAGAAAGAGGACAGATCTGTAGAAAAATAATATAAAAATATTCTTCCTCTAAAGCTCTGTGCGTTGGCTTTGTGCATCTCAGTGGTGGTGAGGTTCTGCACAATAAAGAGCTCACAGCAAAGATTCCTCTAAGGAGACCTGGATGATGATTTCCTTTACTCCTGGGAAGTGGATCTTTGCTGATTGTAGTTCTGCTGTGATCCTTAATGAGAGCAGGGACAGGGCTAATTAGGAGTGGATCCAGCTGCATGGTTGGCCAGGCTGGCAGCATCCACCTTCTTGAGGTGATCCTGGTTCAGGAGTTCCTTGCCACAGGGATAAAGCAGGTTTTTGTGGTACTTTGGGGGTGCCAGGTTTTCCTAAACCTCAGTTTTGCCCTTAGAAATTTGTGCCAGGGATTCTTGCACTTTCCTTGCTCTTACTGGGAGCTCTTTCCCAAAACAAGCATCCTGTGTCTTGTGTTGCTGGATGGCCTGCACAGGAGTTCACTTCCAGATGTAGAAAAAACCCAAAATATGCTAATTTTTTTGGTTGCCACTCTTCTAATCCAGATGCATACCCAGGAGTCTTCTGTGTCTTTGTGACAATGGCTGGTCCCAGATACTTCCTTGGTTTTCCTCTTTTTTCAGTCCTTGGAAGTCAGATAAGAAGGCGGATTCCAAGGATTCTGTTGTCTGGAGAGCTGTGATCAGCACTTGGTTTCCTCCAGAAAACTCTGAGCCAATCTGTGTATTTTTAATAGAATGTGTGGAATTTTTTGTTTTGCTTTTGGAATAGATGCACCCTGAGTGGGAACGGAGCGTTCTTCAGGAAAGGCTGATGGCAGCAGGTGGAAAAAAAGCGACGTTTGAGGCATCCTGGTAGAACGGTGCCGCAGAGCGGATGGATTTCGGTGCGTGATCTTTGCTGATTTGAGCTTTTCTCTCGTTTAGGGGTCTGGGCCAGGTGATAACTGATTATGTGCACGGAGACGTCCCCATTAAAGTGGCCAACGCGGGGCTGTACATTCTGTCTGCCCTCACCTTCGCCGGCCTCTGCCACTTCAACTACCAGGACGTGGGGATCTGCAAGGCTGTGGCCATGCTCTGGAGCCTCTGAGGAGCCCCCAGCCCTGACACACGCGATTGTCCTCTGCTGCCTCTGCTTCATCAGCTTGTGACCGACATAATGCACAACAAAGGAACAGCCAAGGGTCTCTAGTGAGAGCAGCCTGCAGTGGGCTCAGGGCTAGTTTAGAATATATAGAGAAAAAACAGATTTCAACTGGAAAATGTCCAGTGAGAGTGAGTGGATTCAAGCTGCACTGTGGATTGGGATGAATTAATTACATCAGTGGCAGACTTGCACAGCTAAAGGGAACTCTCCCTGTAATACCAGCTTTAGTGAGTGTTTTTCTAACTGTTGGTTGGTTTCCTGTTCTGTAAAACAAGCTTGACTTGTGGAAAACTGAACTGCTTCTTCCCACATCAGTGTGCAAGGCAGACCCTTTGGACCCTGGGAGTTGATGTAGAAAAGGGAATACTTTTTTTCTTAATCCATGCAATAAAGAATTTACAGAAATTGTGTGCTTCTGAACCATTTTTACTGCTTTTGGGTTGCCTAAAATGTTTTCTCTGCAGATAGGTTTGCTCTGCCTTACTTCATTTGGCTATTATAAAACAAAGAATATTTGTATGAATTAATCCTTAAAGCTGACTTAGACTTGACTTAATACAAGAATAAGTAATGTCCACGAGAAAATACAACAAGAATTGACCTAGAATAGAAATACTTCTGCAGATTGACTTTAAGGAGCATTTGACTTTCAAGGTTTTCATGTTCATCTGCAACACTTTTTTGAGGTTTATTTTCTAAATACTCCGGTCTGTGTTGTCCTGTGTGACTGGAAAGACAGCAGACGTGAGGCTGAGAGAACGTTCTGGTTTTTTAGGGTTTTTTCAGAGGGGAACTGAGATTATGGTTTTTAACTTTCTGCTTCATCCTGTCTGATTTTTACAGTGCTAAGGAGTGGATAACTCTTTCCACATTCTAATGGTACTTTTGTGGCACTATTAATAGTGAGAGGAAGAGAATTTGTGTTGCCATCAGTGATTATGCAATGAGCAGAACGACCAAGTCGCTGTTTGGATTCTAAAAGACTTCCTGGTTATTTTTTTAAAAAATTTAGATTGGAAATTGTATTTATTTATTAGCAAGAGCAGGTAGCTGGCCAATTTTTTGTTAGTGTTGTGCTCAGAATGGAGCTGTGGTGTGGTTTAAACACCAACATTTGTTATTTTGTCCCAGGGAGGGGGAGGATGCAGATGGATGAGTCATGGGAAAGTCCCTCTGGGCAGGCTGAGGGTCTCTCATGGAAAGTGTCTGAGATTTCCTCACACAAGATGCAGCTGTAGGTGGTGTTTAAGCTACTTGCGTGAGAAATTAATTATCTGAGAGTTCTGGGATTGTAAAAGCCCAAATCTAATTCAAAAGCTGTTTGGTCAACAGGCATTAAAGATTTTAGGGATCAAATTCTACAGTCCTGTATAGATAGGGACATTCTCGTTTCTTCACTGTGTAATTCTCTTCTATCTGACTGGAAAACATTCTTCTGCTTCTTTTTGCCAAGAACTTGCATTTATTTTTTTAATAAGTACTGACAGTAGTTAAAACTGACTTGTTTTAGATAAAGAAAGATTAAAGTTTCTTGTATAAAAAAAAAACAAACTGTATTTTAAAACTGTTGAAGTGTTCCGTCATAGGTTATGATTTTCATTCTGACTGCTCTTAGATAAACTTATCTTCATGGTTTCATCCACTTCATCTTTGGACAGTTTCTTTAGGATTAATTTTCTCAAGTAGCCTTCTTCCTCAAAGGCCAAGAACATTCCTCGTTCCATTGAGTATTCAAACTTAAAGGCTTTGGAGCAGCAAGGTGTAAATGTCTTTTTGAAAAAGATGATGTTGCTTTCACCGGGAATTTCTTTGGGAACTTCTCCTTCCTGAGGAAGAAAAAAGGGAACAGGTTAATCCCAAGCCCTGACCAGTTTTATTCCAGCTCTGAGTTGTTCATTCTGCCTGTTGGTTTTGTACAGATGAGGAGAGGGAAGCAGATCCTTACCTTGAATCTAACAATCATTTCTCCACATTCCCTCTCACAACACATGTAGTAACTTTTGTCTTCCACTTGGACACTGAAGGCCACGGGCATCCCTGCTAAGGGCGTGGTGGTTTTGTAGCAGTGGATGCTGAATTGCATCCCTTTGCCTGGAAATAAATTGATTATTATTGATAATCTGCTTAAAGGGAGCTGCAACAACTGAACTCAGTGACGTTTTACCATTCCACTGGCAACTCTGGCTGCCTTCCCAGGATATTTTTCCTGGCAGAAGAGCCAGTGCTTGAATTTTTATGGCTTTTGGTTGTACTTTGTGCAACCAGCGTGCACTAAAGCAGCTGAGGTCACCAGGCAGTGTGGGGAGGGTGTCACATCCTTTTGTGTGCATGCAGAGAGTGAGACTGGGATGTGGAAGTGGCCATCTGTCAGTCAGATCGTGGCTGGGTATAGGTGGTCCGGAAATAAATATGATCAACAAATAGAGCTGTAAATAAATTGCTGAAGCAAAAAGTCAAAGCCAAAACTGTAAGTTTATAGCTAATACTATTAGAAGAAAGTAAGACCTTTTTGTGTCAATATATTGTTTAAATTTTAATTATTTTTTTTGTAATCCAGCATAAAAAAAAGGGTGAATTAAGAATTTTGTGACCAGAGCTGAGCAAAAATCTTAACAGCCCTTTTTCTGTATGTGACATCCTGCAGGCTTCGGTCTAACCCAGAAATCTCCATCACCAGTGCCCAAGACACAGATTTTCTCTCTCTTAGCTTAGTTTTATTCTTGCAAATGAAGTTTTGAGTCATTACTCTCAGTCCCATCACTGAGTGGATGATTACGAAGAACAAAACCACCTCTAGGATAAAGCAGCAGAGCAGTGGTGATGGTTTGTATCTGGAAATTACCACATTGCATCTCCTGGTCCGTCACATCCTCAAAGGCTGCCACGTTCAGGTCTGGGCGCACCACGAGCAGCTGGCTGTGCACATTCCTCAGCACTCGGTGCAGAGTCTTTTCCTTGCAAAGGGCATCACATTCCAGCTCTGCAGGAATAATAATAATAAATAAATCTTAATATTTTAGCTGTTGTCTCCTCAGATCTTGATAGTTTGCTGCCAGCTTAATCTTGTCATTACGGATGTCATGTGAAAGGAGTTCTTAGAATGACAGCAAACAAAAGGAAGGCCACATCATCTTTTGCACCTCTGCTTGAAGCAGATTTCCCAGAATACAGAAATTTATTTATATAAGCGAGAGAGGCTGCTTTGTTTGTTAATGAGAATTCAGAAGCATCAGTTCTCTTTTGCCCAGCAATTAAATTGCATTGAAAGGTGCTGTCAGGGAAGCCAGTACTGCGTACCTTGGGAGGAATTAAAGCAACATCAGCACCAGAAGGAGCAGGTGAGCTGTAGCTCTGGTTTTTTGCAGCCACTCTCAGTTTGAAACTTGTCCTCTCTGGGTTAGTGAGTGTGGCCGTGCTCATGTGAAATGGGCAACAAAATAATAAAAGATGAGTTCTCTGCTTACCATCATCGTCTTGGTTCCAAGTGAGCAGTGGAAAAAAAAGGAAAGAAAAAACAACGTTAAGCTCTGGCCCCACAGAAGAAAAGGCTTTGCACCCAGGCAAGGCTGGAAGCCAGGCAGCCACCTACGTGTTCCCACAGCCCCGTGCCACCCGGGCTGAGCTGCTGTCACTGCAGACAGGGTTTATTTGTGAGCAAAACAAATGAAACCCCAGTCATTTGAGAACTGGAGTCACCACCAAACCAGAGGTATGCAAAATGCTTTTTTAGGGTTATTTAAGGGTGAGAAGGTCACTCTAAGCCTAAAACTGAGGAATAATTACATGCAAATTTTTGATATTATCGGTGCCATTACTCTAAGTGAGCAAAAGGACAAGAAGCAGTCATTACAAATTGCATTTAAAGAAGAAACTCTTTTCCAACTGACTTTATTCCATAAGATGGGAAATTACTCACTCACTCCAAGTCCACCCCCCAGTATTCCAACTCTTCTGAGTGTCCTTTACTGGAATTTTTTGTATAAGCAACAAAAATTCCCGAGTCGGATACTTGGCTAACAACACTTAAAACTGAAGCTTGTGGGAAAATTAGGTGAAATCAGACAGACAAAGGAATTGTGTTAAATCAGTATTCAAACAGAAAAGGTTATTAAATGCTCTAATTACCCTCAAAATAGAGGCAGAAATTTTTTCCAAGTTCTACTGCACACACCAAAATCTCTTCAGCACTCATCTTCACCCTGCCCAAAGCACAGGGAGAGGAATCAGAGTGAAGCTCGATGGTTCTTACCTCATAAAGGGATAAAAGTGAAGTCTACACAGACTGATCTTACCAGTTTCCCCCTAGAAAAGCAAGAGCTTCCCAAATACCCAAGTTAGAACCCATTGTGACTGCCCCTAGAAAGGTCATCCCTTGCACTAAAGATAATAAATGTCTTAAAACCAGGTGAACGATGGGAAGATCTGGCTCTTGCACTGAGATTTTACTGTGCAATCAAAAGAACTCTGGGTGTGCTCACTTCCAAAGCTTTTTCACCAGCTAAAAACAACTTATACAAAACAACTGAGCAATATCAACATAAGTAAACACGCACACCCAGAGGAATTAGGGTGGAGAATCGCTGTGGTTTCCTTGTCCCTCTAGCAAAGCACTTTGAGGAATGTATTTGAGAGTGATTTTTTCTCTTTCTATTTGTATTTTATGTTTTTTATCTAGCTGTAGCTGTGCAGAAGAGACAGCAGGCTCCCAGCAGCATCTTTGCAAACACGCTCACCACCCAAGCCTTAGAAACGAGGTATCACAACACCCAAATTGTGCAAGCCTCCTCCACAGCACATTAACCACGAAATCAAGGACTCCTCTGTTATTGCAAAGCCCAGAGACAGGCACAGGCAAGACTTTTGACAGAGGATTAACGGAAAAAATGGCCCTTGTTTTTATGGGTAAAACATAAAATGACTGTTCTTCTTCCCTTGAACATAGAATCATAGGATTAAAAAGGTTGGAAAAGACCTCCAGGATCATCAAGCCCAACCTTGAGTAGTAAAAGATGGTAATTAAGACTTTTTACCAAGGACGTCTGAAAGGAACGGCAGAAGCTCAAAGGAATTTTTAGCTGACGGTCGGACGTGCAATGACTCACCCTGAAAAAGCCGCAGGGATGCGGGGCGGGAGCAGAGGTGGCTGGCGGTGGTCCCTTGTGGCTCCTCGGGAGCTGCTGCCGGGC
>VZTE01005332.1:1529104-1547179 GCA_013397775.1 Eulacestoma nigropectus | reverse complement strand
CGGCGCCCGGGGGGTGGGGCGGGGGAGAGGCGGGGGGTGGGGGGGGGGGAGCAGAGATAACTCACGGGGGTCCTTTCTGGCTCCTCGGGAGCTGCTGCCGGGCGCTGGGAGCCGGGAGAAGCGCAGCTGCGGAGTGCCGGGGTCAGGGTCGGGGCTGTCCCAAGGCCACCCCGGGTCGCTGCCCCGCCGCTGCCGGGGACGCCCCAGGCGGAGGGAAGCGAGCGCTGCCGCAGCGCTGCCGGGAGGGGCTTTATAGCGGCTGGCGGCGGCCGAAATCGGGGCGCTTTCCCAAGGTCTCTGCCTACGTCCGCACTTCTCGCGCGGCGTTTCCCCTCCTCTCTGCAGGAGCCAGCGCCTATGCAAATCTGGGGTTGCGAGGGTGGCTTTGTGCCGCTCGCTGTCGCGCCGATGTCAGCGGGCTCGTCCTGTTCCTCCACCGGCGGCTCCGGGCGCTCCATGACGCCTCCGCGGCGGTTCTGAGGCAGGTGCTGCCCGTGCCCACCCGGCTTCCGCTGCTCGCTGCCTTGCGGGAAGCGGCTTTGGGATGGAAATCGCCGCGCGCGTTGGCTCTTGAAGGCAGCAGGGCCAAGGAATGCCGGCGCGGGGTGGGAAATCTCCCCTGGCAGCCCCTTGTGCGGACGAAGCTCCATGGCAGGAGTTCAGCTCCTGTTCTGGGATAACGCCCCCGTCCCTCCATTCCGCGCTGCCTTCGGGGAGCGTTCAAGGCAGCAAACGCCGAACCGCAGGGATGGGACAGGCCCTAAACAGCGGGGAAGCGAGCTTGGGAATGAATAATTTGCCAGTTTGTTACATCTCCGTGCCTTGGTTTGCTGTTTCTGACGCCGATCAGAATTAACGGCGTTCAGCTCTGCAGCTCCGTGGGACAACTGAAGAGCCCCAAGTTGTGGGGACGGTAAAAACACCCCAAACCCCCAAGTCAAACCCAAACCCAAGTGCCCCAGACATTCTCTCACCTGTTCACATGCCTGTTACTGCTCTTGGAGGTAAAAAACCCTCCAGATTTCATAGGTAATGCTTTAATATCTGTATGGTAAACACGAGGAGATGATTTTGAGGTTAGAAGCACATCTTTCAACTTTATTTGAAATAATAAAGATAAAAACACTGTTTCTTTTACTAATAACCCTGGATTTTGGCTGGTTTAGCCTTGGGACCAGTGTATTTCAAGCAAATAAAAACTATGGGTATGTTACAGAAATTTAGCTGCTTTCTTTAAAGTTTTTGAAAGGAACTAACGAAATTGGTTGAAAAGAAACGTAAAAAGCAGAAGAATTCAGCAACAGACTAAACCCTCCTGTTTCCAACAGACAAAGAAAAACACATTTTTGGTAACATGTTTTCAGATAAGAATATATATTCCTATCTATAGACTCGCTGACTGAACTCCAGCAGGACATAAAAAATATATTTGTATCTTTCTAAATTGAACTGACTTCTGTTTCTGGCCAGCCATTTCTGTACGTTTTCCCAGTATCCATTTTGTAACAAAAAGTTCCTCCTGCAAGCAGGATCAAAATGCCTCTTGGTCTTTTCCAGCTCAAATAATCAACTTCAGCCTTTTAAGTTTCTACCTTTGAATGAATTTCTTCAGCTTCAAAATAATATTCACGTCTCTTTTCATCACTCCAATTGACTTTTAAAATCTTTTAATTTGGGCACCAGATCTTTATTCAGGGGAGTTCCCCATCTGGGTGATTCTTGTTCACAGATTCTTTGCATTTCACTGCAAAAAAAAAAAATTCTTTTTACAAAAATAATGCTGTACTAAGAATTTATCATTTAAGTTTAGATATACATTCAGATCATTATTTATTTTGTATTAGCTGTTGGCACTAATATTTTTGTCCTATTCCATACAAAAGCTATCAGGAAGGAGGACTTGGTCTTCCATGTCAGCCTTTTAGAGCCTGAAGATTCAATTAGTTCATTGAACACATTGAATAAAAGGCATTTCCTTCTCTTTTGTGCACATATTTGCATTTTTCTGGGTCAGGCTCTAACTCCTACAATAGCTTTTGTGGTAAAGGTTAAACTTTCATTTCTCCTGGAATTTAACATCTCCAATCTGAAAGGAACTGCAACTACTTTTAGAGTAATGGCTTAGATAACTTTGCTCTGATTTTAAAGGAACTGGAACTCCAGTAAGAGTAAACTCTCACTCCTTAGATAATTTTCTTTTAATGTTATTTTTAGTCTGAGCTTTATCCATAGACTATCATATCCATAAGATAATGGAAATGAAAAATCAGATGTTTGATTTGTTTTAATGCAAGTGGTCTGTTAACAAAAATATCTTAACCTACTAATGGCGACCCAATTAAGTAAACACCTTAAGAACATTTTCCTAACATATCGTGTCATATCTGTTTCTTAATGTTTATATCATATTGCTAATAACATAAAAATCTACAAAATAAATATTTGAGAACTAAATGAAGTGAGCCATGGCAGCTTATTAAAAGTTGTTTTTATTTTAGGGAAGTATTTAGTTCTTGTTCTTTCAGCAGTTTGATTTCTTGTACTGAGATTTTAATTTCAGACCCTATTTGGATAACATACATGAGATTAAGATTCCTTCTACTCTTAAAAACAGAAAATAAAGATAAAAGGGGAGGGGAAAGAAACAAAACCAGACCAGTGGCAAAATTTATGTACCATAACATAAATCACTTACAATAAAATAACATATCCTAACATGAATCCCGTAACATAAGATTAACATATCTTCAGATCTTGCGATTACTTATTCCACCGTAGGGAACAATGCCAGAATTTAGGAAAGCAGTGACTTGATGTGGTGCTTAATCCCTTTTCATGCTGAAAGTTCTCTTCCAAATTGTTGAGTCCTGTTCCTTCCTCTGGCAGAGGAGCCGAGGGGTGACTCAGTGGCTTCTTGGTGAAACCAAATACCCTTTTTACCTACAGAGGTGAAACACAGCCTCGGGGAAATACCGTTTTATTCTACATTCTTTAGAGAGAGGGAGAGAGAGAGAGAAATTGATCTTGGCAGCTGAGCGTTTTGGTGGCGTTACTCATTTTAGGGCTGCTACTAATTTTAGCGCCTGCTCTATCAGATTGCACTCATTTATGGCTCGTGTTTTGAGGCGGGACCCATCGAGCGTGAAACGCATTCCAGGGATTTTGCTTAGAAGGTGGTATTTGACGGGCAAGGTTTGAGGAACTGTTTAAAGCTTTAATAGAACCACGCGGGCCGGAGCCTGCTCCCTCGGCCCTCAGGGGGCACCTCGGGCCGGTCCTGGTGCTGCCACCGAGCTCGGGCACGGCTCCGGGCGTGCTGCCAGCCCTGAGGGGAGCGGGTGTCCCTCGTTTCTCGTCCCTTGTTTCTCGTCCCTTGTTTCTCTCCCTTGTCCCTTTTCCCTTGTCCCCACAGTCGCGGCCCCTCACGGCCATTGCCCGCCCCCGGCCCGCCCGCCTGAAGAGAAACCGCGGGGCCGGGGTCCCTCCTGGACACCTCGGTGCCCTCAGGGTCTGAGGGGAATCAGAAAGGGATAAATCCCCTCGGATCTCGCCTTCAGGCTGGCCCGGGACTCCCCGCCATTCCCCCGCCGCCTCCAGCCCCTCTGAGGTGCTGCCTGCTCCGTGAGGAGAGCACCCTTGCACAGGAGCAAATTACAGGTTTTACACGTTTTTATTTAAACGTCCTCCCCAGCGTGACCGCTCAGCAAACACCGCGTGCTTTTCGTGAGGCAGCCATGGCGAGCAACGCGCAAAAAGCGGATAAAAATAGAAACAGACACAAAAAGATGGAGGTGAGCGGTGCTGTGTGAGGGAGGAGCCCCCTTCCCATGTCCTCCTCTGGACTGAAGGCACAGAGACCCACGGCACTTTAGGGAGGTTTGGGGGAACACAAATTACTTTTTCCTGTGGGGAAACCGCAGTTTCTCTGAGGGCTTGAAGCCCAACAAAATTGGGCAAGCACTGGGACATACTTGTGTAGAACTTCTTGTGAGCGAGCTTCTGAAGTACACCAGCTTTTACTGATATATATAATATATATATACACACACGACATGTATCAGTGTATATATATATACAAATATGTGTGCATATATAAATAAAAATGTGTGTATATGTAGAGATATCTCAATCTGATACTTCCCACCCACTCCCCAGGATGCTCATGATGCTGTGAACCCAACACCACTTGCATCTTCTCCAAAAACACCCTCGAGATATTTTTAAACCTCTTCTTTCTCTCAGCTAAACCCTGTGCTAAGCTTGTTTTAAATCCTAGAAGCTGTGTTTTTCTAATGTGCTCTGTTGTTAGAATGAAGCTTCAGAAATTCCTCAGTTGTCTGACAAAACAGATTTGGCTCCTTCCAAGGACTCGCAGTCCCTTTCCAGCACTGAACCACTGGAAAAGGTTTTAAATGGTGATGTATTAAATATACTGGAAGTAAGTATGGAATGACCTAATTTAATGTTGAGATTCATCCAAATGTTTAAATAAAATTATTTTTTTCTCTCTCAACAGAGATGAGCAAAGAAATTAATAATTTGTTATCAAAATATGCTGACATTATAAGGCAAGTTAACTTTGTCCTATTTGCACAGAAATTTTTTAATTCTCTAGATAAGATGGATGAGTGGCTGCAGTTTAGGGAAATTAGCACTGAAAACTGTCAAACACAGATCTTGAAAGAAAAATGCTGTTTTCTGTTACAACAGAGAATTAATTTGGTCAGAAACTGGGTATTCATAGACAACCCATTTTTAAGAACAACTTAAAAGTAGTGAGAAACTTAATGGCATTAGCATTTATTTTAACTACGGATTTCTTCACTTTAGTGCAAGAGCAGCATTGGATTCTTCTTATGTCCAGGAACTTGATGGGATCTTAAAACAAGCCAGGGCCATAGAAAACCACTTAAAGCAGAAAAGGGAAAGGCTGAAACAAAGAGTCACTGTCATTGCCAATACTCTGCAAAGCTAAATGGAGTTTGTTGCAGAAATGCAGAACCAAAGTTGTGGGTTTGAATTAAAACAAACTGTGATGAGTGTTGTGATGTCCGTTTCTTGTATAAATAGTTCTGTCAGTTCAGGAAACTTCCAGCAAGTTAAGCGGCTACTTAGTGTTTAAATACATAGTGTAGTGGTAGTTAGTAAAACCAAATCTGAATATCTGTTTTAAATCCTTTGACTCAAGGGATTAAGACATTAAGCCACCTGGTTTTTACTGGTTAACCCACTTAACATAATAAAAACCATTTCTGTGAAACATAGAATTTTATGATGTAAGTGGAAAATGACCTCAGATTATTTCATGCTAACCATTTGCTGGTTATGGTTTGTTGGTTTTGGTTTTTTTTTTCCTTTCTACTTTAAAAAATGTTTCTGTGCTAAAATCTTAGTAGAATAGACTTGCAATGTTATTTCCATTTTGCCTCAGAATGTAAACAGGTTGAAAAGACCAGCTTAGAAATAAGAGAGTTCTGTAAAGAACTTCGAGAAAGTGTAAAGTCTTAATTTAAAACTCATTGTAATACTGGTACATGTGTTACATTTCAAGGCCATGCTGATATAAAACATAATCAAAGCTTTGTTGATGTCAATAAATAAATAGATAATGTTAACATGATCTGGAATTTCAGTGTTCTTTTCTTATTTGGCTACATGAGTGTTGTTTGCTGATATTCACTTTATTTGAGAACATTGAGCCCTTTTCCTTTCTTGTCATTCAACTCTGTTAAGAAAAAAAAAAGATGACACATGGACTGTACGAAGGATCACTTGTACAAAGTGTGGGGCTTATGTAATAAAGAGAAGTGCTAGAATAAGATTTATTTACATCCTTACCCCAGTAATGTGCAGTGATTTCCTCTTTAAATCTTCTCAGACCTAATCCACCCTTCTTCCCCCTTTCCTTAGCTCGAAGCCAAATGTGCTACGTGTCACAGTGACATGATTTAAACCAAAGAATGAGAGGAACTGGACATGTAGGGTGAGATTTAGATACCTAAAGATGCAGATATGTCCTTAGCAGGATTTTCAAAGTGCCTAAGCATGGTGTAAGCGCCTTACACGCTTAGGAATTTTGGAAAATCCCATAAGGTGCCTATCTGCATCTTTAGGATCTAAAGGCTTTCCAAAGCCTCACCACTGGTCTCCATCATATTTAGCAGTCTCCTATTTTTTCCCTGATATTCTCACTCTTGGTAATGCTGTTTATACACAGAAATGTGGAAGAAAAAGAGAAGAAGATTTAGGAAGTGACGTTTTCTAAAATACTGTGCTGGGTGTTTCAAAAATCCACGCTCATCTGTAGTGATGACACAACCCGGAGTTTCAAAATGACGTCTGCCAAGAGTCTGAACTCAGACATGTACCCACAGTTGTAGTCGGGATGCAGTCTGTTGTTGGGTGCCAATCTGTGGGATGTTTCTCCTCGGCTGGACGGTTGGGACGGATGGAGACGAGAGATCTCTGAAGTCGGGTCTTAGAGCATGAGGTTTATTGCCCAGGGCTTGGGTATAGTGGGCCTGCATAAAGCAGCCAGCCGCTGCTAGAAGCAGGCCAGAAAGCGTGAAGCAAATGAGAGAGAGGGTAGAGAGCTAAGAGTGCTAAGAGAGAGAGAGGTGCAAGAGAGCGAGGAACAAGAACGAGAGGTACAAGAGCGTAAAGAGCTTCTCGTTTACAATACAATAAATTGTCTTCTGTGTTGAATATTCTAATTTTCATCAACCAATCTAGTACAAGATACAAATCCTATAGCATTTACATACAGCCTACAAGAATCATTGCATTACCATACTGCGTTATATTTTAAACCCTAAAAACTACTCTTTGGACCCCTTCTGCCAAGCTAGCAGGGTCTGCTTTAACCCTTGGACCCTCGTGCTGGCAGAAGGTATTGTTCAATCAAAGGGGATTACCTTCAGTCGGCCCTACCATTGTTTTCCAGTTGTTCAGTGACTAAGGCCTGGTATCTCAAAGTGTGCTTTCATTTCAATGTCACTTATAGTTTCCATATTCTCAGCATCTTTTGCCAGGCAATCATACCTATAAGGCTTTCCTGTTTCATCTTTCCCAACACACAGTTATTTATGCAAGGCTCTCAAGAAAAGTTACACAAATTGTAACAACTGAGGACTATCTGCCTGTTTACCTGCATTTTAGCTGTCTGTGCTTGGGAAAATGGTGCAGCCTTTTCAGATCATCTGGATTTGGATCATCTAGAGTTAGTTTATGTGGCCAATATATCCAACTATTATTAAGCACCGGAACTTAGATTTTCGGATACAATAATTTCATAAGTTTTTCTCTTAGGGGATCAAGTGTTCCTGTTGCAGCAGTTTGTTCTATTTAAAAACTTCATAAAATCCAACAAAAATTAGTAAAACTCCACCTTTTAGAATAATGCTTAGTGCAGTTCAATCCAAGATATATCTTCAGAATAATGACTCGTTTTTCTACAGTGATTTCTTATACAGTTGGTTGTCATTCCATTTAATAACGTTTAATAGAGTGGGATCTCTGGGGTAATAAAGGGAATTTAAAATCTGAGGAAATATTGAAAGTAAAACCAGTGAGTACAGCCACAATAACCTAGGTGAGCTTATAAACAGTGTGGTTATAATTATTAAATTTTTAAAATTACTAAGAGCAACAAAGCTTCTGGTTTTGCTGCACAAATATAGGTGAGGAGATATATAAAAATATATAAAAATAAATAAACTAAGTAAAATGAATGAAAGATGTACTTTTATAAAGTTGTGGCTTTAAAGAGTAAGTTCAGAATGTTTAAAACATCCATTGAAAATAAACCAGCCTCTCCTCTTGCGAAGTTAAATAATGTTTCAGTAATGGAAATACATTAAGCATACATTTATCTCTCCTTGTTTAAAGAGAGCTTTCCATAATTATTGTGCTGGCCAGAAATATGGAGCACTTTTCTGCTGGCTGCTATTCAGTGTTCCACTCAATATCTTAATATATGGACACACTCGTTACACACAGCTTTCCTTCTAAACCATTAAAAAACAAAATTTTACTGTTTCCCCATTTGTCTGCAACTCGCCCACCCCACAAATGATGCTGCTGATTGCCTCTCTCATGGATTTCAGTGTTCATTGGGAGAAACAAAGCAAGTTTTCTCTTCTGATCTGATACTACAGGCTCATTGATGCTCTCCCTGAGAAGTGAGCTCCTCCTGAAACCCAACTGGCACCCATCCCTATCCGCTTTCCAGTTTTACTGCAGGAGGTTTGGACAGAAAATTAATTGGCTTTAAAGCTGCCCAATCTGATCAGCAAAGCTGATAACTACGTTTTCTTGTAAGCTTCTCCCCCCTTGTTTAAGCTCCAGCCTATAAATTAACAAGAACGTCTAAGATGACAGATCAGTAACAGAATATAAATGGATTTTTTAGAATCTGGAACACCTCAGACGAAGTTTCGACCCTCTTGGAGTCAAGGGGATCTTGACACTGAGTCTTTGCATTTCTGAGCTTGCTGTGAATTCCTCCACAGGCTGGAAAGTGTAAGTGATGAAAAACTCAGTTCCTCTCATTGCTTTTCTATTATCTAAAAGCTAAAAACAGGAAATAACAGATAATGCAGAGAGTTTAGATAATCAGTGATGAGAATTTTTCCCTGAGAAAAGGCTGATTTTAACTGTTCACTTAAAATGAAACTGCCTTTTAGCATAAATGTGGGTCAGAATAGAAAAAGACCAAATCTAGTAGGTAATAGACGTGTTTTAGGCTCAGGACATTCTATCCAGAACTAATCAAAATTCAATTTTGCTGATGGTAGACTGTTTGACCTTTGAATTGTCTTTGAAAGTGACACTGGAAAAGAACAGAGTGGGTGTTTTGCATCATCAGGGGGAATAGCCAAAAGAAAAAGGAGGGCAAAGATCCATAGCTCTGTCAGCCTAAATCCCATCCTGGAGAGAGTCTGGAGGAAATTTCTTAACTGTGACTTGGATAAAAATAAGTTTGAAAAAAAATTCCTTTATCAGAATAGCTGGCTTAATTTGGAAAAATTACCAGTGGGTACAGCTTGGTGTAAGGTCCTTGACACCATCCTGTGTGATATTATATAAAATAAGAGCAAGCAGTAAGTAGGGACAAATAAAGGACTTAAAAAGTCAATTAATACTCTTTTTTTCCAGATAGATCAGCCTATGTGATATTGTATAGTGATCTGCTTCCAGCTTTGCTTATCCCACATTATCCCAAATGATTTAGAAGCAGGACTTTAGGGAATACAGTCTATTTTTAAATGAGCAGCAATCTAGAAGTCACAAACGCATCAAATAACGTGCATTAAAAATTCATTGTAATCTCAAGAAGATGAAGGGAAACCAAGATTTTTTGAAACCAGAAATAATAAAGAGCTGAGAAAATGTGATCTGGGGGGAAAGGTTGAAGCAGTTGGGTTTGTTGAGAGAAAGCACAATTTAAGGGAGGGCATTATGAGTTATAGAAAATACAGCAGTCAAGGGTTCGTTGGGTCTTGCAGGAAGGACAGGAAGAAATCAGCTTAATTTGCAGCAGATTTAGGATGAGAATTAATCTGTCTGTGGAGTGGGGTCCCTGGAGTGCTGTGCCTGCTGCTCTGCCCCCTCTCCAGGCACAGGGCAGCTTTTAAGAGCTGCCTAATGACACGAAATAAATGTTTCATCCCATTTCCAAAGCGCTGGCAGCTCCCTCCTGGCATCCCGAGGGAAAGGGTTTGTCCTAGGTCCGGCTCAGCTGGGAACAGCAGAGCACGGCCCATTCTGCTGGATTTGGTGGGGGTATCTGGCGTGGCAACCAATATTCCTGAAACCCTGAGTTTCATGACGGTGCAGAATGGCCAGTCAGGTTTTGAAACAAAAGCATTTTGTATCCCAAGTTATTTTTTGGGAGGCGAGCAAGGAGGCAAGGCGACGGGCATTTCTGAAGGAATTACCTGGGAGCCCGGCTGCTCTGATACACAGATCCACATCCTCTTCTTCCCTGTCTTCCCGTCTCTCCGGCTACCTCGAGCATTTTTTCCAGGCGCGGCAATGCCCCGGCAGGCGCGGCTCACCTGGCCCAGGTGCAGCGCGGGTTTGGGGCCGCTGAGCGCAGGGCTGGCGGCGGGACCCGCCCCGGCCAGCGCTGCTGCGGGCACGGCTCTTATTGTGAAAGGATGATGCGAGGCAGCGCTCACCTCCCGACCATCCCTGCCTCCTGCTCGCTGCCCTGGCACCGCTACCTCTGCCCGGCCGCTCCGAGCCGATGCCTTCTGCCCGCCGGGATATGTTAGCCAAAATCCTTCCGTTAGCCGCCAGCCTCCTGCTCGCTCACCTGCTGCGTTTCCTCTGCTCTTTGATGCAATTCATTCCAGGTAAAACGCATTAAAAACGATCCCTTTCATCCCGTCCCCTTGGAAGGAGGGTTGCTGCTGCTGCTGCTGACACGGGTCGGGAGAGTGATTCCTACTGTCAGAAATCCGCAGCTGAGCGATCTGAAGTCTTTGTTAGATGGCAGAAAATGTCTGCTGTTTATTGAATAGATAAACGGGAGAGACAAGGATTACAGCAGATACAGATGGTTTAGAGCTGGAAAAGCAGCACACAGCAGATTCTCTGTGCGAGGGAGCCAGCTGGAAGTGGGCAGGGAGGGGGATCTTTGGAGCCGCATCGTTTCCGAGGCTTTAATCTGAACGTGCAAACGGGGAACTACCCCAAAGGATTTTGTATCCCAACCCGACTCGGCAATTCGTATCACGATTGCACAGCTTGAGCTGCTTTTTTGTTTTGGGTTTTTTGTTTCTTTGTTTTGTTTATTCTTTCGCCTGTTCTCAGAAATTAGGAACCAATAAAAATCATGGCTTAATTCACGGGAATTTCTGCTTTTTGATGGTGGTGGTGTTTTCCTGCCTTTCCAATTCAAAGCATTGCTTCTGGGGTATCCAAAGAGGTGAAAAATTCTCAAATCTGCCTTGTTGTGCCACCAGAAGACCCCAAAGTGTAGGATCTGTTTCTGCTGGGAAATCAACAGCTATTCCATGTGCGGGAGTTCATTGTCGCCTTTCTCCTTTCTTCCTTTTGAGCCTTCCCCTGCTCCTTTTCTGCATTTATTTTTTCCCTGTGTTTTCTGTCGTTTCTTTTCTGTTTTTTGTTGCTCCTCTGGCTGTTAGCGAGGAAGTGGGTGGCTGAGCCCCTGGCCATGGGGAACCAAGCAGCTGCATGGAACAAGGAGCCCAGCTCGGGCACTTCCCGGCACTCCCAAGGCAAGTGCTGCACATTCCCTTTGGAAATCCCTGTGGGAGCTCAGGGTTCCAACCCTGGGGAAGGCTGGAGTCTGGAGGGCACAAATCCACAGCTCCAGTTTGGCCTGGGGGTTGGGGAAAACTGGTTTGTTTCCATGATGTGCCAGGCTGTGTCTTATAGGGAACAAAATGCAGCCAGTGTCAGAGGATTATTCCCAATTTGAATGATCCTTAGGGAAGACAGAATTCTTGCCTCACTCTCCCTGCTTGACAAATATCATGAGCATTCTATTTGCTCAATTCTGCCCCTAATTCTGGCAGTCCTGGACGTCCTTCTGAGTCAAGCAGTTAGGCTGTGTGTGGAGAGGTGCTTCCTGAGCCTTGGGTTTGAACCTGTAGGTTAAACTCAAAAGGGATTTGCCCTCTCCCGTGTGATCCCGGTGTTAGCAAATGGCTGCCATGGTTCCTCCTTCCGCCGGTACAGATTTCATGTCCCATCCCCTGGTGTTGAAGAACAATTTAATGTCTGATTCATGATGACTCCACCCACAGCAGTTTTCTCTTCAAGAGCCTGGTCCTTCATCCCATCATTCCTGGATATAAACAATCAACAAATAATCAATGCTGGGCTGTCAGTTTCTACTCAGTTGGTTAGAGCACGGCGCTAATATCACCAAGGTTGTGGGTTCAATCCCCGTATGGACCATTCACTTAAGAGTTGGACTTGATGATCCTTGTGGGTCCCTTCCAAATAAGAATATGCTATGGATATTCTATTCCATTCTATTCCATTCTATTCTGTTCTACTAGGCAGTGAAATCATGGCACACACTGGGCAGGGAAACAGAAGCTGAACAAAGTGCCAGGCCAGGATCACTCTGGAGTGATTGCCTGCTGTGTTTGGAAAAGATTGGAGGAAAGTTCCAGCTCCAGGTTTGGCACTGCTTCTGCTCAGATATGCCAAAGACCTTAAGCCTGTTTTTTAAAGTCTGAGGTAGGATGGAAGCTACAGTGGAGAAAGGAGGGTTCTGAGAGGGCAGGTTGTGATCTTGTGCAGATTTTCAGATGTTCAAGCACACACACAGAGCTCCACTGAGACCGTAGAGCTTTTATTCATCCACCTTGGAGCGTGGCCACAAGAGAAGCAGGAGTAATTTTATTTACACATGGTTTAACATTAAAAAGCAGTCTGTCATCTGCCTTCTTCAGAAAGAGATTGGTCCCATCTTGGGGAGCTGGATGTTACAAAAGGTTTTTATTTATGACTCAGCTCTTGCCTGAAGGTGAAACTCCTTTTTTGCAATTACTCAGGAACAGTGTGTTCAAGGAGTTGCTTGTGTTCCACGTCCTCAGTGTGCTCAAAGTGCAGTTAAATGCAACAGTTATTGTTCAGATTTATTTTTGTTTAATAGGGAAGACAGGTAGGATTTTTTTTTTCTTCTTGCACCCTTCCCCTCCTCCCAGCTATTCAGAATTGTTCTACAGTAACTTGTCTTTTTTCTGGAAACTTCAGTTTTGGCTCATGTGGGTGTTGGGATTTGATTCCATTTTGCACACACTTCCGCCAAGATCTTCAGCTCATTTGAGTGATTCCCAGAAGAAAAAAATAATCGATTCTCTTGCTCTGCTTCTTTCTCCCTCTCTGGCCTGGAGTTGGGGCATTCCCTTAAATCTTGTTGTTTATAGTCCATTCTATTAACTCCACTTTGTAGGGAATGCCTTGGAATGAATTCTAAGTAGATGAGTTCTAACTAGATCAGATTTCAAGAAGGATTACTGAGATGATCACTGCATGGTTATCACAGGACAAGGAGAACAAAAAGAACTTTTCTTACTTAGCTTAGGAAGTGATACGGTTCATCACCCTAAATACAACACAAGGGAAAACTACCAAAGCCACATAACAGTGCTGCCAGAAAAACAAGAATAATGTCCTTTGGTAAATTCAAAGCATTTTCCTGATCATCTGGACAAGGAGCAGTTACCCAAAGAGGGAGTAAGTGCCTGTAGACATAATAATTTTCAAGACAGAGTTCTTATATATGAATTTCTGGGACAGCAGTTGGGAGGGGTGGACTCAGGAGGTCTTTTCCAGCCCTGGTCAGGCTCTTTTTTGGAATGTGTCTTTCCAAAATTTCCATTTACAGTGCTCTCCAGGAAGTTTTGATGTGGTGCTATCTTGAGTCATCCCAGCTTTGTTTCTGCTTGGACGCAAAATATCTCCTTATGGACGTGTTCCTCTCATTCTTTAATGCACATTTTGCACCTTTGCAAACCAAATCTGCATTTCTGCAAACACTCAAGAGATCTAAAGGAGGATTTGGGGGTTGGCACATTGGAGAGCTACATTGGAATCTTGCATTTCACCTCCTGCGTGCCTAACACCCAACCTGTTTGTGGCTGTGCTACAGAAAGGAGCTTAGAAAAATTCTGCCTGCCAGCTCAGCTCCTTTGCAGATATTCTGGCTGAAATAGCAGATTTCCTGTGGAGATGTTGAGCAAAGGGATTCAGAGGCTCACAGGGAAATTGGGCAGCAGCTACTCTGGATTACAGATGTAGGCCAGAAGCAGCAGTGGTGAAAGAACAAAAAGTCAGAGTGAATTCAGTAACAGCCTGGGCTCCATTTAGTGTGTGGTGTGTGCACCAGCCCTGGGTGATGGAGTTCTCTCTGCCACGTGCCCGTTTTGGTCAGGATTTCGCTCCCACCTTGGTGTTCAGCGGTTGCAGGCTGGTTCCGTGCTCAGTGGTCTCGGGGAGAGCAGCGGAGCGGCTGCACTGAGGGCAGGATGGGCCGGTGCCAGCCCGGGGAGGGAAGCACCCCTGGGTAAATCCACCTCTGCAGCTAAATGGATTGCTAAAACAATCCCTGTGTTGATGAGGCTTTGCAAACCAGGCTATGGGAGCCAATCACCGACAGCACTGTTAGCTCAGCATTCCAATCACTTCATGCTCTCCTGGGGCTTTTGTCCTGGGACTGGGACTAATAAGGGGTTATTGCAGTCAAACCAGAGGCTCCATCAGAAATTATCCTTCTCTGCTTATTTCCTTGTCGAATAAAACTTGTCAATCTGTTTTGTCCTGTAAACGTATTTCGGCTCGGCTTCATTTGTGTTCTTCCATTTTTTTGGGGATTGCAGTTATTCTTTTTTTTTTCCTTCTCTCATTTACGAAATTAAATCCAAACATACATTTCTTTGCTTAAAAGAAAAGTTATCATCTTTTCCATCATTCTATATTCTGCTACCTCCTTTGGGCTGCAAAAGTGGTGTCTCTGTGGGTTAACTACAGCAGAGTAAAATCCACTGGATTTTCAGCTCCTGTAGATGTGTTGGCTTTTGTGGCTTTACCTTGAGTATCCACCACAGCTCAGCTGCTTGCAGATGCTGAATGCTCTTCTCCCTGACATCCAATCTCAGGCTCTACAGTTATCACTTTATTCCACTGAAAATCTCAATTCCGTGCTTTTTGTTCTCCCTGCTTTGCAGGTTTCAAGAATTACCTGCCCAGCCCACCCAAGGAGCAAATCCCCTGCCACAGACCCAGGGGGCTGCAATGCATCTCCCCCTTAGTGCAGAGCATGGAGGAGACCCCCGAGCCCATCCCAGCCAAGATCAAAGGACATATTCCCAAGTGGATTAATGGAAATCTGCTGAGGAACGGCCCTGGCAAGTTCGAGTTTGGCAATGACAAGTAAGTCTCCTTTGAACGAATTTTTAAATGGTCTGGCCTGAGCTCTGCCTAAACCTAAAGGGGACCCCCCTCACCACTATTTGGAGCATCTTTTAGTTTCTTTTTAAGTAAGGGAAGGAAGAAATATCGATGCCGCTCTTTTGAGAGCAGTTGCTCCCTCATTTGGAAACTCCCATTTCCGGCAAAGAGGAGCTGAATGGTGAAGTCACCCAGGCTGGAGAAGCTGAGTCACAGAGAGGCTCTTACTCACTCAGAGGGGTGGGATGAGGCAGCTGGGCTGGGGAATAAAACATCAAACAAAAATCCATCCCTGAGCACTCTGAAATCCAGGGCAGGAATTTGGAGAGTTGGTTGCACCGAGTGGTGTGAGCTGCTTTAGAAGCACATCCATCTCATTTTAAAAATAATATATTACAGTATTTCCAGCAGGCACCTCCTGCCTGTGGCTTGGAATGTGCCATTCTAGATAACTGACGATTAAGCTGATGGCAGCAAATGGCCAAAGCTGATCTCCTTATCTTATTCCCAGAGTTAGACCATCAGGTGTTCTGAGAGTCTCACAGATGCCTTGGTTTGGAGAGAATAACATCCTGCAAGAAGCTGAGAGCTAAAGGCCTCTGGGTTTGCAGTAATAATTTCTATTATTGTTGTACAGTACAGCACAAACTCTGTTCCCTGTGCAGGAGGGGGTGGTTTACCTGTATAGATTATTTCCCCAAAAAACCTCACACACAGCATTTTCAGAGTTCACATCCCACAGCTGTGAATACACTTGTTTTGTTTTGTTTTATTTGATTCAGGTGTTTTCCCAAACAAAGCTGTGCCTGGTTAATTGTTCAGGGAATCTGGGAATCACCTTTTAGAAACAACAATAAACCTAAAAGCAAGAGGGTACCACAGAGCATCATATAATGCCAACTCCTCTCCTCAATCTTTTTTTTTCTCTCTTTCCTGGGAGGTTTAACCACTGGTTCGATGGCATGGCCCTGCTGCACCAGTTCCAGCTGGCCCATGGCACAGTGACCTACAGGAGCAAGTTCCTGCAGAGCAGCTCCTACCTGAGGAACAGCCAGCACGACCGCATCGTGGCCTCGGAATTCGGCACCTTGGCCATGCCAGACCCGTGCAAGAGCATCTTTGGGCGCTTCCTGTCCCGCTTCGAGCTGCCACGTAAGAGCGGTTCTGTAAAAAATGAGAAGCCTTCTGAGATTTTCTTGGAGGAACTTGTGGTTAGGTGGAAAGGGAGGTGTGAGGAAGTCTGACAGACTTTCTGTGAGCCCAAGGTTTTCTTAGAACATGGCCCAAACCCCAAAATTATGCAAATTGGTGTCAGCCTTAGCTGGGGGAGGCAGGGTTTAATGTTTTAGTGCCACTTCAGCTCACTCAAGCCCAGATCTTGTAGCAAATTTCCCACAGAAATCTCTTCCCTAGAGAACATCCTGTGCAGTGCTGATAATGAGCATTACACCCTGGTGTTCTACCTGAGACACAGCTTTGCCCTTAAAACACCTTGCCTTGCTAAGCTTGTAGGGTAAGTGGGCTAATCCCTCCCTTCCTGGACTAAGGGGCAGGAGATTATTGAGTAGGGTGAGGGATGCAGATGCACAGGAATGGAAGTTCCAGTACCTTTAGGAATCTGTGTATGTCAGGGAAGAAAGAGGCTTAAATGCAAGCAAAGTGCTCCCCACTGAAACCAGAGCAGGCCTGAAGTTTGCAAACTGTTGCTCATGCTGTGACCATTCTCTGTTTCTTGTCTCCCTTCCTGCCATGTCCTCTGTCCTTCCCCAAGGTGCTCACACCTTCACTCATGGTAACTCTCCCCAAATGCCCCCCCCAGCTCCCTCAAGACATTCCAGACCTATCCACATCCCCCGTCTGCCTTTCCCTGGCTCCAGCAGTGATTTCCATCCCTGTCCTTGTCCCTTTGACCCGGCTTCACCTGTGCAGACAGTTTCCCTTTGTAGATTAGCGAGATATTTCCAATCAATCACGCAGGGATTAATGTCACTGCAAATGGGTTTATTTGTTTAAACACGTCTAACTTGCCATAATGTGACATGAGCTGCACAGAGCTGTGCACAACTCCAGGATTTCTGTTTCAGAGCCCAGTGACAACTCCAGTGTGAACTATGTGCTGTACAAGGGGGATTATTATGTCAGCAATGAGAACATCTTCATGCACAAGGTGGACCCAGAGACGCTGGAAACGAAGGAAAAGGTGTGGGCAGGTGGGATAAGGGAGCTGGGCTCCAGATCATGCACAATCACACCTTGCTGTTTCTAGGAGCAGCAAGGGAGAATCCAGCTCCAAAGGAATTTGTCTGGACCAGCAGCACCTCTCTTTTGAGTCCCTGAACAACGTGTGCAGCAGCAGGGCAGCTCTCAGGGGTGGAGGTGCTGTCACTGCCCAGCTGGGCACAGCTGGCATTTCTCCTCTGCTCTCCCTGCTTGCCTGGGCTTGTCTGCACCTCTCCGCAGAACAGGAAACAACTTTTTCCTGTGTACAAGAAGAAGTGAACATTGCTGATCTCACATCTGCCTTTTCCCTGGTGCTTTGCTTTCATACCTGTTCTCTTTAGCTGCTTGTTACACCTCAAGCTTTGCACGCTCCAAAGCTGCCCTTCAAAGCCTTGATCAAACCCTCTGTTGCCAAGGGAGGCTTCAGCTGCCACTTGATTTTCTCCCCTGCTAGCAAGTGACCAAAACATCAGAGAAGTTTTTCCCTGTGCCCTGAGCATCCTCTCCCAGGAGCGTGGCTGGATGTGACAGGAGGATGCGACCTGTGACAGGACAGCACAAGCCACGTGTCCCCCTGCCTGCACCCTTGGAGGGGATTTGGGCTGGACAGCTGTGAGAAGGGCTGAGGGAGGATTCTGCCCTTCCTAAATCAATATTTACTGCTGGGCCTGTTCGACACCACAAAATGCCAGCTCAGAACATCCCTCAGGCCTTGAGGGAGCCATTCCAGGAGTCCCTCCCTCCCTGCAGGATCAGTAGTGAGTCATGAATGAACTGTGTACGAAGCACAGCTACTGATTTCTCCTGGAGAGCCGGGTGATTTGCCACCTGATCTGTTTGTAAACCAGAGTGCAGTGATGAAAAGACTTGTGGGGATTTTTAGGTTCAGCTCTGTTGAACCAAATAGTCATTAAAAAAAAA
>VZTE01005332.1:1498069-1529059 GCA_013397775.1 Eulacestoma nigropectus | reverse complement strand
AAAAAAAAAAAAAAAAAAATCCCCTCAAGCTGCTTTTTTAGATGCAGGCTGGTATTTTTTTGGCTAAGTGTAGAAACGGAAGGGATGATTGCACATTTAAACTCTCCAGTTTGAGATGTCTTAAGAGGACCTGGTTTTCTGAGCTTCCAGTGACAAAACTCCTGGTGATTTTTGGGGCAGTGACTGTCCCTTCACACATCTGCCTGCACTTATTATGGGCAACATTCCCACTGTGCCATCACTTGTGCCATAAGGAATGTTATGTCTTCCAAGGAATGGTCAGTGCTATCAGTCTTGCTTTCCTGATAGAGAAATATCCTTCATTTTCTAGAATTTCAGGAAGACTGCAGGCAGAACAAAGGCTGGAGCCCAGATCTCACACTACTAACAATGAACAAAGTCTGCTCCTGTTCCTCAGACTTCCACAAAACCGACCCTTAGGAAATTTCTGTGCTGACTGAAAATCTTTGGCATTTGCAGGTGGACTGGAGCAAATTTATTGCAGTGAATGGGGCCACAGCTCATCCCCACTACGAGGCTGATGGGACAACCTACAACATGGGCAATTCCTTTGGGAAGCATGGTAAGAAGGGCATGGCCAGGCTGATTTTTTGGGCAGGGTGTACAGGATGCCTCCTGGTGCTGCTTCTTCTCCTGTTGAAGAAACACCCAAAGAGACCTTGAAATTGCTGTTTCTGAGTCAAAATGTCAATGGCAGTCTGTCCCATACAGCTGGCTCCTCTCAGCATTTCGTTTCAGATGCTTCTGACTTTGGCCTGTGAATATCCAGCAGATTCTCCTCTTCCTCTCACAAGCTTTGCTGGAAAAAGGAGAATGATTTTTTTAGGTCCCATCCAGTGTTGAAGCCTCATCTGAAGAAATTTAACAATTAGCCTCGTGTTGTTCACTTACAATAATTGGCTTTTGATGAGCACCATAAGTGTTCATGCAGGAGAAAAGATGGAATTTATTCCAGTAGCCTGGGTGTCTTACAGCAAAGCTGAATTTTAGGGGATATTTTTCTTCTTCTCAGAACTATGAGCATCTTGATAGGATCCTGTTCCATCCACATGGCTGCTCAGAGCTATCAGTCACTGTCAGCTGTGTGAAATCCTTCTTTTCCAGAGGCCTCTGAAAACAGCCACAACCCTTTATTGTGATCCCTCAGGCTCACTCCACATTTTCCCAGTTTTGATTATTTTTCATTCTTGCTGCTTTCATTTCCTTTTGGCCTCAGCAACGTCCAGCTTTGTAACACAGGCTTTTTTCAGCTGGGCACGCCAAACTCTAGATTATTATTATTATTCAAACATGCTGCTCTTTCCTGCTCACATGCTCAGGTTTATTAAATGAGCATCACCAAGGCTCAAAGTTTTCATTTCCTATGAGCTTGGTTTTTATCCTGCTCCTGTTATTATAGGAGAGCACTGCAGGCAGAGCTGGCATTCTCCCAGGCTAAGAAGATCCTTCTACTTCCATTTCAAGCTTCCTTTTTTTGTTTTTCTTTTGGTAGATAAATCCTCTGTAGAACAGTTTACTGCCTGCTGGGTTTCTGCTCAGTTTAGGAGAGGTGGTTCAAAGCATTCTTGGGGAACAGGAAGGAGCAGAGCCTGAGTTTGGTCTGAACACCTTTTGTCCTTTCCAGGGTCCAGCTATAACATCATCAGGGTCCCCCCACAGGAGTCAGGCCACGGGGACACTTTGGAGGGAGCCAAAGTGCTGTGCTCCATCCCTCCCATGGACAGGGCAAAGCCATCCTACTACCACAGCTTTGGTAAGATTCCACCCCAAACTCGGGGAATTTGGGCAAATGGGAGGCAGAAGGGGCTGTCCAGTTCTCTCTGCCCTTGAGATGTTTTCTTGCCTCATATTTGGGTGATATTCCTTCCCTGTCTCCTCAGGAATGACTGAAAACTACATCATTTTCATCGAGCAGCCCCTCAAGCTGAACCTGTTGAAGATCATCACCTCCAAGCTCCGCGGGAAAACCATTTTGGATGGGCTAAGCTGGGAGCCTCAGCACAACACCTACTTCCACGTGGTGAACAAGCACACCGGGGAGGTAGGTGGGTCTTTGGCCTCTGCAGCAGCTGGTCTGGAACCTTAGATCCCCAAAGTGCTACGTAGCAGCCATGGGGAGTTTAAGAATCAATCCAGAAGTTACTGCAATACAGGCTTTAAAGCAGGGGTGTAGGTTTGTGAAAAATGGGATTTCTTCGTGCATTTTCCTCTCTATTCATTCATTTCTTTGCCAGCCCTGAAAGGACAGGCAGAAAGAAGCCTTTGGTCTTCATGAGACTTCAGCACAGGGACTGAAATGCAGGTCCCAGGTACCACAGGGTATAAAAAGGTCAGAACCTGGGAAAGATGCACAGCGAGGGGCTGCTTGATACTTTGCTTTTTCTTCTGGTTTTGCTCCTTACTGGCTTAAAGCGTCCCAGTTGTGGCAACACAAGGACAGAAGGCAAATCCCAAAGAATGAGTGGGGGATGAAATGGGGGGGAGAGAGGATAAAGCTCTCTGAGGTGAGGCGGGGAGCTCTGGGGAGGAGGTGCAGCTGTCCCGTGGTCCCTGCAGGTGCTGCCGGGGCAGTGGTGCTCCAAGCCCTTCGTGACCTTCCACCAGATCAACGCCTTCGAGGAGCGGGGCTGCGTGGTGCTGGACCTGTGCTGCCAGGACGACGGCACCAGCCTGGCCCTGTACACGCTGCAGAACATGAGGAGGAGCGGGGAGGGGCTGGACCAGGTGAGATCCCTGCCTTTGCTTCCCCAGGATCTGCTGAGGCCCCGCGGGTGAGTGGCTTTCCTGCAGCAAGGCTCAGGTTGGTGGAATGGAGAGCACCATGGGGACAGCATGACCACAGCTCCATGAAAACTGGAATGATCATCTCTGGATGCTTTCTTTCCTTTTAAATCTCTCTCCATGGAGCATTCCCTCAAAACTTTTCAAGCTGGTGTGTGACACAGAGCTCCGTAGCCTGGCAGAATTTATTTCTGTTTTAAAACCTTGGTTTTAATGACATTCGTTTTCCTTATCCCTGTGTAATACAATTTCCCCCCAAGAAATGATGCAAAATGCGCTGTAGCATTACTTAAAAATGGAAAAAGAAAAAGGAACCCTGTTCTTTAAGGCATTACTTCAGAAAATGAGCAGTTTTTATGAAAATCACAGAAGCACAAATACCACGGAAACCCCGACATTGCTCCCCACAGTCACCTCACGAGAGCACGTTTGAATCAATTATTTCTTGTGTCCAGCTCTGTGAAAAGCTCCATTTCAGGCCGTGTGAGGGGCACTGTTTTGCATAGGTCACACATGGGAAAAGTGGGGGTGCTTTCAGTTTCTCGCCCTGCAGATGTGTTTATTGGAAACCCAGCGTGCTGGGGGGGCTGCTGCATGTTCAGACAGGGCTGAACTTCCTCTGTCTGTGTCCTGAGCTGTCTGGGACCGACTCAGCTCCGACCTGAAAGGAGCACAGCTGTGTCCCATCGGGTTCTGCTTTCTTTTGGCATTTCTTTTGGTTTTTTTCAAGTATTTTTTGAGCATATTCCAGTACAGCAGAGTGTTAATCCCAGATTTTTTTTCATCCTTCTCTGAGCAAAGCCCAGCTGGAATTTGATGTGGCTGAAGGTGTCCTGGTGTCAACACTGGGCCTGTGTTTCCAGCACCCGCATTCTTGAAGTGACAAGTGGCATCACCACCAAACTTTACCCCCACACACACACGGAGGAGTCATTTCAGAACAGAATTTCAACCTTCACTGCATCAGAAGCCTCAGGCATGTCTGGGCATGACTTGTCTCCTTTCCCCAAATCACGCTCAGTGCTTTTGCTTGCTCACCAACCCGTATTTTGTCTGGCAGAGTTCCTCGGCCAGGTTACGTGAAGCAGAAGAGTTTTGAAAGCAGGGTTTCAGGATTAACACATATGATTAATCACAACTGAGCTGGTGAGCTGCAGGCTGAAGTAACCGAAAGACACCAAAATAGGGTTGTTGTCATCTGTTTTATTGAGAAGGTTTAATATATGGGAATACGATGGGTTCTAAACTTGGCTTGAACAGAGCTTTAGCGGCAGTGGTGGAATTCTCCCTCTCGTGCGATGTGCTGGGTGTCTGCCACACTGGGGGCTGCACTTTGCTCCCCAAGTAAATCCATCCTTCCCCTGGACTTCCAAACATGAATCCATGTGTACCTGATTCATGTTTGGGTAGAGGGAATCCTGCAGGGTAACTTCAGGCACTGAACCGAGGCACAGTGCTCTCCTGCTTCTTCAGAGAGTGATGTAGAGCAACATAAGCCTGTTCTAACTAAATAAAATTCAGTGCAGTGTCTGTCCCACTGCTGGATTTGGAGATAATGGGCTGATTTGCATACCCAACTCAGCATTAATTACTGTGAGAGCAATGCTGACGCTTTTAATTCTTGTCTTTCTGGTTTCTACTGTAAATCACTGGAACGTGCAGAGAGCATCTTCTTTCCATGATGCGCTTTACCTTACCAGAACTTGGTCAAACACATAAGGAAAAGAAGAAGAATAATTCAAGGGTGTCTAAAATCTCAGAATTGTTCCCCAGAAGTGCATTGAGCCTGGAATGTCTCTCCTCTCTCCATCACCACCACCTTCTGTCTCTGTAACAGGTTTATGCCTCGATCCCCAGAGCTTTCCCTCGCCGCTTCGTTCTGCCTCTGCACGTGGATTCAGACACACCCGTGGGGAAAAACCTGAACCCACTGCCTTATACCCTGGCAAGGGCTGTGAAGGATGCAGATGGCAAGGTGTGTATCAAACCATAAATGCATTTATGCAGCAGATACTGCCCTGTGCCTCAGAGCTTTACCCGCTTCTTGGCTGTGCCGTGCTTGGTGGGACCAGTCAGCTCTCCTGCCCTGCCCAGGCTGAACCAACCCTGCTGTAATGCACATTTCTCCCAGGTCTGGTGCACATACGAAAGTCTCCATCCTGAGGGCTTTGAGAAAGTTGGGGGCCTGGAGTTCCCCCAGATCAATTACGCTCGGTGCAACGGCAGGAGGTACCGGTACTTCTACGGGTGTGGATTCGGGCACTTGGTTGGAGATTCCTTGATCAAGGTTGATGTGGAGACCAAGAATTTCAAGGTGAGGTGAAGTCAGATTATCGAGTCCTTCCACTGGACTGGGTTTGAAGGTGTGGCATTTACTGGGGGCTTTAGGGCTTTGCCCCGATGGGTCTGGGATGAGATTCCCAATTTCATCCCTCACCTGGCACCTTATGGTGGCACAGTCACCAAGCAGGAGAGCATGGCACCATCACACTCCTGCAATGAAAAGAATTGATTAAAAGGTTGAACCTTACATTTCTTGGAGCACATAATATTTCCAGGTGCCTTTGTGGGGAGCACTCTCACTTGCAACTCTGCTCACTGTAGCAGACAAGTATTAATGAAACGAAGCCCATCCATGTGCTCCTGAAGCTCATCCATATGTTCCTGTGCTTGCTAGATTTGGCAGGAGGAGGGATCCTACCCATCAGAGCCTGTGTTTGTGCCAATGCCTGATGCCACGGCAGAGGACAGTGGAGTCATCCTGTCTGTGGTGGTCTCCCCGGCCGAGGTAACTTGCTCCCAGTAGTTTGTCAAAGTCTCACAGCATTGAAACAGCTTTTAAACCCCAAAGCTGGGTGTGAGGCTCCCTGGCAGATAGTTCCTTGCTCCCCGAGGGGTATTGCTCTGCCATGGCCGAGCACAGGCAGTGCAAGTAGGAGTTTTCCTTGGAATGTCGGTGTTTTTTGAGTGGAACCTGTGCATCTCAGTGCCCCTGTCCCACAGGTTTAGTCTCCACGGCCTGCTTGTGCCTTTGGGCTCTGCTGTGTGCACAGTGGAAAGAAGTTCAGCCTGGGCACTCACTCTGCCTTTCTCCTCCTCCTGCAGAACCAAAGTGCTTTCCTGCTCGTCCTGGATGCAGAGACCTTCTGGGAGCTGGGGCGAGCAGAAGTTGAGGTGCCAATGCCTTACGGGTTCCACGGCATCTTCACTGCCCACTGATGAACTCCTGGGCACCTCCTGGGACTCAGGGCCGAGCCAGGCTCAGAAAAAACCTCTGCTGCTTTCACCGCCCACCTTTCCATCATATCTGGGATGAAGGAACTGCTTTTTCTCTACCATAACCTCCTGTATTCCTAGCAAAATACAGCCAAGGAAGGCAGGAGCCCCTTCACTCCCACAGCCCACTGCTTTATCTCCATTTTTGTCACTATCTTGCTAGACCAGCTGTAGCAGCAGTTCACAAAGGGTGCCAGCTTGAGGCTTGCAAGGGAGGAGATGGAAACTGAGGTGATCAACCCCTTCCTTTGGCAGCAGTTGTGCTCTGAGGGGAAGAGAAAATCGGTGCTTGGGGCTGTGAGTTTGCCTGAAATAGGTAAAGCAGAAGAGAGGAGTAAAAACCAACAGGTGACAGGTGGGCCCAGTGAAGGGGTGCAGATTCCCCCCCATTGCATCCAGGTTGCCTTCAGTGGACTCCAGAGGGTAGGTGCAGACACTCCAGAAGCTGTGCTCGTGCTTTTCTCTGTACGATAGCAGTGCCCTCAAATAAAGCCTTGGGAAGTTTTTAATTTCTTTCCCTGCCCTCACACGGTCTCACAGATGTGGGGGACACGTCTCCAGAGCTGGATACAGCTCTGCTGGCCGACAATTCCTGCTCTCCTCCCAGTTCAACCAGTAGGAAACACGGAGAGCTCCACTGTGGCCTTGGTATCTCTTTGGGGTTATGAAGAGCAGAACAAACTTGAGCCCCCTGTGTCATCCAGGCTTCTCCAGCTGCTGGACTCTGGGATGCAAGTGGGTGGGAGAAAAGTGAAGACTTCCAGGAGTTCTATTTCTTCATTGTGAGAAGCCTGAAGAATTATTTGAATCATTTCCTTGAGTAATAAACGAGCCCTTTTGCCCTCGGGGCTTCGCCTCCTCTGACCTTCCTTCACCTTCCAAACAGGTCTTGGGAAAATAAAAAGGATTTTACCCCAGGGCTGCTGCTCCGGGAGAGGCAGAGGAGGCTCAGGCCAGAGCTGGTGGAAGCCACTAGATGGCAAACAGCTCCCGTTCTGCCGCTCCAGCCTTGCCCTGCAGCCTCCTCTGGCCTCACATCCTGCCCTCCTGGAGCCCGTCCCCCGCGGGGAACAGCCTCCAGCGGGGCCACATCCCCAGGACCGGCAGCAGAAAGTCGCTAAGAAGCGTTTAACGGCCTCCAGGCACCATTGGTTCTCTTTTTAAAGTTCTTTTTATTTCTCCTTGTGGTGGGAAGCGAAATGAGGTCAGAGGCTCACGGGCAGCCTTGTGCGAATCCCAGCAGCCAGGGAGCCAGGGCAGCGGTGCACAGCTGAAGTGCAGGGGAGGAGGGATCACAGAATCACAGAATCACCAGGTTGGAAGAGACCTCCAAGATCATCGAGTCCAACCCATGCCCTAACACCACCTCAACTAAACCGTGGCACCGAGTGCCACATCCAGTCTTTTTTTTAAACGCATCCAGGGATGGTGATTTCACCACCTCCCCGGGCAGACAATTCCAGTACTTCACCACTCTTGCCGTGTCCTGCAGCGCTGTCCCCAAAGCTGCCTCTTTTAAAGCCGTGTTCACCAACACAGCCCTGCCTGGGCTGTGCACACGGGCTGTGCTCCAGCGCCCCAACAGCTCCTTTTGGTCCTGTTCCTCTCACACAGAGATCCTGCCCCGAGGCTCAGAGTTCTCCCACCCCGGCAAACTGACAGGTTCACCCCGTTATCCCCAGGAATTCCCAGGAATTAAGGGAATATACATTCAGACCCTTCCAGCGCTGAGAAATCCAGGTTCTCCCCCTTCTCCCAAAGCTCTCTGAAAACCCCCACACCTTAAGGATTCCTGTGCTTGAACTCCATGGATGTTATTACCGGGGTGCACTCCTTTAGGTATGTCCATAACGATGCCCGGGCCTGGCACCGGCACGGGGGGATTGGAGCATCCCGGGGCCGAACACAGAGGGGAATCGGAGCATCCCCGCATCCAACACCGGCACGGGGGGATTGGAGCATCCCGGGGCCGAACACAGAGGGGAATCGGAGCATCCCCGCATCCAACACCGGCACGGGGGGATTGGAGCATCCCGGGGCCGAACACAGAGGGGAATCGGAGCATCCTCGCATCCAACACCAGCACGGGGGGATTGGAACATCCCCGGTTCTCGGCGGGCGGATCCCGCAGGCTGGAGCCGCCCCGGGGCCGGGATGAGGCCGGGATGGAGCCGCCCCCGGGGCCGGGCTGGAGCCGCCCCGCTCCGTCCCCGCTGCGTCCCCGCGATGTCGCCGCGCTCCGCCCGCCTGGCGCGGCTGTCGCGCTCCGTCACCTTCAGCGCCTGCCACCGCCTGCACAGGTGAGCGGCCCCGCACCGGGGAGCGGCTCCGCACCGGGGAGCGGCCCCGCACCGGGGAGCGGCCCCGCACCGGGGAATGACCCCGCACCGGGAGGAGGCTCCGATCCCTCCCTGCCCTTCCCGGCTCTCCCTGGCTCTGCCCCTTCCCGCAGCCATCCGTCAGTGCCCGGCTGCAGTTCCGTGTTTCGACAGAGCCGATGGCGCTTTCGGTTTGTAAACATCGCCCTGTGCCCCACGATCTGCTGCTTTTTCCCCCCGAAATTGATATATTCCTAAAGAGCGCCTTGATCTGAAACTGCCTCAAAGGAGGTTTTAGGCTCGGCCTCTTCTCTCACGCTACGAGCCACAGGGCAAGGGGAAACGGCCTCAAGCTGTGCCAGGGGAGGTTTAGGCTGGACATCAGGAGGAATTTCTCCATGGAAAGGGCGGTCAGGCATTGCAAGGGGCTGCCCAGGGAGTCCCCATCCCTGGAGGTGCCCAAGGAACTCCTGGGCGTGGCACTCAGTGCTCTGGGCTGGGGACAAGGTGGGGATCACTCACAGGTCCTGGAGTTCTGTGATATTCCCAAAATTTGCCTTGACCTGAGACACTCGGAGGAGGCACTTGGATTGCTTCAAAGGGAAGATTCAGAGGGAAGTCCTTTGTGCTTCTTGGAGAGGCTCCCTAAGCTTTGTTCATTAATTATAAACCCGAATGTGCCGCTTGCTCCAGGCCTAAGTGATTTTGGGCCCAGATGTTGAACCTTTATCCAGCAGTGGTGTCAGGCAGAGGCTGTGAAACAGACACAAAACCACAGCAAAAAAAAAAAAGGCTCGCTGTTGTCAACAACATCTTTTCATGGACCAAACACTCTTCTGTCTCTGTTTGTGCCTCCTGAGCTGGTGGGTTAAATGTGGGAGAGGGAATAGATGGAGAGCTGGAAAGCTGAGAGAAGTGAAGCCGTGAACATCTGGAGCAGATCCTGCCATGCCTGCCTTTCCCACAGTAAATCCCTGAGCGACGAGGAGAACCTGAAGCTGTTTGGGAAGTGCAACAATCCCAATGGCCATGGACACAACTACAAAGGTAGGAAGCTGATTTCCATCCTTGCTCGTGGAGTGATGCTGCTCTCAGGGTGGGGATAAGCCCCAGAGGGGCTGGGCTGCTCATTCTCAGCAGCCTGATACAGCTTTAGTGGCTGGGTTTGTGTTTTTATGCTTTTATTAAGAATTAGAAGGAAATTTCAGCAGCAGGGGGTTGGACCATAGCATGGGTTTGCCATCTATTCAGCTGAATAGATAATAAATATTTATCTTCAAATGGCACTTCTTGAATCAAATCTGCTTGTTTACACTCTGCAGCATCATTGTGATTTGAATGGAGATTGCTCTAAGCAAAAGGCATGCAAATTAAACAGCCTGTAAACATTATTTGAGTGGTTTTTTCACAAGTTCTCCCATTTCTACACCCCGAGCACACAGAATTAGATCTCTCCAGTTCCTGGAGTGGCTCCCTGTGCTGCTGGCACCCTGAAACTTCTGCTAAGGAGCTGCTTTATCAGGGAGGACAGGCTTATCTCCACCTACCTGGGGTATCAGACCTTGGGGAAGGGTTTTTGTGCCTCTGAGTCGTTGTCTTTATGGAGCATCCCCTCATTTTATAAAAACAGTCCCACTCTGAGTATGCCCTGTGGGTGAGCAGGGAATGGGCTGTGTGTCCCCACCAGCAGCAGATTTGGTTTTGGGTTCCTGGACATCACAGTGACCTGATCTTTTCTTTTTTCCAGTTGTAGTCACAGTGCGTGGAGAGGTGAGTGTGACCAGCATCTTTTTTCTGTCCCTCGGTGTGGATTTGCAGTTTAATGCTGTTTTCCTGCTTTTATCATCATGCTTGAAACTCCTCCAGTCAGCTGTTCCCACCTGGTGTCAGCTCTCAGGAGAGAGTGGAACCTCTGGGATGGTTTCCAGGCTGTATCAAGCCCTTGGGAACATCCCAGGCGTGGAGTTGGAACTCTCTGACAGTGGAAAGATACTTTCCTTGTGGCTCAGATGACCTGAGCACAGATATTCCCCTCCGATTTGTGTTGCCACCAATCTCCCTCGTGCTTCCCCTGCAGATTGACCCGGTCTCGGGGATGGTGATGAACCTGACAGACCTGAAGGAATACATGCAGGTAAAAATAGCCCAGTTTTCCTTCTAATCCCCTGGGAGAACTGATCAGAGCTCAGCAGGTTGTCTGGTAGCAGCACGGAGACGTGGTGAGCTGATGATGGCAGGACATAAAAAAGAAATTAAGGACTAATTGAAGACTAAAATGCTTTAGCTCTGTTACGTGAGGCAGTGGCACTTCTCCAGCTGGGAATTTCACAGCTGGATTTAGGGCTCTTTCCCTGTTTTCCCACCCTGCTGCCTGGCTGTGTGTGGTTATCTGAACCTCAGGCCAGGCAGGGACGGGGTTGTCACCGAGCTCTCTCGGCAGGAAGCGATCATGGAGCCGCTCGACCACAAAAACCTGGACAAGGATGTGCCCTACTTCTCTGAGGTGGTGAGGTGGGTGATGGGGGCTCCTGGAGGGACTGGAACAGTCTCCAGGGCCTGATCCTACCTGGGAACGAGCAGCCTTTACCTGCGTGCTGACCACACCTGTGTCCAGCCCTGCTGCCCCCTGTCACAGCCTGGACAGACAGGACCTGTCCATTCCGCCCCATTTCACCCAGATTTGCTGGCACGGCACCAACTCCACCTAATTCAGGTGTCATCAGCTGCCCTTCGGCATCCCCCCAGCCCATCCTGGGTGCAGCTGCCTCAAATCTTGGTGTCATTTCTGCCGTTTCAGACGGCTCTGACCCTGCTGCCGTTCCCCCCTCAGCACCACAGAGAACGTCGCCGTGTTCATCTGGGACAACCTCCAGAAGCTCCTGCCCCGGGGAATCCTTTACAAAGTGGAAGTGCACGAGACAGAGCAGAACGTTGTCGTTTATAAGGGAGAACAAACAATCGTGAAGTGAAATCAGCCTCAGCTCGTGCTCAGGAGAAAGGCTCCATAATCAGCTCAGTGGATTAGCCCAGCCCTGCTCAGCACCTCCTGCCCCCGGCCCTGGGTTCTGTGTTACCTCAGGACCAGTGCAGATGTTTCACAAGGACCCCCACAGCAATTTGCCCGTTGGGGTTCTCAGAATGGGTTGGTTTCTCTGCTTTTCCTCAAGACCTTCCTGTTTTGCAAAGCCGAGCCACCCAGCTGATGTGAAATTTAGAATTGTGCCCCGGTAAATAAAGCAGCTTTGGAGAGAGGAGGTGGCCTGGCAAAATGTGTCACAAACGGTTTTGATTTCTCTCTAATTAAACATGGAATTAATTTTTGGTATTTAATAATGTGAGCTTTGATGTTGTTTTGCTTCTTGATCAAGCAGAGAAGCATTTTTGAGAGTGAGAACTACGTTTTCTTTCTTTTGCTTCTTATCTGTTTATTTCCTGTGCTGCAGGCACGTTTCTTCCTGTGGCCAGCAGATCTTTGTGCGTGGAACTGGTGCAGTGGGCAATAAAAAACCCACTTTTGATCCAAACTGGAGAGCCAAAGGGAGCAGGATGTTGGTGAGAATGGAAAACTGAGGAAACTGAAGTGGGAATGTCACAGCCCCAGGGGGGACAGAGGCCTGGGGAGGGAGTGCAAGAATAAACCCTTAAATCAACCCTTAAATCAACCCTTAAATAAACCCCTTAAATCAACCCTTAAATCAACCCTAAAATTCAGTGGGGGTTGTTGCAGCAGGAGGAGGCTGTGAGAGGAATTTAAATGGACACTACCCCGGTTATCCTGGATATTCCTGGAGCTGGAGGCACGCTGTGAAAGCTGAGGAAAAGCAGTGAGGGAATGGTTATTGCCCAGTTCCTGTGGTTAAAGGCCATCAAGTCACGGTGTCTGTCCAGAAGCAGAAGTGGCAGTGCTGTGTGTGATTCCCTTTGTCACATGAGCAGTGTCCTCAGGAGTAATTAGGAATGGCCATCAAGAATAACTTAATGCACGTAATTAAAAAAAAAAAAGTGATAAGCAGGGCAGTAATTCCCTTGCTTGACAAGGAAATGGGGTATTTGGATAATGGGAGCAAACATTTAGGGAGGTTTAATGAAGCTTGCCTAACTGTTAACCTTGGCCACTCTGTTCCAGGCTGAGGGTAAAGTATCCTCCTGCAGCCACGCCTTCTGCTGGGAAGTGGGGTTTGCACGGCCAAAAAATATCTGTGATGGCTTCGAAACTGCTTTTGAATTTAAAATGGGGACTGCTTTACCTGAGGACAGTTCCGTGCTGTCCCCTGCCCTGATTCAAACTCCCTGGGAGAGCTTCAAAAAGGGAATAGTGAGGAAAAACGAGGGATATTCCAACCTTCCCCCTTGGGCAGAGCAGAACCTCTGCCGTGGCAGCTCCAGCTTTGGGGATTCTTTTCCTTCCTAAGGGCGGTGCTTTGGGGAATGTTTGGCTGCGGGTTCCTTGCAGTGTCACCCAGGCACAGAGTGCTCAGTGCCTCAGATAAAAGGAACACTCTGCTGACACATTTGCCCCTTTTTCCCTCCCCAGATGTGGAACCAGGCTTTTTTTTTTTTCAGCGTGGGCTCTGCCCAGGGAGGTTTTGCAGCTCCTCTGACCCCTCCTGCTGCTCTGTGGCTCGCTGCTGTGGCCGTGTCGCTGCTAAAACAATGTAAAATCCTGCTGGTGCTGGTGATTCACAGAGCATTCGGTGTCTTCAGTGAGTCATGGCCACTCAAACACATCATGTGGTGTCTTTATCAGAGCAGGAATTCATTCGGCTGTTGGCAAAAGCCAAGCAAACAAATGGTTACATGTGTACAGCACAGCCCACTGCTTTCATTGGCACGGAGGCAGAAAAAGCAGCCCAAACTCCTGGGAATTTCTGCAGTTCAGCAGCCCTGACAAAGCCCCTCCACAGCCTGAGTGTTTGTATTTATTGCTGTGTGCACCTCGGAGATTTATCTGTGTCAATTATTCTGGTCTCTCGGATTTAAATCTCTGCAGCTCTGGGGAAATGGGAATGAATTGGTTGGCTGGGAATGGTTTGGGTGGAAGGGGTTGGGAACACCAGAGCTGGAGCTGTAACTGGAATTACCGTGGGGTCTGTCCCTCATCCTGCTCACAGGGGTCTGGAACATTGCAGGGGGGTGTGAGCTCTGGGAATTCTCCGTGGGAAGCACCTCCAAATTCCCAGCTGAGGGAGGGAGGGAGGGTTTTATGGGGAGAGAATGAACTCGCAGAATTAAACATCAAGCTCTGAGTTACTGACTGAAGAAAGGCTTTGAAGGAGAACTGTTGAGGTGACGGTGGGGGCCAGGACAGCCCTGAAAGGTCACAGCTGATGCCAGCAGAGGCTGTAGGAACAAGACTTCGAGCTTTAGTGCACATAAATGTGAATAGCAGGGTGATAATGACAGGAAATGGGCTCCGTTGTGTTCAGAGGGACTGAGAGGAAAACCCGGCTCTGCCTTCCTGTCACACGATAAAATAAAATCGGGTTTTATGGGAGAGCAGCAGCGCCGGGGCAGGGACTGGGTGAGCAGGGAGGCTGCGCAAGAAGCTGGCTGAGTTCAATACCTGCGGGACCACCTGGTTCTCTCAAGGAAAAGCAAAGTTTGAGGCGGTTTTCCTTTTTATTAATTTTTGTTTTGGGGAGCTTTTTCTGGTTCTGCCTCACCGGAGGAGGGAAAACCTCGTTCTCTTCTCTGTGCTTGAAGCACGGTGGCCGCGGCAGGACCGAGGGTGCCACTGTGGCGGGGGGGGCAGTGGGAATTGATCGCTTTCCCACTGAAAAGTGATCAATGGGTGATGTAAGAGCCCAGAAGGAGCAGCAGAGAGGGGAACCCAGCCAAGTGCTGCCGCTCAGGCTCAGGCGCCGCTCCTCGGGCTGGATTTTTACAGCCCATTGTAGCCCCAACAGTGAAGGAGTTAATGAATAATCCACACACTGAGGGATGAGGAGTCCTCGCCCGGGAGCTGCTCCTCGGAGACCCAGCTGCATCTCACCATTCCCGACTGGAATTTGGCTCCCCGACGCGTGTTTATGTGTGAGCGCAGTGCCTGGAAATGAGGAAGGGCTGCGGGGGGAAGGGGGTCACAGGACCCCTGCCCACTTTGGGGCTGAAGACTGGCAGTGCCCGGGGAGGGAACGAGAGACTGGACGAGGCAAAGGAGGAGCAAAAACATTCGGGAAGCTCTCTGTGATCGGAGCTGGGACAAGGAGCTGTGTCCCCCCCCAGAATTGCCAGCATTTTCCTAAGTGTTCACTGAACCGTCCTCACTTTCCAGAGACGCAGAGCAGAGCAGCCCAGGGACCCTCAATTTCCAGAGACCCAGAGCAGAGCAGCCCAGGGACCCCGGGCTCGTCCAGGCACTGCCCAGCGATGCCCACCCTGGCCAAAGCTCATCAGGGTGTTCGCTCCGTGCCTGGCGCTAATTGCCACCGATCACCCGGTGCAGGGGGGAGGCCAAGTGGAAACAGAGCATAAAAAAGCCTGAACGGTGAGGAGAACAACTGGGGCTGGGGGTTCAGGGGCCTTTTGTGGCTCTCCCCCTGCCGTTATTTGTGCACTGGTTTGGAAAACTCAGTGTCTGCCCTTAAATTTACACAGAAACTCGGTGAACGTGGCAAAGGATTAAGCAATTCTGTCCCAGGACAAGGCACCTCTGGGCCAAATGTTTCTGCCTCAGGTTTGCAGGTGTCTCCAGACCCTCTCCTGTTATCTCTGTCCCTGCTGAGAGAGGAAACACAGCGATATTTCCACCAGAAACGCAGCCAAGAAGAGACCCAGGGCTGAAACTCCACCTCGCTCTGCAGCAGGGGGGTTTTGGTGCGAGGGAAATGAAGCAAATTCAACCCTGATCGTGGTGCTGCCCCCAGAATTCCTCCTGTGACAGCCACAGGAAGATGTTTTAGTGAGAAATCACCTATAATCCAAAACACTGGGGTTGTTCTGCTGATTTTTGCGAGGCGGGATGGCACAACACCAATTAAAACTTCAGGGATTACAGGAAGCCAGTGGAAGGGTGGGAAAGATTTTAATGGGACTTTATCCAGCTGTAATCACTCTGTTAATGATTAATCAATGTTTTAAGAGCTCAGTACTGCCAGTATCAGCTTTCTACTCACTGTTAACTCAAAATTTCATAGATGTGGCCTGAAGAGTTTGGCCTCAGAGCTCATCTGGTAGATCCTTAGAGCCCCTCCTCTGCCTCTGTAGGCAGAGTTATGCCTGGTTATGTATGTGAATTAAGTTTTTAGCAGGGAGAATAGACAGGGGTGTGAAAGGAAATGCTCATTTTTGCTGCTGAATAGTGTAAAAAGTGAATGAAAACGCCACTGATGAGGCTCATGGATGGGACAAAGCAGCAGGAGCCACCTCTGGATAATCTGAGAGGTGCCACGAGGATATTTAAATGCAATTTCATATTTATCATCCGAGGCTGTAATCTTAGGAGATGGATGGCTCAACAACGAGATTGGAACTGAGCAGTAATTTCCAGCACTAATTAGGATTTTACTGTGTGTTGTGCACTGGAGTAGCAGGAGATAAAGCCTGGCCCTGTCTCTGCTAATTACCCTGCCTGCTAAACAGATGCCAGATTTAATGGCTGGGCCCTAAAAAATTTATTTCTCTGAAATTCTGCAGGAACGTTCCATTAATGCAGCACTGCAGGCTCAAATTTCAGCTGTGAAATTGTGCTGGGGACTTCTGGCTTTACAACCCAACCCCTCCACAACCCGCCAGGAAACAGGAAAATAAGTGGAAATTAGGATGGAACGAGGGGGAGTGACACTGGCCTTGAGAGCCCTGAGGGCAGGAGAGGGAGGAATATTTTTGTTTGTTTGTTTTGAGGCACAGAAGATGTTTTGGAGATACAATCTGAACAAGCAAGAGGTGAGTGAAAGCTCAGCTTGAAGGCCAAACCAGCCTTAGCAGGTGTTTAGTCACAACTGCCCGCTTTTACTGATAATATTTCAGACAATTCTGTGGGAATTTAAAAAAATTTCCCTCTTAGACCTGATGTCTGAATGCCTGAGAAATATAAACGAGCAGGGACAATTTTTTCTCTGGTGGTGCTCAGCTCCTGTGTTAAATTTTCAGGCTCCTTTATTCCCAGGCTCTTCAATCGCTTGGGAATTAGAATTTATTCAGCAGAAATCAGGGGACTTGGCCAGCTGGGGGCTGGCAGTTCAAAGCCAGGGCTCTGATCCACTGAAATATTGTCGTGGTTTGGGGCTCGGCCTCCTGAAGAGGAAGCACCAGAGGATTAATGGGGCAGGGATGCGTTCCTGACCCTTCCCCCCAAAAAGCCTCTGGGTCGCCCTGTGCAGGATCGCAGCGCTCAGGCCTCACCTTTATTTGTTCCTTTCCGTGCTCATCTGTGGGATCAAAGCCAAATATTTCACAGCGCTCAGAATCGTTTTAACCCCCCAACACCACAGCGAAGGCAGGAAATAATGGGAGGTGCAAGAACCAATTTTAATTCCTTATTTTATTTAGATCGGTTTAAGGAAAAAAAAAAAAACAAACAAAAAAATTGCTTCCCACAGGTTGGAAAATTTCTAAATAAACGTTTTACCCATATAAAAATACAAAGAATAACAATAAAATCAAGAGGTCCATTGGCCTACATAATCTTGCCCTACAGCAAAATCAGCTGTTGATTAAAAAAAAACCAAACAAAAACCAAAAAAGGAACAAAAAGTTCCCACCGTGCTGTCCAGAAAACCAGGGAAAAAGAACAGAACAGAGAGAAAACAAAGAGAAACTTTGTCATCTGCGGAATACCAAAATTTAGGGGATTTTGGACCAAATAACAACACGGAGCATGAATTCCTGAGGCCTGGTGAGGAGGATGCCCTGGCAGCAGGATCTCCAGCCCGTCCTGCTCCCCCCGGTGCAGGTTGAGGAGCACATTTGTTTTCCCTGGGCTTGCACTGGAGGGTTTAGGGTGGTTTTGGAGCAGGATTTCCCTTCCCGGGCTCAGTTCTGCTCCCTGAGCTGTGGGGGCTGTGCCAGGAGGGGATAAACAGGCAAACCCAGACCCCTCCCGGAGCTTCTCAGCAGCTCTGGTGCCCTGAGGAGAGGAGGAATTGTCCCCTCTCCAGGCGTTTTGTGCGTCACAGAATCCCAGGTGACGAGGAAATCACGGCTTCACGAGTGTCCCGTGTTAAATGGGGTCTGCTTGCCCATTTTTCTGGCTGCAAGGGAGGGATCTCTGCTGTGAAATGTTCCCTTTTGCTGTGGCTGTGGGTGAGGGGAGCGGGGGGAGGATCAGCTCGGCAGTCACGCAAACCTTTATAATTTACCGGGGAAGTGCAGTTATCACCCTAACACACACAAGGGAGAGGTTTTCCTGAGTAGATCGGCTCAGCCCCCCCCTTTCCCAGGAGGAAAAGGGGCAGCACAGCAGGGTCCCCTTCTCTGCTGGCCCCTAGGAGAGCAGGGTGCCCATGAGGAGCAGCAGGGGCAGCTGCAGGGCAGCGAGGAGCAAGGAGCTGCTCTGAGCCCTGCACACCGAGCTGGGCGTGGTGGTGGAGGGCAGCGTGGTGCTTTCTGCTCCTGAAACGGACAAAAAAGAAAAATCGATTAGAAATGCGAAGGACCGGCTGAGACCTCCTCCAAGAGGCCGTGTTTAACTCTGCTCTCGCAGAAACGAGGGGTCAAAGCCACGGTAGAGGAGTGGGGTGTCTGAACAGAGCCCCTGGCATCGGTGCAGCATCATCACCCCCCGGACCAGGCTTCTCTGGCCACCAGAAACACTCTCTAACAGCAAAGCCACAGCTCCCAATCCATTCCTGTGCCAGCCCCTGCAGAAATAAATAAGCCTGGCCTCTGGTCTGTAGCTGTCTCATGTCCCTTAAGGAGAAAAGGAAGCTTGAAAAGGTTTTAAGTTGAAATTATAACCTGAAAACCCTCTGTCCTTGCCTACCTGTTGGAGATACGGGATATCCTTCAGCTCCAGGCACCCTGGATCCCTCCTTCCCCTCTCCCCAAAGCCCAGAGCACGAGTGAAGCCCCTGCCTGGTGTGTCCTTCCCCCAGATGGTTGAAATGAAGATTATTTACCTCTGTTCAGCATGAAAGTCTTGAGCTCGGTGTTGTCAGGGAGGCTGAGATAGACCCTGTGGAAGGAGGGAAGAGGGAGGAAAAGTTCAAAGGAGAGAAGCTGAGTGCCTCACATGGGGATGGAAAAGTGACATTAAAAGCAGATAAGAGACAGGAATTTTGGAGTCATCCTGAGCTCGCTTCTGTTGCCCTCCAGCCAAATTGAGCTTTTTTTGCGGGGTACTTTTAACATCTGAAATTGTTTCTCCATCACATTTTCGCCGCTTTCCTGCCCTTCTCTGGCTGGGATGGGGATTCCTTTTAGCAGGGTGGCAACGAACTGGGAACCATCTGCTCCCTGTAATCAGCACCACTCCTGCCAGGAACCCTGGTGTCCTTAATTCCTTCCTTCCCTCCTGCAGATAAGGCTGAGCAGACTGAGGGCTCTGCTTCCTCTGGACAAACATCTCCCATGAGCGCCAATGCAAGTGCTCAACCCAGCCATTTCCACAGAATTCGTCTGCATCCCAGCTCATGGCAGCATCTTGAAGCTCCCAGGGGAGCTCCAGCATCCGTGGGGTGGCCTTTGGCAGCAAAAGTTTCCTTGGTCCTTTCCAGAGAAAATCTGGAGATGGTTCCGGGGGTTTTTCTCAGCCCCTGCTCTGGAGGAGGGGTTGGTTGTGGGGTTCTGTCCCAGCTGGAGGCTCGGAGGGAGGAGATCCTTACCTGATTTGCACAGAGGACAAGTTCCCGTCCGGGGATGTCCAGTGGGCTTCGTTCTCGGTGATGTTCAACATCGCTGTGTCCACAGAGCTGCAATTCCCTGTGGGTGCCCCCTTCCACTCCCCCACGGAGGCGTTCTGGGGGGACAGGGCTTGCAGCAGGTACTGGCCTGTGCTGTTGCTGTGGTTTCTGCCATCCTTTATTGTCACTGGGAGCAGAGCGAGTTGGACAAAGTGAGATTTCTGCCCTGGAAGGACCCCGAGCCTCCAGGGCTCCCAGCATTTGCTCCCCCTGTGTGACACTCGTGGTGACAACTGCAGCAGCAGCCTGCAGAGAGGGCGATGTACCCCAGTCCCACCCCAAGCACAGGAGGAAAAACCCCTTTATCTGCCCCAGAACTCCTCAGGCACCGGGCTCAGCCCCTGCTGCCGTGGGTGCCACACCTGGGAGCGAAACCAGAGCCCTCTGCATCCCATGCAAATGGGAAGGGTGGGAAAATGAACCTTTGGGCAGCCTCCAGCCCGTGGCTGGGGGTGCCTCGCCCGTCCCTGCTCCGGGCTGGGGTCTCGGGGCTTTTCTCCCGAGCAGAGGTTTGATCAGATGGGGCAAAGAGGAGCTGTTTGCCAGCAGCCAGTGGCTGCCCAGGTCCCTGTGAGTGTCCTGCCATGTCCCTCTCAGCCTTCAGCACCCCTCAGCTCAGCCCTGCTTCAAAACAAAGCTGCTGAGACCGTTCAGAACCTCCAGGAGCTGATGTGAGGCAGGAGCTGCCATCAAACCTCAATTCTGCGCTCCAAAAAAATGAAATAACAGCAGTGAACAAATGAAAAAAAAACCCCAGCCAACTGCTGTGGATGCTGCTTGGGCGAGATCTGAGGGAATCTGTGCCAGTTCACACCTCCTCCCCTGCGGGAAAGGATCAGGATGTCTCTCCCCCAGCGTTTCCTCAGCATTTAGGTTTTGCTGGGCCTCAGGGCAGAGGGAGCTTTGCTGGCAGGGACCAAACAGGGTCAGGCTGCCGCTCACCCCATCCTTCTGCAGCACGAAATCCGTTTCCTACGATGGATGCTGAGTGTTTGTCAGCATCAGCGACCTCTTCCCCTTTGTCTTTGCAGCCACTGAGAAGGGCAAAGTGTCCGAGAGGAGGGAAGGGAACCAAACCACAAAACAACTTCCCCCCAAGCTCTGTCTTCTCAAGAGCAGTTGGGTCCTTCTGTGCAAGTTCAGGCAGAAAGATGAAGGGAGAAAAAAATCATCCTGAGGAGTGAAAGAGAATTTGGGATTGAGCTGTAGACGGGAACACGAGATAGGAATGAAGAGGTAACAACAGCGTCATTTATCTCCTGCCTGAAATCAAAAATGATTAAAACAGGAAAAGAACGTTGGACATCCCCCAGTTTAAACACATCTGAGAAGTCAGGGGAGCAGCTGAGTTAGGGACAGAGACGTTTGTGCAGGAGGAAGCCTGTGAGACCCAGGCAGAGCTGGCTTACCCACGTAGGTTGTGTTGGCCAAGTAAGTCTGAGGTGTTGTTTCCACAGAGAAATTCCCCTCGGTCGCATTCCCGAGCTGAAGGCACCCTTTTATCTCTGTCTGCGCTTGGCCAGCCACTGTCCCCAGGAGCAGGAGTGGTGCCAAGAAGAGCAGAGCTGCCATGGCCCCCTCTGATGCCTCCTCCTCACCCACCTGCACCTGGGGAACTGAGAAAGCCTCACTCGGTCCCAGCCCATTTATACCCCGGCTCTGATGAGGTCAATGCAAATATTTCCTCCTCCCCATCCAGCTCACAGGCCCACACCCCCATGGAGGTTTCACTGACAGAGACACTTCCTCCTACCTGCCCAGCCTCGGAGAGAACCGGCGAAAATAAAGGGGTGACCCCCATGGAAGGGGTTAAAACGGGCAGTGGGCACATCCCTGAGGAATCCGTGGGCTGGACATCAGGTTCTCTGCATTTCTGTGTCCCTTGGAATGGTGACCAGTCCTGCGACCTCTTGCAGAAGCCCTGGACGTGTGGAGGAGCCTCCAGTCCTGCTCCCAGCTCTGGTCCAGGCTTTTCTTGAAGTCCAAACAGCTCCAGAAAACGTGAAAAGCCCAGACAGGGAACATCCCTGTGAAAAACGCTCAAATAAAGCTTCTGGTCCTGCTTGGAAAAAGCTGGATCATGAAGGGCCAGGAGCCTGTGGAGGGATGGTCTCTCCTAACCCCCTTTCACAGCCCCTCACCGATGAACGCGACATTTTCTTGCTGGGGACAAATCCCTGACGTGATTCCTCCCGAGAGAGTTTGGCTGAACGCCTCAAATAACATCACCTGAAGAAAACAGCTCGAGTTTGTCTTTCCTCTCCTTCCTGGATTTTTTCCCATTCTCCCCTTGGCTGATTTTGAAGTTGATTTCAAGACTGATTTCGGGGCTGATTTTGAAGTTGATTTTGAGGCTGATTTTGGGGCTGATTTTGGGGCTGATTTTGCAAGTGCTCCCTGAGCTGTTGGGGCAGCGCTGTGGGGTCAGTGCTGGGGACAAAGGCAGCACTTCCCTGTCCCTGAAACAGGTGGGATTCCTCCTGCCCTTGTTCCACCTCCTTGGGAAAGGAGAAAGAGTTGGGGCCAGAGCGAAACCCGGCGTGTGAGACACCCAGTAATTAGAGGGGATGATCCTGAATCAGCTTCCCTGAATGGAGCTTGCTCCAGAACCTGCTCCCAGGGATGGTTCCGCTGAGGGTGGTTGTTTCCAGCCAGGAAAATGAGCAACCCGGGTACTCCAAATGAGCTGGATCCCCCCAAGAAAGAAGGGAATGGCCTTTTCTCCCCATCTGCCTTACACTTGCAGATCATAGAACCCCAGGATCATCAAGGAGGGAAGAGACCCTAAACCACATCCCCCTGTGCCACATCCAGTGACCCCACCACCTCCTTGGGCAACTTATTCCAATGCCTGACCACTCTTTTTTCTAATTTTTTTTTTTCTAATATCCACTCTGATCCTCCCCTGGAGAAGGGGCTAAATCTCACTGGTGTTTCTGATGTCCCCGTGCTGAGGTTTTGCCATCCTCCTCCTCCTCCTCCTCCCTGGCCCTGCTGAGTCACTCGTGCTGCCTGAGTGGGAGTTTGGGTTTCCTCCCCTGTGCTCATCTTGCTGTGCTCAGCCCCAGAGCTCCTCACCCAGAGGGCTGCAGCTCTGGAAAGACGCTGCTGGGTGAAATGTTTCCAGTAAAAGCTGAACAGAAGTGGGAGCAGAAGGAGGAATAGAAAAGGGGAGTTCAGGAGAAAGAGGAGGGCAGCAGGAACGATGGCAGGGAAAAGGAGAATGTGTTGGAAGAATGCTCAGTGATGCTGCAGTGGTTGGAGGTAAATTTGGCCCCAATGCAGAGAGCGTGGGCAAAAAAAATAAATTGAGATTTTCTGATCTGCCGAGTCCACAGAATCAGATTCTCCTGCAGAGCTTCATCTCCTTGTGGTTTTTATCTTGTTTTCTGCCCTTCTGGGAGCTTCCCTGGGCAGCTGCTCTTCCCAGCCACTGAAAAACCTTTTCTGGGAGCACCACAAGGACCACGGGCAGCCTGTCAGCAACCTGAGAGCACGTGGAATGGGCAAAAGCAGTGGGAATGGAAGCAGAGGGTTTTGCAAGCCCAGCTTCCCTCGTGGAGCTGTTTGCCCTGGGCAGTTTCGTGTAAATGCTCCTTGCAAAAGCTCTGTGCCATCCTCGGGGTGGTGGGGGTGACTCAGTGGGGTGTCACTGGGACAGGGCTGGAACCGCCTCTGTCCTGTCCTCTCGGAGAGAATTCCATTTGGGAAAGAAAAGGCAGGATGGGATTGCTACAAAAACCTCCCCGGGGCTGAAGAGAACCCTGTAAGGGGTGGTGGAAATGACAATTTTTGTTCCATGGTCCTCACTCTGGGGCTTTTCAGTTTTGTTCCTCGTTGGTTCCTGGAGAGGTTGATCTTCTGTGGGGGAGTGGGAGCCGGCCTTGAGGAGAGGACACAGCCAGAGAGCTCTGGGAAGCAGTAAAATGGATATTTTTATCCCTAAAGGTGACTGCACAATCGTTAATTCAGCCAGGGATAAGCCCATGAAGCAAAGCCAATCAAAGGGGTGTGAAGCCCAGTGGAGGAAGGGCAGGAAATAGAAATTTCTGTGGAAGACTCAGATGTGTTACAGAGGAGCCTGAGCTTCCAAAGTGCCCAGAATATTTGGAGAGGAGCTGACAGGGCTGAGACTGCTCAGAGCAGCATCCAAAACCACCCCCAAAGAGCAGCAGGACCCTGCTGGTGCCAAGCAGGAGCCCAGCACAGCCCGTGGCTCCTCTGGCTGGAGCAGGAGCTGCCCCGGGGTGGGAGGGCCAGGATCTGACAACTCCACAGGCTGGGTGTAGGTGCCAGAGCAAACAGAAAGCAGCTGCTGCCTTCCCCAGCCCCAGCTCCGATCCTCAGGGACTGCTCGGAGATGATGCAGGGGTGTTTCCCTGGCTCCCACCCACACTGCCAGGGTTACACCAGATGGGATGACTCGGGATTTTACTCCCTCTTGGCAAGCAGACGGGAGTTATCAGCTTGTCTGGCACGAGTGCTGTGGTTCCTCCCCGTCCCCGTCTCCTGGCAGATCTGTGAGGGGAATGAGTTAAATGGATATTCCCGGAGTCCCCGGGCAAGCAGCAGCACTGGGAACTCAGGGCTGTGCTCCGGGAGGGCAGCTGAAACCCTCCAGCACGCTGGGAATCATCTGGGGAAGAGCAGAAGCCAGGAAACCCAAACCTCCTCCCGCCTGCTCCTCGCCAGGAGGGGATGGCGAGGGAGGGGGTGGCTCTTTTTGGCAAAACGCAGCAGCCACAGAGAATAAAACAGGGAAGAAAGAAGCGCACAGAAGCACCTGCTGGGGAGCATGGAAATGCGAACCACAGGGAAAGCGGCTCAGGCTCTCCCTGGGTCAGGCAGAGGTGAGGGCAGGGCAGGGCGCTGAGGAAAGCAGGGACAGGGAGTTCTCTCGGTTCCCTTTCCTGGTGCTGGAACTGCTCTGGCTGGGCTGCAACCACGCTGCTCATCGGGGCATCCTCGCCTCGCCTCTTCTCTCCTCTGCCCTGGCTGCTGGCCCTGCATGGCACAGGGTGGACTCTGCCCAGCTCCGGGCAAGGAGAGCTGTGTTTGCTCTGAGCTCCTCTGCAGAGCTTTATGATGTTATTTGCTTAGGGTGAAGAACTCAGGGCAGTTGAGATTTACTGGCCTGTTTTGCAAATATTGTGTTTTGTAAACGCGGGGATGAAGGGGTTTTTTACTGCTCGAACTGCTGAGCTGGCTTGAAAAGATTCCTTGTCCTGCTGGAGGTGTGGGATGAGCTCCCAGTGCTGGGATGGGCTCTGCCCAGGGCCTCGGAGCTTGTGCCAGCAGTGTCCTGCAGCTCCAGAGAGCCACCCCCTCCCTGCCTCCAGCCAGGAGAGGAGGACAGAGAGGGCAGGGAGCAGGGCAGGCAGGGCCCTGTGGCTCGCTGGAGTTGCAAATTAGGTGTGGAATGAATTTTGCATCCAGAGGCGGCTGGGAGGCTGCCGGGAGGCTGCCAGCCCCCCCTACATGTCCGGGTTTGCTGCAGGGAAACACCTCAGCCCTGGTCCCCTGCCAGCTCTGCCGGCCCTGGCACGGGATTTCCCACAAGCAGCAGAAGGAAGCTTCACCTCCGAGGGCTTTATCCCCTCCTGTCAGCCCTGGGAGGGCTCTGTCCAGCTGGAATCAGAAAAGGTGGATTGTTCTCTGCAGGGATGAGCTCCTGAAAGCCCCCTCGTAATGCACAGGGAGGGGAGGGCAGGGGGAATCAGGAAGGACAAACGTTGCGCCAAAAGGCACTTCCCTGAGCAGCTTAACAAGGGAATTCTCCTCCTTTGTGCTCCTCAGGCCACGAGAGGCAGGAGGAAGAGCAGCCAGGAGCTCGTTCTCTCTGCAGCTGGAAGGTCTGGGCTCACTTTGCCGGCTCCCCAAACGCAGCCACTGGAGCAGAGCCCTCCCTGTTCACTCTGGGTGCCTGCCGAGCCCCTCTGGAACGATCCCCGCCGCCGTCCTGGTGCCTGTGCCTCGCCGCTCCCCGCTCCGGCGCTCGGGTGGAGTCCTGGAGCGCCCACCTGCACCCCTCGTGTCCCAGCGCCGGGGAGGGGGCAGGAGCCTGCCCGGCCGTCCCTGTGCCGCCTTCGGCAGCGCTGCCCTGAGACGGGCTGCGGGTATCTGTGATTCCCGGCAGCTCGCCAGGGCTCGGGGGCCGGGGCACAGCAGGGCCCGGCTGTCCCCGTGTCCCAGGGGCTGCTGGCCCCGTTCGCACGGAGCCGATGTCGGGCAATGCGGAGGCAGGGAAGCGGCTTCGGCCCCGCTGCCGCCCGAGCTGCCGCAGGGCGGGCAGGCGGCCCGGGGCTGGGATTTGGGGCAGCAGGGAGCAGCCGTAGATTTGGGGAAAGCGGCTGGAAGGGGGAAAGGGTGCCCAGTGGAGCCGGGCTGCCCAGGAGATGGCAGCAGCTTCCCGCGGTGCCAGGTTTGGTGTCCCGGGTGCTGGCACCGGGACAGGGGCTCAGCACCCCCCCGGCTCTGCCAGCACACCCGGAAAGGCGTTTCTGTGCCTGATTTACATTTTCCGTGCACTTTGATACGCAGGAGCAGGCGGGAGTCCTGACCCCAGCCCTCAACCCACCCTCTGGAAGGGCAGAGTTTGCCTGGCTGGCTCCCCTGCCCCTCCGTGACCGGCTTTGGCTCCGGGGACAGGAGTGTCCCTGCCTGTCACGGGGCTCCCTTCCTGCCTGCACAAGGTCAGGAACTTCCCTGATGCTCCAACTTCGGGCGGAGGCAGCAAAGAGGGAATGCCCGGGGCGACAGGAGGGTGTGGGAGGCTGAGCTCGCCCGGGAGGCTGCTCCGAGCCTGGCCCCGCGGGCTCCGAGGGCTCTGACGAGCCCAGCAGTGACCTCTGGTGAGAGCTGCCAGGACTGAACCACCCTGGGCAGCTCCCTGGGACCGCTCTCCAGCCTGGCAGGTGTGGCTGGACGGGAGGAGAACCAGTTAAAGAATTCCAGTGCCATCCCCTGACCCCGCCTGCGTCCCCCTGATCTGCCTTTAGGGAGAGCTCTGTGAGCAAAGCCCTGGCTTGGACCTCAGGGTTTCTCCTCCCTGACCCTGAGCCCATTCCCAGCTCCAGGTTTGCCCTCCTGGCCACGGACACTTCCAGAACCCGGGAGGTTTTCCTGCCTCGTTCCTTTTCCTGGCAGCCCTCGGTGGGGCAGATGGGATGAGGCAGGAGCAGCACCTGGAGCAGTGCCTGATGCTGCAGCTGCCAGCTCCAAGGTGGAAAATGAGCAGGTTTTTGGCTGCAGAGCCAAGATGTGCAGTCCTGGGTAAGGAATCTGCAGCTTTATCCCAGGGAGGTGCTCCCAGCTCTCTGCTGAGACCATTTATTTACCTCCTATGATACATTTGTCCTTCTGAACCCGAGCACCGGGAAGGTGACTTACAGCGAGGCTGGAAGGACGATGGATCCAATCAGCGGTGCGTGTTTAATCATCCCTCCCTAATGGTATTTGGGGATTTCCTATTTAATCAGTAATTAATGTGCCTGGCAATTAATTCTGCAGGACTCTCGGTGCCCTGAGCACCGCAGGGCGGATTCTGAGCAGCCCCTTTGTTACTTTGGGGGAGCTCTGAGGGGTGATGAAGTTGCTGTGATGAATTGCAAGAGATATCAGGTTCTTCCCTGGTTCCTTCTAATTAGTATGAATTTTTAATTTTATTTTTTTTTAAAACCAGGACACGTGCACTTCACTTTTTGGAGGACAAGGGCCAGGCAGGCAAAGGAAGGAAGGGGAAGAGAAAACTCTTGCATTAAAAAAAGGGAAAGGGAAAACTCTTGCATTAAGAGAAGTTGCTACGAGTGGATTTTGTCCTGCATCTCTCACCTGTGAGATTCCCACATCCTCGAGGCGCTTCCAAAGGAGATTTTCCTCCCGTTTCCCCACCCTAAGCCTGTAAGGGATGCAAGGTGTGGCCTGTGCTGTGTGCATGGGCTGTACTCTGACCTTGCAAGAGCTGAGCTTGGCTGTTCCTGGACAGCTCCTAATGAGCAATCCGAGCTCTCAGTTTTAGCTCCAGGAGCCTTTAATAGTAACTGGGTTAGCAGGCACTCGGGAAAGGGCTCGTGGAAGAGACGCAGGGCTGTGAAATGTCTGCAGAGACACAAGTGCAGGAAAACCCACTGCAGAGCTGGGCTGGTTTATCCAGGCTTTGATAAAACCCTTCCCCTCATCTCAGAGCACCTTGACCTGATCATTTGTGTTTGTGCCTGGCAACTCTGCGCTCGCTGGTGAGAGGGAAAAAAAAAATAGAGGAGGAAGAACATTAAAAATGCTTCACTTGAGCTGGAGATTGAGCCCTGCCTTGGCTTTCCGCCGGCTTCAAACACAGCAGCACAACCTCCTGTGTTTAGCCCCAAAGGAGTCCCTAATTAGTGGAGAAACTGCAAAGCTCTGAACTTGTTTGGGAATGCTTTGGTGCAGGGCCCCCCTGAGGTTCATTAAACAAATGAATTCAAAGCAGTCAAATAGCTGGGATCTTCAAAGCGACAAGGAGCTCAGTCCCGGGGACCGAAGGCAGCCTGGCACTGCAAACAAATCGCGTCCTGAAACGGGCGGAACCGCTCTCACTGACACGCACGGAGAAAACAGGAGAAGGAAGCCGTGGACGAGCCAGATTCCCCAAGGGAAGGGGCAGCAGCGCTCCCAGCCCTGCCCGCACCCTCTGCCTGGGGGCTCTGGGTGTCCCTGGGGCCAGGGGGACGAGGAGCAGCCAGGTCAGTGAGGGGAGCGGTGACAGGGAGTGTTCCAGTGGCGCAGATGAACGGGACAGGGCTGTGGGGAGCAGGAGCTCCTCAGGAGAAGGACGGGGCCGTGGGACTGCTCCAGGAATTCGGGGGAAACTCCACACCTGCTCTTCTCGCTGATTCCCAGCAAACCCCTGGCACATCCGCAGCTCTTCGGGGCCTGTCTCACAGCAAATGTCCCCTCTCTCCGTGCAGATGGGGCCGGCACAGCCCGGGGCAGTGACATTTCCGAGGCAGGGCTGCAGCTGAGCTCTGCGTGGTGCTCCGTGAAATGTTACCCAAATACCTCCAGTGCCTCCGGGGCACCGCTGCTCTTTCGGTGCCCAGCCCTTCCCCCAGCTGGGATTGCCAGCAGCGGGCATTAAGAACCATCCAGACGGAGTTTAAACCCTGTCAGGATGGAGGGGAAAGAGGGAAAGAGCTCCAAGCCTTGCCCCGGTGCCTCTGTTGTGGTTTCCTTCGTTCCAGCTCAGCAGCTCCGGCCAGTCTGGGCTCATCCTCCCACCTCTGGGGAGGGTTCAGCCTCTCTCCCGGACCAGCAGCATCCAGGAATGACAAACTAATGACAAACTAATGACAAACTAATGACAAACTAATGACAAACTAATGACTGGTGCTGTCTGGAGAGCCTGTGTGCGCCCCAGAGCTCCGTTTATCAGAGCTGAAGAGGGAGCAGAGCTGTTTATGCACCCAGAATTACATTCGCTCCACCCGACGGGCTGTACTTCAGCTCTCCAGCCTGGTTCAGGTGCTGGATCCTGCTCCCTGGAAGGCATTTCTGAATTGCTCTCGTGTCCTAGAGGGAAGCAGCCTGGAATTCTGGCTCGTTGGGCTCCATGGGACTTTTGCCACGGATTTAACTGGAGGCAGAATTCCCCGTCCCTGGCAGTGCTCGGAGCAGTCACTGGTGCCAGGGCTGTGTACAGCATTTATTTCAGCAGTTGCTGCTGCAGGAGGGGCAGCTGTGGCTCCCCAGGGAGGGACGGGATCCATCCCTGGATGTTCAGCTGGTGCTGTGGAGCTTTTGGCCGTGTTTAGGGAGGGAGAGCAGCACGTGCAGAGAGCTCCTGACACCCTTAGCAGGGAAATCAGCCACAAATCTGCCTGCGCTGGGCTTGCTCGAGTTAATAAATTCTGCTGGAGAATAAATAGATCCTAAATTACACCCTGGCCTGGACAGAACTTTTATCTTGCCTGTCAGGACTGTGTAATATTAATTATAGCCTGCTTCAGCTGCCCTCAGGGAGAGCTGCCACATGGCTGCAGCACTCAGCTGTGATTCTTATTTGATTTTTTTTTTTTCATTTAATCAATGCCCAATAAATCTGTAATCTCCTGAATCTGGACATCTGTGCTTAATGTATCCGGGGAGTGACCTAATTAAATTCCAGTTTAGACCATCTCAGGCTGGGGCTGGACCCTTGGATTGCTGCTTCAGTGGCACTGCAGGGGTGGGGAAATGTCCCCCGCGGGGGAAACATCCCCGGTGAGGTTTGTGAGGGCCAGGGAGCCACCAAAAAGTGACCCCCCAAAAGTGAGCAGGGCACAAACTCCATCACCACAGCTCCTGCAAGGAAATGCTGCTGTTAAACCCGGCTTAAAACAGGGCAGGAACAGGCAGAGCTTAGAATTCCTGTGCTGGATCCCCCAGCCTGTTTGTGGCACTGAATGATGAATTTTTAGAGGTGCAAAAGCAGAATTTATGCAGTGCTGCCTCAGACTCGGTGTCTTAAGGACTCCCTGAGCTGGAGGGCACCTCCAGAGCCTTGCCTCTGACGGGGGCTGATGACTGATGAAAGGCCAGATGGATTTCCTGCTCTTGGGGAACCCTTGATCCACCCTGACCACGGCGATCTTCGCTCACGGCCACGAACCAGAGCATTTTATCTGCAGCTCCCTCCCTCCCTCCCTCCCTCCCCAGCCCCTGAGCCCTCAGAAAGGCCTGCTCTGGATGAAATGGATTAACAGGCCGCGGTTTTTATTTCAGACGAACAGGAGATAAATCCTTCTGCCGCAGAATGAGATTTGCTGTTTGTGCCTGGTGGTTAATACAGGTTATTTTTCCCGAGGACCACTCCCTCCCCTGAACGTTATCTGAATCATGAAGAGCAGATCCCATTATTTGATGGGGCAGGGATCTGCTTTGTTTGCTTTGTGCCACTCGCAACTAACCCCGGATAATAAACGCTAATTGTCCTTAATGCCGTTAATTAACGACGGCCGTTCCCACTGCCCCTCCGTGGCCCTGCTCATCGCCAGAGGGTCTCCATGGCAACTCCTCCCAGGGCGAGCATCCCGGGGCTGCCTGGAACCAGGGGGCAGGGACAGCTCCGGGCACCGGCTGCTCCCTGCCCGCCTGGTCTGCCGGGAGGGGAGCCCAGGGAGGCTCAGAGCAGCGGGGAATGAAGGGATTTGGTGGCCGAACATCAGCTGGGAGCAGCCCCGAAGCCCACCCTGAGCAGCTGAATGCTGTGCGTCCCTCAGGGCCTCAGTTTCCCCCGCTGTGAACCGGAACCCAGCTCGCCCAGGCTCTCCCCCGCTGCTTGGGGATGCGCTGATGGAAAAAGAGAATTGATGGACGTCTCTGCCTCTGGTTTCGTGGGGTCGATGGGGTGGGGTCGATGCTGGAGGAATCAGAAGGAAGAACGAACATCCCAGGTCCGGGGAATTTGCTTTTATCAGCCTCTGGAGGGGAGGGAGCTGCAGCTGGAGAGACCCCACCCGGCCCAGGGGACAGCGAGGAGCAGCTCCAGCGTTTCCATGGCACTGGAACGGGGAGAAACCTGAACCCAGCTGTGGCCGGGAGGCTTTGCAGTGCTCAGCTCCTCCTGGCCTTGCTCTGCTCTGTGTCTGCTGAAATCACGGACCTCGGATCTCTGTAATTTGTTAATTACTGGCCTGGGCAGCCCTGGCAGGTGCTGGGCAGGTAAATAATGATAATAATAGCAACAACAACAACAACAACAACAATAATAATAGTGGTAGTAGTAGTAATAATAATAA
>VZTE01005332.1:1431676-1497992 GCA_013397775.1 Eulacestoma nigropectus | reverse complement strand
ATAATAATAACAACAATATTATTATTGTTATTATTATTAGTACTAGTAATAATAATAATAGTAATAATAATAATAATAATAATAATATCGCGGACCAGATGTGAGGGTGGCAGATGGGGCTGAGCTCAGGCTGGGTTCAGCACTCGGTGGGATCCCTGGAAGTGCTGTCCAGGGGCTGGAGGTCACTCTGCCACTTTGGGCTGGATGACCACAGAATGGCTCGGGTTGGAAGGGCCCACTGGAGGTCACCCCGTCCTCCCTCCCTGCTGGAGCAGGGTCACTCAGGAGTGTGTCCAGCTGGCTCTGGGATGTCCCCAGGGATGGGGGATGCTCAGTTTCCTCCCAGGAAAGAATTTCTCCCTCAGGTTCGGGGGGATGTGGCTGGGACGATCCTTTGGGATCCCTGACGAGCACTTTCCAGCTCAAAGCTCCCGATGATTCCATGGATTCCCCTGGCTCCAGGGACCGGGCAGGGCTCCGGGCTTCCCCTGGGTGCCAGCAGATGGCAACCCCTGCCCAGGCAGCGCTCTGCTCCCCTCCAGCCCGCTCCCTGCACACATGTGCAGCTCGGAGCATCCAGAGGTGCTCCCGGCACTGCAGCGGGGAATCCACAACGACAGCTCCAGCAGCTGGAGCTTCCAGCGGCTCCCAAGCCAAGGATTTGGTGGGTCCCGAGGAGTGGAAGGAGCCTGGGGGCTCTGGGAGAGGCGTGGGGTGGATTTTTGGGCAGGCAGGGCTGGCACCCTCCCCTGCCACGCACAATTCCCAGCCCTGCCGCGCTGATTCCAGCTCGGCTGCCTCTGGAACGTTCCTCTGAAAGGAGGAAGCTCTGCTGGTTTGAGGTTTTCTGCTCTTCTCACACGCTCTGGGCAGGAGCCTAAAAGGGGCAGAACTGAGGTTTAAGGGATTGGAGAGAAGGGGGAGGAGGTGAGGGGGTGCTGCAGAGGTTGGGGCAGGTTTGTGGGGGTTTCAGTGCTGGGGAGAGGAGCAGCCAGGAGAGGAACGCAGGTACGATGGGGAACGGGCTGGCTGGGACCTTTGCTCCAGTCCCTTGCTCTGACACCGAATTCCTGCGTGACCTTGGTCACGTCCTGAGCCTTCGTCTCCCTTTGCTGGCTCAGTGCTGAGGAACTTTGTGGGTTCTGCACGGACAGCAGCTTTTGGGGTGGGACAGGAGGAGGCACAGACGGGGCTGCTCAGGGAGATCAGGGGCATCAATCTCCTCCCTTCTCACCCCGTCCCTCAGCAGCTCCACTGGGGGAACACATTCTGCTTTTCCCTCTCACTACTTGTGTTTTTCATGGCCCGCTGGCTCTGACACCCAGCGCTGTCGTTGCTGGGAAAACCAAATGAAAGCACGGGGCAACAAATCCAGCGTTTGCTCCAGTGCCTCCTGATGAACTCCTGGCAGCTGAGCGTGAATTTTTCACTCCCTTCAGCACCACGTGCATTTTCCCATGGCCTCTCCTGCAAGAGGTAGAAAAATCCCAAGCCCTGCAATTATTTTGTCTGTTAAAATCTTTTTTTGGAAGCAGAGTGAGGCTTCCTTCCTTTGACAGCCGCTCTGCGTTCGCACCCACACGCTCAGCTTGGGGATTTCAGGGCTTTGCCAAGGAAATTCAGTCCCCCAGGTGCTCCTTCAGTGGCTCCAGTTCCCTAAATTTTTTGCTGGAGGTGTGTGCAGTGCTCAGCAGGAGCTGGGGGTTCCCTTGCTGCAGAGGAGCAGCACAAACTCCTTTTTTAAGCAGCGCTTGTGCAGACGGGAGCGTGGCCTAGAAACCTCATTGAGCTTGTGTTTTGAGATTTCTTAGCTCCAGAGCAGACATAAATCCCAACATGAGCATTTTGAGTTCTGATTTTTCTGGGTTTCTGTGTTCATCCTCACGGAGGGAGAGTTTTCCCTGCAGTTCCACGCCAGGAACTGTTTTCTTGCTAAGAAAACAGGAGTATTTTTAAATCACTCTTATTTTTGCCTGTGCCTCAAAAACACTCATAAATTTTGCAGTAACATCTTGAAACCTTTCTCGTCTTGTTACTTCAAAAGCATTTTCCAGGCACTGTGTAAGATCAGCCATTCCTGGGACCATTACCATTTGAAAGCAAGCAGATATTGTATAATTTTTATTAGTCTTGGGTGACTTCCTCCTGACAAGAATCCTCTGAAGGCTTGTCCAGCTTCGGGACTTTTCCTTTGGCAAATTTCTCTTAAAAACCATTTTCAGCAGCATTTCTGATGGGGTTTTTCAGAGCTACCTGTCCCTAAATCCACCCAGGGCGGAGCTGATGCCAAGACCGAGCTGTGCTTTGGGGAGACGTTGCTGCCACTGTCCCCAACTCCATCTCCACACCTCTTTTTCCCCATCAATATTTGAGATGTCCTTTTTCCACATGCTCTGGTGGGGTCAGCCATCCTTAATTCAAAGTCTTCCACAGTGACAGGCTGTGAGTTTGGTTATGCACAATTCTTGTGCCGTTAAACCCGCAGAGTGCGGCAGGATCTGCATTAAAAACATCCTACCCATGAAAGTTGCCTGAAATTTCCTCCACGATCCACAGCTCTTATCCTCCCAGCCCTGGTAAAATGAGAGCGTTTTCTGTCTGGGAGCCCCAGAAATGATCAGCAGAAGGAAATTGTGGCTCTTAAGAGCCTTATTGCTTATTAAAGGAGGTAATTAAATGGCTCTAGGCTGAGGCCAGTGTGCAGCTGAGAGTGCAGGCACGCGTTCCCCGGCCTGAGTGCTGCACTCAAATTAATAAAAGAATTGATGTAGACAGTGGCTGATGGCTGGGAATTGCTCTTGAGACTGTAATGAACACAGTTGCCTCCTTTAAGCTTCCTTTCACTGTAATAAAGCTAAAAATAGCCCAGGTTGACACTCGCAGCCGAGCAGCTGTTGTGCAACAGCATTAGATGTCACAGAACGCCCGAAATAGATGGAGGGGTGGAAGATCTGGGCTGCTCCTGCTGCTGAGAGAGCCAGAGGGAAGCAAAGAGCTGGGGCAGAGCAAGGAGATGAGATCCTTGAACCCCTGTGCCTGTCTGACATGGGCTTTGGGCTTGGAACCAGACAAACAGAGCAATTTCTGTGCTCCCTCTGCTCCTGGGTGCAGCCCCCGAGGTCTGGGGAGCAGGGGAGCCTCTGGAACTGAACTATGAGAGTCTGCTCTGTGTAAATAAGGAGAACACGAAGCCTAAATGTCACATCGGTGCCCTTCCTGGTGGGGGTCTGCAGGGTTTTCAACCTGTTCTAGAGCAAAAGGCCTTGGTGTTTGCAGCCCTGGGCCGTGCCCCTGCTCTGAGGGGAGATGTGGAGGGGTAACAGAGGGGGAACTTGGGTCAGTGGAAGCTAAACTGGCACAAAACCCTGAATTCTCCACTGCCTAACCCTGTGTGCTGAGGTATTGTTATTACACTCTCACAGAGGTATTGTCATTTAATTCTTACACATGCACTGCTAAATGCTTACACCTGTATTGTTATTTAATTCTTACACATGCACTGTAATTTCTCTCTTACACATGTACTGTAATTTATCTCTGACACATGCACTGTTATTTAACTCTTACCCGTGCACTGTTATTTAACTCTTATCCACATATTGTTATTTCACGCTTACACAGGTATTGTTATTTAACTCTTATCCATAGATTGTTATTTAACTCTTACAGAAGTATTGTCATTTAATTTTTATTTCTCTCTTACCCATGCATTGTTATTTCATTCTTACACAGGTATCGTTATTTAATTGTTATTTAACTCTTGTCCATATATTGCTATTTAACTCTCACACAGGTATTGTTGTTTAATTGTTATTTTCTCTTAGCCATGCATTGCTATTTCACTCTCACACAATCCCAGGGGAGGGAGGTTAAATTTGAAGTTTAACCTGCCAGACACCGCCGGGTGAATCAGAGTTGCTGTGTTTTCTTTAACTTGTGTTAATCCCATCAAGGGTTGCAAAGGTCCTGGGACTGGGGCGGCAGAAAAGCGGAGCCAAGTGACCAATTTGGTTTTTCTGAATAGCATCAGCTCTGCCCTGCTGAGCAGCTGGAACACCCTGCTCAGAATGAGGTGAGGCACGAGCAGGAACGTGGTTGTTAATCAGATTATACAGAATATTTTGGCTTTCTGCTGCTAAGTGGAACATAAATTTGGGGTTCTGCGTAAAACACGCTCCAGATTTTGCCGTAGTTCAGTAGTTCAGTGCATTGATCTGCTGCCTAATAAAGGTCCCAGCAACGAGGAATCAAAGCCCTGAGCTGGCACAGCTTCACCCTGTGGGGTTTGTGCCCACGAGACACAAAGAAGAGTTAACAAAACCCCTGGAGGATGAGTAGGAGCCTGGCAAGACATGGAGTGTTTCAAGAGTGTTTAAAGAGGGTGAACTCCTGCAAGAGCTTCTGAAGGGAAGAGGAACTGCTGCTGATAAAAGGAGAGGGTCAGCCAAGTGCTCCAGCGAACTCCCACACAGGGATGGAGCGGGAATTCCTCTGACCCCAGCGGCCGGGCTGATCAGCTCTCTCACTCTGTGATGCTGCCTGGCGGTGGCAGCTGTCTCGGGATGTTCCTTATTGCTCTGCTGCTCCCCACTGACCAGCGGGAATGATCCGTGGAAACTTTCCACGCGGGACTGGGCAGCCCAGGGCACTGCAGGCTCTCCGTGGAGGTGGGGAAGTCAGAGAGCAAAACCCACTCCAGTCCGCAGGAAGATGGTTCAGGGAGGGTTCGCTGCTGGCTCATTCTCATTCTCGGTTACTGTCGGTTTGCTCCTGGCTGTGACAGCCCCCAGGGAAAACCAGCTCGGGCTTTGCCCTTTTTTTGCCCTTTCCCCGTGCAATCTGCTCCAGCTGAGCTGCCCGTGGTTGGTTTGCCTGGCTGGAGCCCGGAGATTTCCCGCTGGATCCGGGCGCATCCCAGGGCTCGGGTGCAGCCACAGAGCCCGGTGCAGTGCTCAGAGCCTCGGCTGATCTGTGCCATCCGGAGAGATTGGCACCACTGACCCCTCCAGGCCGTGGCTGAAGTGGAGATGGGGCGGGGAGCACCGAACAACAGCTGCGGGTTGGGTTTAATGCAGCTCAGTCCCCGTGAGGATGGAAAATCGCAGATAAACTTCTCATATGGGCAAGATCAACGCTAATCCCAGGAGATTCCCTTAGTCACAAATAAGAATTTAAGGCAAGCTGTTCCCTTGCCACCCGCTGGTTGGATTATAACAATTTGTTTTTCTTGTTGTGGTGGTTTTTTTGTGGTTTTGTTTTTGGTTTTTTTTAATCTGGAAAATTATCTGAAATGTCAGAGGAAAAACAATGCAAACATTGTTGTCTCTGTTCCAGCTTGAAATTTGGGGTGGCTCTACCTGTCCTGGGTGCCAGAAGCAGCTGAATTCCCTCAATAAAAGAGGAATTTAGGATACCAAAGGCTCACCTGCCAAGGCAAGGCTCAGCTTTAAACATTATTTTGGGGCAATGGAGAGTGCTGAAGCCCAGTCCTTGCTCAACCAGTGATGCCAAAACAAGAATTTTTGGGGAAATTCTGCAATCCGGGAATTAGACACACACTAATTTCAGCTTCCCAGATGGTATAATGGGGTTTTCTGGGAAGGAGGGGCTGGTTTGACCCAGGAGGGCACAGCCTCCCTTCTGTGGCAGAGAGCCTGACCTGTGCCAGCCACCACCAAGGCACCGCGCTCCCTGCCGGCAGGAAGAGCTGGCCGGGGAATGTGGAGGTGGAAATGTGGTTCCAGCTGGCATCTGGCCCTGCCGCACACGGGATCTCCAGTCTGTGGCCACCCCCTTGGAATTCCCATCCCCGCCGCCCCCGGGGCTGTTCCAGCCCGTCCCACCCGCCCAGGTGGATCCCGCCCCTGGTTCTTGGGGCAGCTCCCCGGTCCTGCCACATCCCCCACGGCCGGGCCGGCCCCAAAATCAATCGGCGGCTGCTCCCTGCTGCGTGTTTGTGCTGGGGCTGGAGATCAATCCGGCGCACTTGGCTGAATCCACGAGGGGAAGGAATTTAGAAGAGGGAAAAACGCCTCGGTGATGCTCGGCTTAGCTCGTTGCTACGCGACACCGTGCGGTAACCATGGCAACGCCCAGCAGCGCCGGGCACAGCCCTTTTCTGGGGCAGAAAACGGGGATTGGGATCCTGGGGGCTTCTCCACACCGCCTTGAGGATGGGCTGGGCAGCCCAAATTTGTCCCGGTATCCCGTGGGTTTGCTTTTGCAGCTACAAGTCGGGGTTTTCCTTGTTGCAGTTATTCCCTCAAAAAAAGTGGAATTTTCCTCATTGTCAGCCTTTGGATTAAGAAACCCTGGCCAGAACAGCAAGCAAACGGCAGGGGAGCCGAGCAGGCGGTGGTTACACGGAGCTGTGCTGTCCTGAAAGCAAAACAGCAGATTTCCTCCGGGTTTTTCCTGGTGAAGGGAAGGGAATCGCGTCCTTGCTCCTGCAGGGTCAAAGCCACTGAAACTGCCGCAAATAAACACTCCCTGCTCCGAACAGCGTCAGGTTCTCATTGCTTCTCCCGGGGAAATGGCCCCCAGAGCAAGGAAAAGTGGGAAATCAGGGATGGGAATGAGGGCAAAACGAGGTGTTCTGGAGCTGGCACCAGCTGGGGAGCCACGGGTGGCTGTGCCAGCAGCTCGGCCTCTCCCTGCTCTCCAGGGAAGGTGCCTGGGCTGGCAGTGGGTGGGTGGCTCAGTCAGCTCTTCACAGGATCGCTGCTCTCCACCCTCCGAACGGAGGAGTTTCCTTTGCATCCCTTTGAAACGCGGCGCCTGCCAGGAGCAGCTCCGGGCACAGGGCGCTCCCGAGGATGTCCCGGTTCCCCTTCCTCCCTGCAGCAGCCAGGGGAGAGCTCCTGCTCCAGAGCTCTGCTGCTCCCCTCGGAGGGGTGCACAGCCCACAGCACGGCGAAGCCGGAGGGACCAGCTGGAGACGCTGCTGCAGAGGAGATAATGAAAGAGATTGCGAAGAAAAAGCAGCTTCGGGGAAGAACGGGCACGCGCAGGAGTAGGAGGCTTGGAGTAAAAGATGATAAATGTTTGGGATTAAGCACCAAAGCCAGAAGGGGAGAGTAATGTGGATGGCTCCCGAGGAGTGGGAGTGACTGGCTGTCCATCTGGAGTGCTGGAGGGCGTGGGTGAAGGGAGCCTGTTGCTGTCAGCAGTGCAGATGTGCCGGGAGAGGGCTGGAACGAGGATGGGGATCCCAGAAGCCGCCAAAAGCTGGGAGCAGGGTGGGGACAGGGCTGCTTCAACCACTCGGATTTGCCGGCTGGGCCCAGAGCAGCTCGTAGACTTCACTCTGCTTTGCTTTCAAAGCCGTCGTGGGAGGGGAGCTCCGAGCTGAGAGCGGGAATCGCCCTCCGGAGGAAATCAGAGCCTGCAGACGCTCCCCACGTGCGGAGCTGGGCAGGAGCAGGGAGGAGCAGCCCTGGCTGTGGGGACACGGGGCTTGGCTGCTGGGGGCGATGCCTGAGGTCCTGGCTTTTATGTTTTTAAATCCTGCACTGCCCGGTGTGTGACTCTCAGGTTTCTTGGAGCCTGTTGGCTGCTGCTCTCTTGTGCCAGACAGACACAACAAAGCCTCTCCCAGCTCGTTGTTCAAGGACACTCAGGCTGTCCCAGGCCCAAAAGGTGTCAACCAGGGCCTCTGGAGAGGTGGAGAAATCGAAGAAATTCCATCATTAGCTCAAGTTTGAATTGGCGAATTTATGCTGATCTGCAAATGAACCAAACCTATAAAAGGGTGAAGAACTCGTGACTTGGGGCCCAGCTTGGACGTGGCCTTTGGCTCCCCAGGGTGCACCTTTGAAGGCCTTTCAGATCAATATCCACCTTTATTCCCTCACTCCTGCCCGGTCTCTGTTTCTGGGTAGCCCCTCAAGGCATCAGGGGAGCCCCGAGCCGGGCAGGGGAGGCGGTCCCTGGGCTGGGCCAGAGCCAGGGCAGGGCTGTCCGTGGTCACTCCCGGCCAGCAGTGACCGCTCCAGCCCCAGCGGAGGCTCGGGCACATCCCAATCCCAGGAACGGCGGGTGCGGGGTTGCTAAGCAGCACCACGATCCTGCAGCAGCATCCCGTGCCCTCACCTGCTTCCCTGCCTCCCTCTGCCCCGGCACGGCTCCCTCCCCTCGCTGGGGCTGCTCCGAGCCCTCCTGGCTTCTCTCTCCTCGGAAAACTCCAGGCAGGGAGCTCTGCAGGGCAGGGCTCTGGGGCTGGGATGGTTTGTGGGGTTTGGGAGATGGGAGATCAGCGGGAGCTGCTGGGGGTGTGGGTGTGGGTGCTGGAGCTGAGCCTGGGAAGGGCACGGCCTGATTCTTCTGGGGAAAACTGGAATAAACCCAGGCAGCACCGGGAAAGATTTGTCCCCTTTGTCTCTCACAAGGAACTCAGAGTTCATTAAGTGCCTCTGAACCCATAAAAGCTGTCAGTGGGACACTGGGAGCTCATCGGGAGGGCGGCCCTGGCTGAGCAGGGGACAGTCAGCTGCGTGTCCCCAAACTGCCAACCCCGCAGCATCCCCCTCCCATGGCATCCCTCCCTTCCTCACCGGGGAGGGCTCAGTCCTGCAGGGGCTGGGGGTCGTTATTCCCTGCCCACAGTGTCCCAGAATTGTACGGGATGGGCCTCAGCAAGAAACCCAAGCCGGTTTCAGTGACAAGAAGGGAGTTCAGGACACGAGGCAGCCCAGGACAGCTGGGAAGGTGGGTGGGAGGACTGATAGTGAGGAAACTGCTGCTCCTTTCCTTTTTTTTATGGCAGATGATATTTAGTCACTGACTTTCATTCCAACTGCGATTTTTTTTTTTTATGAACTTCGAAGGAAAATTGGTTTTGATGTGTTCATTCCTCCACGGAATTCCAGCCCAGCAGCCTCGCTCTCTAAATTCAGCTTCCCCAGGCCGGTATTTCCCTGGCAGTAAATACCTTGTTCTGCTCTTCAAATCCATGGAATTCCCACAGAATGTCAGGGAGCAGCCGAGGCACAGAGACACAGCGGGAATTCAGCCAGAGGTGTTTGTGCTGCTGGCACGGAGACGATCAGTGAGGATACCTCAGGGGTGGGATTGGCCACCTTCGCTGGGGTTGGGGCAAGGAGGGCTCAGGAGCTGTGGCCTTCCTGCTCTGCTGCTTGGTGCTTCCCAGAATTGTTTTGGGATGAGGAATGGGGCATATCCCACAAGGAGGGGGGCGTTTATGTTTGTGGGGTGTGATTCTCTCCAAAGAACATTCCCAAAGGGAAGCAGCCACAGGAAACACTCCAGGCAGTCACAAAACCATTTCCACCACGACGACAACAACAAAAGCAATTCCAGCAGGGGAGAGCTGGCCCTGGTACTTAAATGATGGAATTATCTCTGTGAGTGGGGAGCTGAGCACTGATTCCAGCTTTAATGCTGTTTTCCTCCTCCCTGTTGTTTGGAATTCCAAGCTGAGGAGACATTTGTGGGCTCTCCTTCATTGCCAGGTTACACAGGGTCCTCCCCTGTGTGCTTGTGCCTCACCACAACTCCCTGTTAATGTGGGGTTTGTGCTGAATAAACAGTGCCTGGCTATTTGATTTCGTTTTTTTTTAAAAACACATTTGTGATGACAATAAATTAAATTGCTTTCTGATGTTTGACAAATATAATTTTCACGGTGGGTTTTTTTTCCTTCTTTTTTTTTCCACCGACAAAGATTGCAAATAAAAAAAACCCAAAACCCAACCAGTCATCAACTCCAGAAAGCAAGAAAGTGCATTTTATCAACAGAGTGAAAATAGATACCTGTCAAAATACATTTGTCCTCAAAATAACTATTCATACACTTCATTTTCCTGCATAAATAGATACTCATCTGCTCTCCTCTGCCTGGCGTTTGCTGCTCACGAGCCAGCGCTGGCTGTGGGAGGGAAATATTTAAAGATGCTTCCAAAGCAATGGGCAGGCTGGGTTTGTAATTTCTGCCTCTGGCTGCCTTCACTTCATTATGAACGGGGAGGGAAACATCTATTTAAAGTCAATCAAATCAAACTGTCTTCCAAAACATGAATTCCTGGCTGCACCCCCTGTCTGGGCTCTCTCACACGAGCAGCTCTTGGGGGTTTGATTTCCCAGGCAGGGCAGAGCTCCTTGGGGTGCTTGGGGAGATCCAGGGGGGGTTTAGGGCTCTGGAGTGGGAGCATTGAAAGTCCTTTCCATAAGGGATGGATGCTCCCAGGTCTGTGGTGCCGAGGGAGATCCAGGGGGGTTTAGGGCTCTGGAATGGGAGCATTTGAGGTCCCTTCCATAAGGGATGGATGCTCCCACGTCTGTTCCACTGGATCTCTTTGGAGGGCTTTGGTGAAAAACCAAATTAATGGGTCCCAGGGCTGCAGGGAAGGTCACCCATCCTCCCCCTGTGAATATCCTGCTTCCTTAAAACACTGGAGCTGTTTCCAGGTGAAAATTCCCACTGGAAACCAGCTGGAAGGTGCCTGTGCCACTGCAGCTGGGCAGAGAGAGCTCTGAGGAGGTGGTGGGGAAATATCAAAGTAAAGAGCTGCTGGTGGTGTTCCTACCTAGATCAAAACCCTAAAGATCCCGGCTACCACATGAAAAACAACTTTGCAGCACAACCTTGAGGCCAGCGGGATTTAGAATTCGATGTGGTTTGGATCCAGCTTTTATAAAGGTAAAAAATGGTTAAAAATCCCTTCCCTGCTGCCGAAATTTGGCAGCTTCGCTCTCTCCCTTACTTTGTACGGCGGAGGCAGCTCTGGCAGGCAGCTCCTGGAGGGAAAGGAGCAGATCACCGGCACGTTTGTCTGATGTGTGTGGACTGGGTTTTAATTTGTCAGTCCCAGCCCACCGTGAGGAGCTGCTAATAAAATCTCCTCTCTCGTTAGGTCTTCCAGCACGAGCAGAGCACATCTGAAAGCGCTGCGGATGAAAGAACTTTTCTTCGACCAAAGGAGAACGCGCGGATTTGAAAGCCGGCAGAACCAACAACACTCATTAGCATCTGCCTTTCTTCTGGGAGGGCTCTCAGGGGGAACGGGAGCGCGTTTAACACTGCGGGTATCAAAGGAAGTCGCTCGCAGCGCAGCAGAACATCGCTCCTGACAAAGTCCTGGTGTCACAAAACACCTGTGGCGGCAAAGGGCCCCGCTCTGCCCAACAGCACCCCGAGCTTTGCTCCCAAATCTCCCAAGAGCTTCCCCTCAGCTGAGCTGGGGACTCGGGCACCACTCAGGGTGGTTCATTCTCTGACCTCGGTCCAGTTTTACTTCTCTGCTGCAAAAAGGGGGAGAGGGGCGGGTGAGGAGCTGGGGAGAGGAGCGATCCCCTCAGACCGGTGCATCCTTGAGCCTCGCCTTGCTTTGGAAGTTTACCTGGCTTCTCCTTGCCCAAGTGCCCTGTGCTTACGTGCTCCAGGCACCAGCAGGGACTGTTCTTCTGTCTGGATCTCCCTCCCTTCTCCCCACGACAGTTCCATTCCCGAATTTGCTTTGAAGTTAAGTGGGAAAAGCGTGGGTGGGAAGTGACGCCGTGCCCGGCACAGCAGCAGCCCCAGCCTGGGTGTGCTGTCCCCTGTCCCCGGAGTCCCAGGAGCTCGGACACATCCACACCCAAGCCCAGATTTGCAAAGCTGAGCCCGGGTTAGTTTCTGGTGCCTGGAGGTTCAAATCTGAGCAGCCCCAGAGCGTGGAAAATATTCCAGGGGGTCTCCTCAGCTCCAGAGGGTGCTGAGCCCCCCAGCACCTTTCTGGGATGCTGAGAGGGGACAGGGCACATCCCAGCCCCAAATCCCACTGCTTCAGCCCCCCCCGAGAGCCCGGCCTTGCCCTGCAGAGGTGGAGGGGCAGAGCAGCGAAAGCCTTGTTAAATCTGCAATTTGGAGCTGAAATATCCTTTATCAGAAATTTATAACCCATTTAAAATGAATCCATTCAGGGCCCAGCGAGGGTCCTGGCTGAGGGAGGAGATAATTCCCCAGGTTTATTTATACAGTTTGATAGCTTTTATGCCAGGTTAGTAAAAAGGAGTCTGTGCCAATAAAATACTTTCTCTGCTTGTAAAACTCAGGAGGGTTTTATCTGTGCTGCTGAATGGTGCTGCCTTTGAGCTTTCTGTGGGATCTGGGGGAGGCAGGACAGAACAGTTGCTCAGCCTCTCTTCCCAGCACCCCAAACCATCCCTTGGCATCCTTGAACTGCTAATTTGGGTGTAAAGAGAGCTTGGACACACAGATGGAAGGAAAACCCATCAAGGTCTAATCAAAAATCCCTTCACCTTCGCGTCACAAGGATATCATCAGGGAACAAAGGAGGTGCTGGGCCCTGGGTGAGATTTGCCCTAATCTGAGGCTCCTTCTCAGCTCCTTAGCTCCAGGGATTGTTGGTTTGGACTGAAATTCCCTGGTTTTTCCCTCACACTCATCCACTTCACTGCCCAGCTGGATGAGGCTCTGGTTTTGATGACCACTAAAAGGTGCCAAGCAGCACCAGTGGTTTCCTTGTCCTTGTTCAGAAGAAGATGAAAACCAAGTGGAAGAGGAAGAACCCAAAACTCCAAGCCCCACAGGGCAGTTTTAGTCTTGGTTTTCTGTGCTAAGCTGTCCCCAGGCTGAGTTTAGCGCTGGTGTAGCGATAGTGGGGTAATAACAGCAGCTCTAACAGCTCTGATTCGATTGGAATGCAATTCCTGCTGCAAAAATATCGTTACTGTGGAATTTACTGTGACTGGGTAAACACTGGGTAATCCTCTGCAGAGTGGGAAAAGGCAGCAGAGGTGATGCTGCTGCTTCATTTTGTGACCCACACCTGCCAGGCACTGCTGTGGGTGCTGGAAACTCACGTTCTTGGAAAAAAACATCAGGAAAAATTCCCTCCTGGGACGGGGAGATTTCGCCTGGGAGGGAACGTCCAGCCCAGCAGCCGCTCCTGCATTTTCTGCCCCTGGAAAAGACCTGAAAGCCTGAGAATTCTCGGAAAGAATTCTCCGAAGAGAAAGGCCGTAGGTGTGTCAGCGGCAGCAGCCGCCGAGAGAACGGGCGGCAGGGAATCTGTGATTTGACACGCTGTTGTGTGAGGGGCTCTATTCACTCCTCGCCAGCCACAGCACCGAAAACAGGCGGATTGACGGCAGCGTTTATCGGGCACGCAGAGGAAAAGAAGGTGATCAAATCAGAGCGAGTTTTCCCCTTCCTCAGAGATACGGGAGCAATTACAGGCACACGCAGTCTGAGAGGGGCTTTGTGTGCACACAAGGGAGAGAAGAAAGGAAACTCCGGGGGGAAAAAAGAGGAGCCGGAGGGAGAGACAGCGACAGAGGAAGAAGCAGGAGCGGCGGTGTTATCTGCGCCAGGGACACGATGAAAACTGGCAGCATCAAAGTGCCAGCAGAGAGGGAACTGGGGCTGCAGCGCCCGCTGATAAGGGAGAGCAGCGGCGCTGGGATGGAGGAATTAACGCAGGGAAACGGGGATAAGCGACTGGCAAAGGATGGGGACGATGCTGGGGAGCGGGGACGGGGCTGCCACAGGGATGGGAAGGCTCTGGACACTGGAAATCCCGATTTGCTGTGATTTCTGCGAGCTTGGTGGTGTGAACCTTGCGGGTGTTGGCCGGGTTGGACGGGGCTTGGAGCAGCCTGGGATAGTGGAAGTGTCCCTGCCCATGGGACTGGATGAGCTTTAAGGTCCTTCCAACGCGAACCGCTCCAGGATTCTGTGTCTCGCTTCTCTGGAGCAGTGGATCTGCAGCAGAGCAGATGAGAGCCCTGGGCTCGCAGGAAGGAGGGTGGCCACGGGACAGAGGGATCACTCCGATGACCCAAAAAACACCTGGATTCTGGCGGGATGGCACATGGGGGACTGTCAATCAGATGGATTCCGAGGCAGATTTAAAAAGGAGGAGGAATAAATGCCCTCCGTCCCTCGCTCAGCTCCAGCAAGAAGCAAACACATCGAATCTGCCAGCTGGGGCCAAACGCTGGGGCAAAAGCAGAGGGGAAAGGGGCAGCTGGGATGAGAGGGAACATTTCCAGGCTGACCCCTTCAAAGTGATCCCCAGGGGATCCAGCAGGGCTGGGCTGGTGGCAGGAGGAGCAGTGGGGACAGTCCCTGCCCAGGGACAGCCTGAGCTCAGCTGCCCGGCTCGTTCACATCCCAAATTAGCAGGGAAATGAGGGAATGCGATGCCGACAATTTCCGGGCAGTTGAATTCCAGTGGAATTCCACTTGCTCTGGGAGGTGCAGCTCAGCTCAGCTCTGCTGTCCCTGCCCTGCTCCAGCGGCAGTGATAAAAACCCGCCTGGCCCTGGGGATCAATGAGCCTGTGTGGCCTGGCAGCCAAACTGGGAGGAGAGAGAGAAAAAGCCACTGGGTCCCCCCCTCCTCTCCTCTCTTTTATTGGCCTCTAAATAATTAACAGGCGAATCCTGCCCCGTGGCCGCTGCTTTGCAACCCAAGTGGGCCCTGGAGCAGATGAAATCCATGAGTTGCCATTCCCAGTTCCCTAGCAACGAGCCGAAGCAGGGAAAGGCGCTGGGCCTTGGCACAGCAAGATGTTAAAGCCATTAATATTCATCCCCGGTGGCTCCCTGCGCTGGAAAGAGCAGCCCTGGTGCAGGGATGGGCTTGGGGAGGCAGGAAATCCTGTTAGTCTGAAAAGAAGGGGGCACAAAGGGAACAGCTGAGAGCGGGACGCGGGAAAATAAGGCTTTGTCCGGCACAGCATCGGGTGAGAGGTGCGTGGAAAACACGGGTTTGAGGGTTAAATCCTGGTTCCGTGCCATCCTGCCAAGCTGAAGGACTTTGTGCCGTTAAAACCAAGCTCAAAAATCAGATTTCTTGCGCTGGCTGCGGATCCCCGCACGTGGCTGGGGGCCTGGGCTGGGGATTGAGTTGTTCCACGCTGTGGCAGCAGATAAATGAAGGTTTGGGGACCTTTTTTTTTTCGCAGCCAGGGGCAGATGGAGAACTTTGGCTGTGGAAAACACTGCTGGGCTGGGCTGGGGGAAGGAGAGAGTGGGCCAGCACAGAACCAACCCTCGGTCAAAACAGTAAAATTCAGAGAAATAAAGTCACCTGTGTGGTGGAGAGGGACAAACTCAGGGCGGCAGCAGCCAGAGTGAGCGGGGAGAAGGTGAATAAGTGTCCAGGTGGGGCGGGAATGCCGGGGAAGGAAGGGCTCCGTGTGCTGCACGGTGTCCCCGAAATTCCGCGTGCGCTCATCCAGAATTCTTTTGGACAAAGTGAATTATCCAGGAATTATCTTGGCTGCTGCAGGGAAATTTCCCTCCTCACCCTGCTCTGGATAACCCGACTGAGAGGTGCATTTATTTCCCTACTAAAGCTTGGAGGGATTTTTTTTTTCCACCGGAATGAGAAAATTGGGGCATAACAATGTCAAAACCCAACTCAATAACCCCTCAAGGATGTGCTTGGAGCGCTTTGGTTTCCTACAATTTTTTGTGGGTGAGAAGCAACTTCAAATTTCCTCCTGAAGCAATAAATTCTCTGCCAGGAGACCAGGTTAAAACACACTTAATTGACCCCTGACTCATTAAGTGTTTAAGGGGGAAGATAGCAACAGATTCAGAATATTTAATTACCCGCTGAAAATTCGGCAGCCAGTTAATTACCACGTAACATTCGCCTCTCTACCAAACACTTCTTGAGACGGGGGTAAGCAAGGCAACAATAATTGTAACAATTAATTAGAAATTAAACTGATAATGGCTACAGCTGCTAACAATTAGAGCCTAATTATGTCAAGCACTTTAACCGTTGGAAAAGGACTGGAGGCTGGTGGGAGGTGCAGGTGGGAGAGGATAAATAATGGGTTCCACCTTTCCTGCTCTTTGCTACCGTGGGGTTTTTTGGGAAGCGAGGAGCTCAGCCGGGTTCCAGGTAAGGCTGGAAGTTCTGTTATGGCTGAATCAGCAAGGCTTGGGAGGAGTTCTGTTGAAAAATTCCCTGTTTGTCGATGGTTGTCCGTGTTTGGAAGACTTTAAGCCCTCAGGTTTTAGGGGAACGTCAGGATTTTTTACCTCATTTTAATGGGAAAAAAGCGTTTCCGAGAGGCTTTGCTCAATGCAAAAGCTGCCCTTTCTCAATTCTTTATTTCTTCTTGGTTTGGAAAAAAATAACTTAATGTTCTAAATGCCTTGGGCCTCTGGTTGCTTCTGAAACTCAGTGATGAAAAAAAAGAAGGAAGATTTGACACTTACAGACAGCAGAAAATTGCTCAGATGTGATGTGTGGTGTCCCCACTGAGGCTCTGCCCTTTGCCTGGGCCTTTGTCTGCATTTAGAGGAGGAGAAATTCATCTGTGTTGGGTTCCTCCGGCCATGCCAGGGCAGGAATTCTTCCCCTGCAGAGCCCCAAGGCTTTTTCCCTGTCAGCAGAGGGAATATTCCAGGCTGGATGTGCCAGGGATGCTCCGGACCCGGGGCTGACTTTGCTGCTCGGTCTTCGATGGCAAAGAAGAGCCCAAGGCTCGGGTGTGTTACTGGGGTGAATTCCAGAGCATCCCACAGGCAAAACGTCCAGTAATGGATGAGACCCAGCAGTTCCAGGGACACAAATTGTCACAAGAGCTGCCAGTGGGAGGAGGTGTGAAGTGCTGGCCCCGTCCCAAGGGGAGCCTCTGCTGCTCAGCCAGATTTGGGTGCGAATTCCTGGATTTGGGAGCATCCCTGCTGCGAGTTTTGCGGTAGGACAGAGGGCTGGTGAGGTTTCCTGCAGGTTGTGGGTGCCCTGGCTGCCAAAACCTTGGTGTTCCACGATGGGGAAAACCAGGGAGGGGCAGGAATTGGGTCTCTCTGAAGTGTGAGGAGCCAGTGGCTTTGGTATCCCTTGAGAAATTCTCTGGTTTGGGATCTCTTGGTGCTTTTTGCCATAAAAATGGGTCTGTTTGATGTTGTGAGAGCTTGGAGTCCTTCCTGCTGGTCCCCATGTAAAAACTGTAATGGAAAATGTAAAAAATGTAAAGACTTTGAGTTTTTCTGTTTCTTGGAATCCTGACCACATCCTAGGGCAGCCATTCCATGAAAATGGTCCCTGCCTTCCTTCCCCCCTTGGTTCCCTTGAGCAGGGCAGGTGCCAGGAGCAAAAAGATGATTTTTCCCACTTTTTTTCCCCCCCCATGAGTAACAGTAACGTGTTCACTGCAGCATCTCTGGTAGGCAAAACATAAATTTCGGCTCATTTGGGCCCCAGGGGTGACCTTGGGGCGTTGTCCCCTGCCTTGCCCCACATGGTGGTTGCCCACTTGCTCTTCCCTCCTCAGATCACAGCCTGCCAGCAGCCCCTGGTTGTTTTTGGAGCATAATGAAGCCTGGACTTTGCCAGCACGAGACAATGAAATGTAATAATCAGAGCTGTAAAACCCATCTGTTCGAGCACACGGGGTCTTTTTTTTCCACGACGTGGAATTGCTTGTGCTCTCCATTTATATTTAAATCCTGCGCCTGGGGAGAGAACTTTCCCTGCCAAGGCAGCAGAGCCTCTGGAAGGAGGAAAGAGCCATGCACGGGCACTTTTCAGGGCTCAGATCCCGGGGGCAGGCTGTGCACCCAGCCGGGTCTGCACCTTGAGAAGGCACAGAGCTGGCACTGTGGCATTCCCCAGGTTTGCACTGAATCCTGCTGGATTTTTGGGGGATTTGGAGGCCAGATTTGGTGGTGTGGGTGGGCATCAATTCTTGGTGCTGCCACGGGAGTGACGGGCAGCTCCTGCCTCTTCCTAGCCCTGTTCTGTCCCATCTTCATCCCAGTCTGAGGAACTGAAAATCCCGGGGATGTTAAACCACGGGGAGAGGTGACTCCTCCTCAGGTGCAGCTTCTCTTTTAAATCACTCCCTGTGTTCAACACCTGCAGGTTTGTGCTGTCCTGCCCGCATTCGCCCTCGTTTGTGTGGCTGAGGGGGTGAATTTGCCCAAGGCCCTCCCCGGGTGCCTGCTCTGTGTCACAGGATGGAGCCGCTTTGGCTGCAGGGCTTGGCCAGGAAGGAGCCAGTGAAGAATTGCAGGATCAGTGGGCTGGATGTGCCAGGGAGCGCGTGTCATGCAGGGTGCTGGGCTGCAGCTCGTGTCAGTTCCGTGTTTAGCCTGGTTTTTTTAGCAATAACCCCATTCCCTGGCTGCGCCAGCGTTCCTTGCAGCGGCGCTTTGGCTGTGTTTGCCTATTTTAGGATAAAAAAATTACCCCCAAACACCTTTTATTCTGAAATCTCCCGCACAAAGCACCAGCCCCATCTTGGAGGAGGCAGCTTGCTGGTGCTGGGCTCCACAGAGGTGCCTGGTGCATCCAGCTTTTTATTTTTAGTCGAGGAAGCCGCACGTGGCTCTTGCTGCTGTTCGGGAGACAGATCCATCACCAGGCAGACAGGTGGGAGAGGGAAATGTGGAGATGTTTTCCCCACGTGCTGAGGCAATCAGCAGGGAGATATTCTGGGGGCTGGGATGTGCTTGAAGGACAAAAAAAATCTGGAGGAGCAGAAACTGAAAAAAATCCCTGTGTGGCTGTCAGGTCTGGGGGAAAAAAAAAAAACCCACAAAACCTCCAAATGAAATTAAAGCCCATCATGTCTTGAGCAGCGTTTTATGAGCTGGAGAGGCTGCAGTGGCTCGCCCCTCTCCAGGGATGCTGCAATAAGATGTCAAATCTGCGCTGAGGCACCATCAGTGAGGAGGAGATGGGGTCTGCAGGGCGGCTGCTTGTGATTCCGGGAGATCTGAGTGCTGGAGCACCAGGAAATAAATGAATTAATTCATCTGCCTCAGCACAGCCGGGCAGGAGGAGCAGGGGGGTTGGCAGCACGTGGAGACGCCTCTCTTCAGCAATTACCTGGGTCTGCTGGGCTGGGGAGGATAAAACCAAGCCCTGGGCACTCCCCGGATGCTCCTGGCTGGGGAATTATCTCTGGCCAGCACTCAGATCCTGCAGCAGCACTCAGCACAGAGCAGCTGCCACTGCCTCTTCGTGTTTGCATCAGAGAGAGACGAGCTGGGAGGTGGGGAAGGGACGGAACCAGGTGGGAACCATCCTGAAGGAGTTGGGATGGGCCTCAAGATAAGAATGAGAAGCGTCCATGGCTTATCCATCAACGGCAATTAAATACCAGTTGGAGTAACAGCTAAAATCAAGTTCAATGCTTAAGTTTAAAGGGGATGGAGGTTTATTTTAGGCACGTTTAGGGCAGTGATGACCAGAAATGGGCCTGGAGGAGCCAGTCACAGTTTGTCAGGGCGGTTTGGGGAGGGGGATGAGGCTGTTCCATGCAGTGGAAGTGTTTCTTGCCCTTTGCTGTCCCACCTGACATTCCCGGTCCGTGTGCATGGAGGAATCCATGGCTGTGCCTTGGTTTCTCTGTCAGGGATATCAAACCCACCCATTTTGGGGTCTGGGACCCCCTGGGAGCAGGGGCTGCTCTCCTGCCAGGCTTCTCCAAGCTGGGGTTCCTCAGGCTCTGGCCAAGGCAGGAAGTTTCTTCCCCCCCATCAGCTCCTCCCAGACTGAAACAACCACAAAAATCAAAATAAAACCTGCAAAAAACCCAAACATTTCTAACCTGTTAATTTTGCTGGGGTGGCACAAGGCAGATGTGCCTGGGTGCATCCCGCTCCCTGCTTTCCATTCAAAGTGCTTTGCAGTGCTGGTGTTTGAAGGAAACTTGTCCCGCTCCTGCTCCAAGCACAGCGGATTCCCATCCCTAATAAAGCTCCCTGCTGCCAGAGCTGAGCTGCAGAGAGCCCATTGCTGCAGGAACCATTTCTCCTCGTGCCCACACTCCGCATTAAGGTGCAGTTTGTGTGATTTTCGGAGTTTTGGGAGCCCGGCTGAATGCTCGGTGTTACCCCCCTGCAAATCAAGGCTCCCGTCAGCATCTCTTGGGCCTCCTCGGGTGAGGTGGATCCTCTGCGTGTGTAAAACTTCCCTTTTCCTCCTCTGTGCCCTGGGTTCTGCTGGCAAACGCAACATCTGTGCCTTGCACCGTTGGTCTTGATGTGGAGAGGAGCGGACAGGGACTTTCTCGGCAATAAAAATCGTCAGCGGAGCCATGAAATGGGTTTGGCTCCCTGGCTCGAGCTGCACACGTCCAAACAGTAAAACCTGTAACTCAGAGGTGAGTGTGCAGTAAAAAAAAATATAAAAAAAAAGCAGCAGGAGTTTACTGAAAGTGGTTTTCTCTCCTCCTGAAGCTGGCAGCATATTTAAGGATGTTTGTGGCCTTGTGCTTAATGTTTCCTTGGTAAATTTGGGTCAGAGATGGATTTCAGTGCAGAGGAGGAAAATGTTTGCAGAGCAGGAGCTCAGGGAAGGCAGCACAGGGGGTGAGCAGTGGGATCCCTGTGCTGGTTATACTGGGATTGCTTTTGTGGTGGGAACTGGGGACAATGTCCTCTGTGGTTTCTGTTTCGGAGCAGTGTCTGGGCTTACAGGGAGCAGTTCCTCCCTTTGAGGGTTCCTCACCCCCTGATGCTCAGTTTGGGCCCTTCCTGTAGGGTTCCTGGAGCCTCTCCTAGGCTTGGCTTCATGGATTTGTGGGTTCAGAGCCCACGCTGATGCACCAAGGTTTGTTTTTTCAAAGCCAGGGGTGTTTGCAGTTACCCTAGGTGTGAACACGTGCCTTCAATCCTTGTGGGGAGAAAGCCCTGGCTCCTAAAGAGATTTATTCCTCCAAGCCTGGAAGAAATGGAACATGGCAGCACGAGCTTTTCTTTCTGCAGCAATGCAGCGAGGCTGTAAATATTCCTGAAATGATCTAATCCTTTTCAACTTCTCACCAGGCAGAAGCACTTCCAAGTGATTCCCTTTTAAGGCTCCTTTTCCATCCAAATTCCTCTTCCTCTCTATTTATCTGCTGAGGGATCTCAGCTCTGAGGGAGGAAAGAGGGAATTTTCTGTGGCCTTGGCAGTTCCAGAAAACACCACCCCGGTGCCACAGGGGGCTGGGATGGGGAGAGGTGATGGATGTGAGGGGGGAATGTTGCCCCTGAGACCCTGGATAAACGGAGAACCTGGATCCTGCAGAAATGGAGCCTTGCACTCCCCTGATGCTGGGGCGGAGTTAATGATACTGAGAGGGATCAGAGGGCAAATTTTGGAAGTTCCTGCCTTGGGAATTGAAGAATTTGGATCTGAAACAAGGGGAAAGGTGGGTTAGCAGGTGGAGAAGATGGAAGATAAGGCTTGACATGCCACAGGAGGCGTCTGAGAGCTGTGCAGAGAATGTGGAGACCTTTGGTAGTGCAAGGGATGGGCTGGCTCCGAGCTGCAGCCATGGGAATGTCCAGGGAAAGGGGAAGGGCCGAGTGGAGAAGGGTTAATCCCCCTCTGGATTTGCCAGATCAGCCCTTGCCCTGCTGCTGTGTGAGGCGAGAGACCCCTCTGCCTTGTGGTGCTCCCCCTAAATCAATTAACTCCACCTAATTGTGCGACTCCGGGGCAATAAAAGTGCGAAACCCCCCACAATTTTATTGCAATAGCAGCTCGCTCCCCTCACCCCTGCAGCCGTGGAGAGCCCTTTGCCAGTTCCTGCCCTGGATTAGAGGGAACCCGGGGCCGATTTGCCCCCGAGGTGGGGCTGGGGGGCTCGGGGCTGGAGCCACTGGATGGCACTGCTGCCTTGCACAAGGGCTGGAGGAGCTGCCTGGATCTGGGAGGTAAAAAGGGACTGCAGGGATGGAGCTTTGGGATGGCACTTGCCGTGTGTCGCCATGGCTGGGTCCTTCTGGCACTCGTGGGAGGAGGAACTGGGAGTGTTCTCCAGGCAGGAATGGCACGGGGAGCCCTCAGCCTGGGCACGTTCCCTGTGGGATGGATGGGGGGCCTGTGCCATTTTCCCAGCCTGGCTCTGGCAGAGGTGGGATCAGCCACCCCTCACGGCTGCCCAGGAGCAGGAGTCGGATCCCAAACCTCCCTTTCTGTTCTTGGGTGCCCCGAGGTGGCTTCAGCCCCTGCTTTGTGGTTGAAGGGCAGCTTTACAAGGACTCTCAGGGCTTTGCTTTCTGCTCCCTTTCCACGTCTGAGCTGACTGAGGGGAGAGGGAAGAGCCCAAGGAACACCAGGCAGAGGAAACCTCGCAGAGAGAGCGAGAAGTGACATTTCTTGGACTGTGCTGAGAAACTTTGCAGGTCACCCTTGCTTAGATCCTCTTCTGGACCTTCTTCAGAGCACAGCCACAGCTAGGGAAGCTCAGAGCAGGGATGACAAGTCCAGAGGATTCACAGGGAGAGGGAAATGGAGGGGAAAACTTTGTGTGAGATCAGCAAATGAAAACCCAACCACTTGACCTTCTTTGAACTTATTTCAAACCCATCAGGCACGGGGAAAATTGAGGCTATAACTCAGGTTGCTCCTCTTGGTCACATTACCAATTCCATTACGCTGGGCTGTTTGTCTTAATTGAGCTGCAGCCTGGCCTATGACTAATTGCCAGGTCACACTGGCCCTAAATTAAAGACCAGGGTTGGTTTTTTTTTTTACTTCTAGCAACCTTAAAGTCCAGTTATGGTCACATTTCTTCCAAAAGTCTGTGGGTTTTTTCCAGGCAGGCTAAATGGTGTGCTGAGTTCAAACCAACCCACATTTTTCTTCTTGGGGTGGTTATTTATATTGCAGCGGTGGCTACGCAGAAAACGGCCCTGGAGGGTACTCTGAGCACTGGGAGTTCATTAGATAAATAGAGAAAAAGGTGAGAAAACGGCTTCCTGCTCAAAAATCTCCTTGGGAGTTTGTAGGAGAGCTGGACAGGAGCACTGTGGGGTTTCACAGGGGGGGAAGTTTGTCATCCTCTGCAGGACATCAGGAAAAGCTGCTGGGGTGACCTACAGGCTCCTGCTCCCCTTGCTGCTCCCTCTTATCCCACGCCGTCATCCATGGTGGGGTTTGGCTCCTCTTGCTGCTCCCCAGCATCGCCTGTGAGCCTGAGCAGCACTCTGGGGGCTGGGAGCGCTGCTCAGAGCTGCCCTGCGCGGTGAAATCCCCTCCTGACCCTGCAGCCCAGGCTCTGGGGATTTGGGATCAAGGCCGGGTGCTGCTCAGTTCCCCAGGCTGAAGGCAGGGCTCGGCTTTGCTCGGGAGCTGCTCCCTGCTAGGCTGAGCTGGCCCTTGCTCCTCCACCAGGGCACACACGAGGGCAAGGGCTGCCTGTTCTTAGTCTGAGCAGCTCTTCCCTACCTGAACCTCCCCTGGAGGCTCTCCAGGCGGTCCCGTTGCGTTTGTGTTGCTTGGCAGGAGCCCGTCACCCCCGGGAGGGAGGCCCAGGCTTGGGTCTGCAGGAGTTGTCATTAGCTGAGTGCGTTCGTTGTGGTTAAAGGGCCTTGCTCGTAATTATTCCCTCTATAAATTGCACATCCATTTCAAATTATTATTACAAGATGGCTGGCTAATGATTCTTCCCCTTTGATTATTTATAGGGCATTTCCTCTGCCTCAGCTGTGGCCGCCAGGATGGGTTCCAGGCTCTGCAGCTTTCGGAGCAGGGGCTGACGAGCCCTTTGCTGTGGCTTCCAATTAGGGAGGAATTCCAGCACTTCTGGAGGGGAAATCAGAGGGAGGAGGGGATGGGCTGCCTCGGGAGCAGGGGAGAGGCTGTGCTGAATTTTTCCTTCACTGCAAAGCACTCGGAGATGTCCACGGGCATCGTCTGCTTAAAGGGATGCTGATCAAAACAAGGTGAGCTGGGATTCCAGCTCCCTCTGTGAGGGCTAAAAGCATCAGTCCCCATCGAGGGGTGCTGCTGGGTGTCCCAAATACTCTGGAGGAGGGTTTGTGAGGCTGGGACAGGGCTCATCTCGCCGCCCTGGGGAGATGGAGAACGTGGTGCAGGGAGCAAACTCCCGGTGTCCTTCCCTTGCAGAGCCCAGGGCTCGCTCCTCTCAGTGCTGGCATCCCTCTGGCAGCATTCCCAAAGCAAAGCCAAAAGAAGAGCCAAACAGACCGGAGTCCAGAGTTTGTGCAGGTCCTGCATCCTGCCCCAGCCCTCCCTCGTGGGGAATTATTGAACTCCCTTTGCTCCTGGCCTATAAAACGAGGATAAAGCCCTGCCCTGCTCTGTCACAAGGAGAGTAATTAATATTCATGAGGCAAGGTAATATTCCAGGGGAGGGAATGGTTCTGTCTGCTCTGACTAATGAACATCTGTCACCTGCAGCACTGGGGAAGGGAACAGAGATATAAAAATGTGAGGTAGGGATACACACCCAGACACTTCAGAGCTATTTACCCACTCACACAAACCAAATTAGCACCTGCTGGGGGAAGTGCAGGGGCATCCATTCGCACAAACAGATTTTTCCCATCAAGGAATGTGCTTCAGAGATAGAGGCAGCCTCGGTTTCACAATTAGGCAATTAACGGGGCCGTTAAAAGCGAGTTAAGCTCATCGAACCAAAAGGGAAGTGCACCCAAAAATTCGGAATTGGATGTCAGAGACTCAAAGCAAGGTATGGCTTTACACTGCTGATGGCTGTCACTGGTCCCTGGGATGTGACAAAGAACTGGCTCTCCCCAAATTTCTTGGGAAAGTGTCAGCCCTGACACCCCTGCAGCAGCTTCAGCTGTGTTCCTGTGCCTGCTCTCAGTGGTGAAACCTTGGTAAGAGAATATTCGATTCAATGGGCCAAAAAATGGAAATGAAAACAACCCAGGTGCTGCAAATGCCCGTTTCTGTGCCAAGCAAACCTCCTGAAAGTTGGTGAGGCCCAGAAGTGGCCAGGTCCTGATGCAGCCCAGGTTTTGTGTGTTGTAGCAGAACTTGTTGCATCTGGAATGATCTGCCCTCTAAAGGGCTCTGATCCCTAATTTCTGATTACAGCAGCTGGGATAACAAACTGTGCTGGGAAAAGCCTTTTACAGAGCTGTGCTGATTTGTCCTGAGTATTTATTGATTAATATAATCCAAGCTTACAAGCTCCTGACTCCTTTTTATTTCTTTTTTTTTTCTGGCTTATTAGCATTCACCTGAAGGAAGATGGGTGCTTTCCAAAGAGCAGAATTCAGGAAAACAGCTCACGGCATAAAAGCCACTTCACCCTTTGCTCTGCCCCCCCCAGACCAGTGATTTTGGCTTCCCCACAAAGCTTCTCCCCCCACACCCCACTTTTTTGTCCATCCAGGAGCTGAGGGAAATGCTCAGAAACAAGAGCAGGGCCTGTTGAAAGGGAATGAGGGAGCAAGAAAAATCCCCTGCAAGGAAAGAGGTCAAGAAATTATCAATAGAAGGATCTGTCAAGGTGGCCACTCGCTCAGGTCTGGTTTCTGTGAGTGTGTCCCCTCTGATTAGCTTTACATCTCGGGGCTATTGTGGGAGTGTATTGTGTTGGAAACCATTCTCCAAGCTGAGCAAATGCCCCACTGCTTCTCAGGCCCTTTGTGAGAGCCAGGGAGTGGGAATGTTTTGTGTCTGGGATGAACCATGGCCTCTCCTCCCGTCCTGATGCTTCAGAGATTGTTCTCAGATTTGGACACACTTCAATGGACACTTTTTAATAATATTTTTTTTATTCTGTCTGTAGGTCTTTTGTACTTTTTCTTTCTTGCTTTTCAAGGCTGAGAGAGAGTTTTGAAGATAACAAGTCCATTTGTCCTCCTGCTTTTTGAAATGCAGATAGCGATTCTTGTTCAGTTTCCCCAGTTTGCACCTGAAGTCAGCTGGACAGAGGAGTAGGGCCAGGGAGAAAGTGATGGACCACTGAGGAGAAGGATGAGCTGGAAAGCACAGGAGACTCCCACAAGACTGAGTTTCGGCTCTCCCATCCCTTTGTAGGTGGTGTGAGCGAGTGATTCTGACCAAAAGCTGCTTCTGGCTTCCCCCAGTGCAGCCAGAGGCTCGGGGAATGTTACCCACAGGTGCTTTGGATGCTGTTTATTGGCTTTTTATTGACTGCCCAGCCCAGCTCTGGGTTTGATGTTCAATTCATCTGAAGGATATTCCTTTGTTTGTGTGGAGGTGTTTGCTGGGGGGGGATTTGGGGCAGCAGAAGCAAGGAGAAAGGAGAGTAGGTCATTAAATAATTAGCAGGAGGTGCTGAATTCCCTTATTTCTGTGTCTGGCAGGATCACGTTCCTGCCTGGGTGCAGTGGTCCCAAGAGGACTGGGATAATTGGATTTTTTCTCACCAGATTTGCCCCGACGCTCTGGAGTTGCTGGGTAGAACTCGCAGTGCTGTCCAGCTCAGCTCAAGCCCTGGGCTGCCTGGCTGGAAGATGGGAAGCAGGGCTTGGATGAGCCTTTTCTGGGGGGGAAAATGTCATTTGTGTGACACAGACTGGTGTGAAAGTGGTTTTTTTTCTGGAATAGACCATTCCACACATGGAAATATTATAGGTGTCCTGGAAAAATGTTTAAAATCCATGTTTCTACATTCACAGTGTTTAGCAGTGTGCTTTTTTTGGGGGGGGGTGAACTCGGGATGTTCGCGCCTCCATCTCAGCGTTTTGAGGGTTTTCCAAGGAATTTCTCCTTTTCTTCCCGAGAGACGGGGCTGATTATCTGCCCATCAGGTGGAAAGCTCCTCCCCCAGCAGAACAGTTGCTAATTTTTGAGGTGAGGTGGCTGTCACAGCACCACCAGCGTCGTCTTGGATGTGACATTTGAACAAAGCTGCTGCAGGCTCTGTGCCGCGTTTCTGTAACCACGAGCATGTTAATTAGATGCAAATGGTGTCTAAATATTTAAACTAAAATCAAAACAAGCCACTCTCCCTGCTCCATACCAAGCACCCAGCTCACCCATGGCATAGCAACCATCTCCAGGAGGTTTGGGAGGCATCAGGAGGGATGGGAAGGGGTGGAGGGAACGCTTCCAACACGACCTTTAAAGATTAAAAGCGTTTGTTCAGAGCAACATATGGGTGCACAAAGCAGCTCTGACAGCTCTATTAGGGAGTTTTCACAAACTGTTGTTCCATATTGGAATCTCGTAATGGCTGCGTTTTGTGTGCACATTGATTTATTTTATTTATGTATTTTATTTTTGGAGGCCGTTTTGTGGGAGAGAGGAAGATCAGAGACTGTGGGGTGAATTTCCAGCCCTGTGCCTGGGCACTGCTTGGCAGAGACGGGATTTACCTCCCCACACAGGCACAAATGAGATCAGACATCCCCAACTTTGCTTTCCTGGAGAGGTTTCTCCCTTTTCTCAACAAAGCTGATCAACACCTTGTGTTGTAACGAGGTGTTTGTTCTCCCTGTGCTTGGATGGAGAAATCCAGTGTGGAAGGAGCCTCTGCAGCACTGCCCCAGGGCCTCACCTCGAGTGGGAATGATGGAAAAGCTGGGATTTTGTGTGAGCTCAGTGCCCAGCACCGCAGCAGCTGCCTCCTGTCAGCCTGGGCTGAGTGAGGGGAACAGAGGGAACAGAGGTGAAACCGAGACTGAAAATCAGGGGTTGAAGCGCGTGCTTTGCTGGCTGTAGGCAAATGGAGAAGGAGTTGGGATGTGCTTCCTCATCTGCAAGCATATCGGTGGGAGATGTGGCTTCTAACCCTCATTTCTGCTGCTCAGAGGCTGAAAAACTCCCCTTGTGTTTCTGCTCCTCATTGTCACCTGTTTTCCCCCTCTCAGGCCAGAATCCCTGGTTGCCAGGCCTGGCTCTCCAGAGCCTGGGGCTGTTGTTCCAGCTGTTATCTCCCCACACAGAGATCTGCTCCATCTATCCAGGGTTTTCTGTGTCCTCCCGTGCCAGGGCCGCTTTCCACTGAGCCCTGGCTGCATTTGGGGACAAACTCTGGGATTTCAGGCTTTCCCCTTCACGCGCTGCTGTGTTTGTGCACAGCCTTTGCTCGGAACATCCTCGGCTGGTGGAATGAAAGCACAAACAGAGCCTGGGGCAGCCCCGAATCTTGCCCTGCACCTGCTGAGTTCCTGGGGAGCAGGAGTCGGATCAGGGCGTGAGGATGCCCCTGGGCAGGAGGGACGCAGGGCCAGGACCCTCCTCTCTGCGCATCCCAGCAGCTCCTCTGCCCGGAATTCCGTGCTCCAGGAGTCCAGCAGCTGCTGTGCAGGTTCCAGGGATTCCTGGGCTGTCAAACACTCTGCGGCCTCACACCCACACAGAAACCCAGCAGCCGCAGCTTCGGTTCGCTCAGCCAGGTGCCTTTAAACTGAATTAATCTCCAGCTCCGGTTCCTGTGCAAACTCCAGCAATTTGTCTGCAATTAACTCGTGGCTCTTGCAGAATTAAGAGGTTTTTTTCCCTTGGAGAGAGTTTAAAGAAAAAAAAAAGAGGCAAAGCAGCAGCTGATGGAGTCCTGCTTTTCATTCTCCAAACTGCCAACTCCTGGCTCTTTCTTCCCATGCCCACAAACAACGGGACCTTTCCCTTCGTTGGATTTTATTGCTTCTGCTGGATTGAACAATAACAAAGGTGCAGAGTTAAACTGCAGGTGCAGGATCCAGTTACTGCCCCTTAATGAGTGACTGTGGCAGTGGATGCGGTGATTTTATGGGGTGTAACCTCAGACAAACACGAGAAAATCTGAATTTAGGGTATGAGAATGAGGGTTTAGGCTCAATCGTTTTTTTTGCCATGGACTAGTGAGGTGCACAGAGGCAGGTACTGAGATTTGTAACTTCATTTAGGTTATATTAATTTGCTTAGCTGGGTGCATGTCTGAGTCTGAGCTTTCATTTAATGCAGGGATTATTTCCAAGGCAATCTTTAGGCTCTGTATGTCATCAATGGGGAGAAAAAATTAACTTCCTTGGGCAAGTTTGCATCTCTTACAGATTACATGAGGTTCAGCATTTACACTCCTGAGCTAAACCTTCTGACAGGAAAAAGCTAAAATGCCTCCCAGTCAAATTTTGGTGTTGCCTGTTGTGAGTTTGAAACTCCTCCAGCCACCTCCAGAGCTGGAATTCTGTGCCTGCACGTCCCTGCTTCCACGAGCAGCCCTCGGTAAAAAGTTCTGGTGGAATTAAAGGGTTGGGTTTCTTTGCTGATCTTTAAAACTCATCTGCCAGTCCAGGTCAGCCCGCTGGACACGATCCCTGCAGCTGGAATAAGGGATGGACGTGGGAACTGGGTCACTCGGGTTTAATTAATTGTTCCTCACAGAAAGGAAAGGAGCAGCTCCCCCCCAGCCCAGCATGTCCCGAAATGGACAAATTTGTACAAACTTGGGGATTGTTTTCTTTGCTCTGTGCTTATTATTTCGGTTTTCCTCTTGACTTTGCAGTTTGGTTTTACTTGAAATAGAAACATCTGTGGCTGGTGCCTCTCTCCAGAGAGCCAGGCCTGTTTGTTCTCCTTTTTTTCTGGACTAAAATTGTTGGAGAAATTACTGTTCAAGTCCTTGGGTAAGTCCTGACCCCACAGACATCAGATTTCTCAGGGATTTCAGTGGTACAGATGTTTTCTTGAGTGGCTTTGGTACCTCTGTTTTCTCTACTGCTTAATGCAAGAATTAGGGGAAAAGAAACACCCTGTAAAGGAGGTCAGATCATCAGTGCTGGGTTCCTTCTCTGCTCTGCTGTCTGAAGGAGCCTCTAATTCCAAGTTGTTCCCAGCTGTTGAGCTTGAACTGTGCAAAGAATGATCCCATGAGAGCCTGCAAAACCCTCCCTGCCCTCTGAATGTTGCAGCAGTGTAGCTTTTGGCCTGCCATTTATTTTCCTTGGGTTTAAGAGAGGAAAGAAGTAAAAGAGATGGAAGTGGGCTGGAGCACTTTGTCATCTTGGGGTTCATTGTCGTGCTGCCTTGATGAAAAGTTTGCCCCTAGGAGGAGATTGTTCTTTTTGACTCCTCCACCCTTCCCTGCATCCGATCAGAACTGCCCAGGGAGCTCAGGGCAAGCAAAAATCTTGTTTCCAGGGGATTAGATCAGGCCTGCTCGGGCTGATTCCCTCAGAAAGGTCAGCCCGGGAGTTGTTTGTGCAGGGCAGAGATAAGGGACAGCATCAGGCCGGGAGTTTGCACAGGCTCCCGGGGAAAAGCCAGCAAAGGAAACCAGGCCCTGATGTCAACCCTGGCTGGGATGAGTCCCAGCTGGGAGCTGGGTGTCCACCCTGACACAGGGCAGGGGCAGCATAAGGTGTCCCTAAGGGCCTTGAAAAAAGGGGGAACGACAAAAGTTTTGTGCAAATTGGAATTAACTGAAATGCCATCTGATAAACTTGCATTTAGCACTGCAAACACCTCTGTGGTGGTGAAACCTTTGCTCTTTAATGACCAGAGGATGCCCTGCTCCTGTCTGGGATGCTGGAGCCAAGAAACATTCCTAACTCAGGAACACCAAAGTAGTGAAGCCAAAGCTTGAACCCTTAGGGAAGATTTGTTGTACTTAGGAATAGCAGAATTCTTATCCTGGCCTAGTGCACAAAGGACAGTCCAAGAAATGTGAAAAAATCCCTCCTGGTCTTTAATTTGGGGCACTTTTGGTCAGGAAGTTGCAGGGAAACAAAGGGAAGAGCAGCCCCATGGATATTTACTGGCATGGATCCATGTCCTGAGTGGGCTTCGCCTCAGCTTTCAGGTGACTGAAATCTCTGGGTGACACTTGTCACTCCCTGCTCTCATTCTGGAGTTCACTGTTAGGGAAATGATGCTGAAAATCCTTCCCAATCAGCAGAACCCTTCCCAAGTGGAGCAGCCCCACTCCCAGCTGTGCTGCTGCCTCAGTTTCCCCAGGTTCAGGAGCTCCCTTGCGTCTGCAAACTCTGCACGTCTGGGTCTCCTGGGGGAGCCTGAATGAACATTCCAGCTCTTTCCAGCATTCCCGGCTTTCTGATTTAAGTTGTGCAGTTCTTCCCACTGGGTAACCAGGAGCGCTGGGTAATTAATGGGTGTGAATAAGGGGTCTGGGAGCTGTTAATGCAGGGAGGAGGCGTTTCCTGATGCATCCAACTGCCCTGGAACTGAGGATGCTTCTGGCTGCAAGTCAGGGAATTCTGTTTCAACATCCAGGGCTTTGAAGGCTTTGCAGAGCAGCTGAAGGGAAATTAGGGCTGAAAGATGCAGATGTGCCACTGGGATGGCGCTGTGTGCGAGGTTAGGAGGTGTTTGGGGTTGTTTTCAGAGGAGATGCATTTAGGGGAAAGCTGGAGTGAATAACTCCCTGTCCCAGCCCACCCAGGCTGCTGCTCCTTCACCCAATCGTTTCTCCATCGATGCTGCAATGAAAGCCCTGTGTGAACAGCCGGGGAAGGGGGGAACCAGCACCCCCAGGCACGTGGGATCAGTAACTTCCCTGCCTGGGAAGAAGATCCCCAGCTGATTAAACCCAGCCCAGATTCCCTGCTTTGCTCTCCAGTATTCTCCATGCAGCCTGGGTAGAAATGAGTTCATTCAAAAGCTGTGGTTGAGATTGTCTGGTACTTTCTCTCTTCTGCTCTTCATAATTAAACGTTTCAGCTTTAATTTCTCCTGTCTCTCCAAACAGCATCATCTTTTACCTGCTCAGTTATGCTCTGATACCTTTTGTTCGCTGCAGAAACCTCCAATCATCACCGTTCTGTTTTCTCCCCTGATTTTAACAGCTCACTTCTCTCTGAGAGTCATTTAGAGTCTCATTTGAAGTCTCTAAAATATGAATTGTCTGGGAGGAGACTGGGAAAATATTGGAAATGGATTGGATTTGGGCTCCACAGCACAAGGTGAATCGGATGTTTGGCCCCTTATTTACGTGTGTCCCTTCAAAATGGGGATTTTGAGAGTTACAGTTTATTTTTCTCTTTCTCTCCTGATCAAAGTAGGAATAGAGATTTCTAAGTAATCTCGAATCTTCCTCCTGGTTTGTTGTTGTGGTTCTTTTTTGTCCCAATCAATTGATTTACTCGGAGCTGCTGTCCTAAAGGCTAATGAGGCAGCACAGAGATTTATGGATGATATTTTCCTAGCTCTGATGGGACTCTTTTAATGCCTAATTAACTCTGTATCAAAGCATCCCAATCTTCCTGAAATCTGAGCCACCAAGAATCCACTTCTTGTTGATTTTTCACCCAGGACTTGTGAAAACTGAGTCTTGGCTTCCCTGATTCCCTTGGAATGAAGCAGGAGACCACACCAGCACCACTGGCTCTAGGATTGAGCCTTTGTACACAAAGATTTGGGGGTTTCCACATAAAATGTCAACTTATTTGGCGAAGAGTTGAGGGGATGTGTGAAGAGTGGAATTCAGTTGTGTGGCTGAGACGTTTTGGCCGAGCCTGCATCTCCTTTGAGACAGAGATTGTAGGGGCAAGGCTGAGCCAAACATAAACAACTTTGGGAAGCCGGAAATTCCTCCGGTCCCATGAAAAGAACAATATTTGTGGAAAAGCTGGACAGCCTCGTGCTGGGCATAAACCCAGCCGTCTCCAGAACAACGTGAGCAGCAGCATCTCCACGAGGTTTGTTTGGAAACAGAAGCCACCCAGAGACGTGAGCGGAGCTTTCGTGGCTTTGGCTTTTCTGATGGAACGCGGCTGCTGGCGGAGGGAGAGGGATTCAGAGGATCCTCAGGATGGAGAGGCCTTGGGGCTTTGAAGCTGATACTGTAATTAAGGCCGTATTTATATAAAGTAAACATGTGGGATGAGAACTCGGCGCTTCCTCCTTTCCTGCTGCTGGTGGGGGAAACTGATGTGTTTTGCTTTTTATTCCTGAGCTTGGCCACTTCCAGACTTTCTCCGGCAGCTCAGGGTGAGGGGACACCACTGATGTCCATGAAAGGAGCTGCTCGTGTGGCTCTCTGGTATCACTCCTGGCAAATCCCACGCCTGGGGTGCTTGGGCAACGGCTCCCGAGAGGCCAAGACTGGGATGTTTCTCTTGAATGTAATTTAGGAGGTGGTTTGCTGCTGCAATCTGTTGTGTAAAACGCTCCAGGAACAGAACTGGGAATGGATTCTTCCCCAAACCTTTTGCTGTAGTGGGAGGAAGGGGAGAGAGGAGCGAAGTCGTGGGGAGAGGAGGTGGCAGGAGGGAGCTGGGGTTGTGATTTCCCAGATCTCTGTCCCACATTCCACCAGCACCTGTGCTGCACTCTGTTCCTGGCTCTGTTCGTCACCACAGGAAGATTTTCTGCCCCTCAGTTTCTGGAAATCAGGGAATCTCCTCTTGCCTAAACCCCTGCCCAGCTGGAATTGTGCTTGAGCACCTCCAGGCCATGCTGGTGCTCCTCTCGAAGTGCTGAAGTTGTGTTGCCTCTCCTGATTAGCAGAGCGCAGCCAATAAAGCTCCTCCTGCAGGCACCACTTGCTGCCTTTCACTTCCAAGTGGTTCTGAGTTTTCCAGGTCAGCTCAGCTCTCTGTCAGATTAGAGAGAGAAGCACTTAGAGAAGGAGTTTGATTCTCCTCAGCAGAGAAAGAGGAGAAAAGCTCAGAATCTCCCTAAAAAACAATTTACCTGGAAGTGGCTCTTCAGCTGAGAGGGCCCAGCATGGATGGACCAGCGTGCAGAGGAGCTGGGGCGTTATAATTACAAATATTCTATATATAAATACAAATTTTCAGGAGTTCTGTGGATCTGCAGCCAGCCTGGGCTAAATCCTCTCAGGGTCCATGTAAGAACCTGCGAGGGCTTCTCTTTCTGGGCCATTTTTTATAGAGTGAGTTTGGGAGAAAGATTCTTCTTGCCTGCTGATGTGACCTTCAAAAGAAGAGAGGGAATGGGAGGCTCGAGCACAGGCTGAAATGTCTCATTTCATAAAGACACAAGGAAAGTTGGATTGATTGATGTATCATTCCCTAAGGGGTGAGAATTTTATTAGAGGAAATGGCTGCCAAAAAAATCTTGAAATAATTAATATCAGCACTTGCAGTTTTTAAGTGCTGTGAGAGAGAGAAAATGAGGAGAATTTATAATCCAGAGCAGCAGAGCTGAATTCGGGGGCTGTGAGTTTTATCCAAGGTAGTATTGAACAAGCTGGTGGAGAAGCAGATATTTCACAGTTTCAATTAGCACAGATTACTTTATGACTTTCTCCCAGACAGTAATTATTTTGGTGACGAGGAAGCCTTGCAGATTTTTTAATTTTCCCCGTGCATATGGGATGGAGTACCACAATGAACTGCAGTGACACGAAGTCAGATCCCTTCAGAACTTCATCTCTCTGAAAGGATGGATGGCTCAAGGAAACACTTTTGACGTTTAACAGCATGCAAGTGTCACAAACGTCTGATCAGGGGAATTAACAGTGTTTATTAGCAAATAGAAAGAGAGGGTTTTAAAATCCCTCTCGTTTAGGGGCGTGTTTGGAGAACAAGTGGAGCAGGGCGTGTGTGAGAATTTGGAAAAGGAACTGGCACGAGCTGGAGGATTAATGAATCCTTCCAGGCGCTTGTGCCTGAGCTCAAACGGCCTCATTTCAGTCCCTGAAATGGGGAATTTAAACTGGGAGTGTGGTGGTTTCAGGGCCCTCTAATGGGCTCATTTATCTTACGATAAGGGCAGGAATGTTCTGGGCTCCGGAGTTGGCCCCGTGCTTCCCCTTTCCTTGGAAATCTTGGCTCTTGTGCTGGGGAGTTCCAGGTTTGCCCTCCCAAATCTGCTCAGATCTTCCAGGGGGCAGCTCCCAGAGCACAGGTGGTGGATGCTTTTAAGGATTAATGTAATTTAAAATCTATTTCCTCTGCCTGTTGAGGGCAGCTTTATGACTTTCCTGTATTTGCCAGCTAAATTGAGAAGAAAGGGCCTGTTTGTCTGCCACACATGTTGCCTATTTCATGCTTAAGAAGGACCTAAATCGTTCTAGTAATTACTGGGATCTTTCCTGTGCTGCCACAGCTGTAGAGGAACTTTGTGCACATCTTTCACAGTATCTGCCCTGACAGCCAGCCACGAGCACTGTGATTCTGAGCCCTGAAATCTGCCCGGGGGGGGGGAGGAAATCTTTCCATTTTCTGGAGGGAAAAGATCCCACATTTTGACTGGCACTACCTGGCAAACTCGTTGGGATTGTTCTCCCTGGGAGCAGGGCCGGGCTGTGGTGCTGCTGCACTTTGGTGCAGAGCAGACAAACCCCCTTCGGGTGAGAGGCAGAGCCCTTCCGTGTGCTGCTAACTCCTCAGCATCCCTTTGGAAGCTTTTCTCTTCCCTCCTCGCCACTGCATAATCAGGATTCGGTGGAGTTTAACGAGCTCCCGCTGGGATATTGTCAGGGAATTCGTAATCCTGTGTATTCCAGGGTGTTATCTCCAAGAGTAATTGTTGATAACAGTGGCACACACAGGGTGGATCTCAGCCCCCAGTGCCCATCAGGAAGAGTTTGTGTCTAAAGCCTAAGAAGGGACCTGCTGCTTCACGTGTTCATCTCTGCCCAGGCCCTGGAGCCCTTCAAAAGGAAGGAAAAGGGGAGAATATAAAGTTTTATTTTTTATTTTGTTATTAACGCCACCAGCCAGGGGTGGTAAAGGATTTAAATGAAAGTGCCAGAGGAGAGTGAGCTCTCCAACTCCTCACTGGAGGCTGGGTGCCTTGGGGGAGCTGTGCTCTGCTCCAGCACAGTTTGTCAGGTTCAATAAAGACGGGAGGGGAAGGAATGAGCTGCCCCGTGCTGGATGAGAGGTCATGAAATGATCTGATGCTGCTTTTCCCCCTCGGAGTTGCTGACTTGTTTCAGAAAGCCCCACAGCAGCAGCCACAGGCACAGCACCAGCTGCAGTTTAAAAGCAGCTTTTGGGAATGTTTTCAGCAGTTCCTGCCTTGCTTTTTCCCTCCCTGACTTTTCTGAAGTGGAGTTTGTCTGACTCTGTGCTGCTGTGGCCAAGGCAAAAATCAGTTGTGTTTGTGCCTGTGATCTCTTTTGTGGGGGAGAAAACTACCGGGGAAAACTGGAATAAATCGAAGCCAAGTAGTGCTTTTTTTATTTGAATGATTTCCAATCTTTTTCCATGGAAATTTGTAGTGGACCAAAGGTTTTTATTTCAATAAGCCCCTGCTTTCTTGGGGAAAGTGGTTGAGAAAAGACAGGACTTGATGGAATAGAGGCATTACAAGAGCTGCAAAGAAACCACTCTGGCCCTGCCCTATTTCCCATGCTCAGGCAGAGCTGAGGTTTTATTTTGCTCTGGTACCAATCCATAGAAGTGTGATTAGGAAGCCTGCCTTCCAAGCTGCTATTGAGCAGATGTGCCCATTGTAAAATCCCATTTCTCTGGTTTATTGCCTGCTTTTTGTTTCCTCCCAGGCCTCTCCCCTGCCCAGCAGCCCAAAGCAAACACTGCTGGCACACTGCAAACACCAGCCAGGGCTGAGCAGCCTTTTTTTGGGGTACAAAAAAGGAGATTTTATCTGCTCCTCTGGCCCCTCGCAGCTGCCCAGTGCTGTTGGCTCCTTTCTTCCCAGGTAAATAGGATTCCCCTGAGCAGAGGTGGGTGATAAAGGTCTCTCTTCTGCGTGGCCTTTGTGCACGGCCTTATCAGCCCCTGCCCAGGGATTGTTTTCCTGGCTCACAGTGGCAGGACTTGCTCCTGGCAGGGCTCTGTGGAAGACATTTCCTTTTCTTTGCCCTCTGACTGCACAGTTTTGCACAAGTAGAAAATAAGAAAACCAGCTCAAACACTAAGAACTGTGCATTCCTGGAGTAAAAATCATCGTGGCTCCACTGATTCCACAGACTTGGATAATTTACACTGAATTTTCTCTGGTGTCTCCGATTTGGTTTTAATCCCTCAGCAAAAGGAGGGGAAATTGCCATTTCTGGGGCAGACACGCTGGCCAACGGTGTCACTATTTCATCTGTAAATGAGGAAAATACTGAATTTGGGGATACTTTAATGCTCCTGCAGCTCCCTCACTTGGCAGGAGCACCATGGGTTGAAGGGAAGGAGTCGCTGTGGCTGCAGAACACCTGTGGAAAACCCAAAAACTCCCCTGGTCAGTATTTATCTCTATAGTAATAATTAGCCCAAAATTCACAGTTTTATCCCTTTCCTGACTGACACCAACCAGAGCAGCTGAATTACCCCCCAAGCTCAGGAAATGTCACGGGACACCCCCCTCTAAGCACTGCCCTTTGCTGTTTTCCCTCTGCCCCTTGTTTTAGGGGACAAACCAGGTGGGAGAGGAAGAGCAGGAGCTGTTTCATGCCTTTTTTTGTTTGGAGAGCCACTCTAATTTTAGCTCTCTGCCTTATAATTAAGGCACTGAGCTGGTTTTTCTCTGCCTTCCCTCTCTGTGGTCGTGTTTACCAGGAGGAAAATAAATAGGAGCTCTCCCAAGGCCAGCTCTCAAATTGTACCCTTAGAAAATGTTGGGTTTAAATTGCCTGTGGTCCTGAAGCTCTTCCCAAGGCCCTGCCTTGATCTCAGTTTAAGAGCAGCACTATAAATAAGTGCAAGCAATGGTAAATCTCCGAGTAATGCGGTTCTGTTATGTAGCAGAAGCTCTAAAGAATCAGCACAAAGATGCTTTGCAACCCAGAAATTCAAACTGCTGCGTCAAGCGCACTAAAGCTGAAGCATGGAAGAGGTAAAGCCAAAGAGATCTTAAAGCCTTAAATTTAATCCACCCCACTGCATTCTGTGCCATGAGGAACCATTTATTGCTGTAAATCACCAAAAGAGATGATTAATTGCCTGGCGTTAGCACCACGCTCTCTCTGGTGAAATGATCACTCCAGCCATGGCATCAAAACGTATTTCACCTCCTCTCCCCAGGATGAAAACGGTGGCACGGTCCTGTGTGTTAATCAAGGCCTCCATTAATCAGGATCAGAGACTGTAATTGTGATTACACTTAGAAATCAGTTAATGCTCACCTTAAAATAAACCGGTGCTCTCAGCTGCAGCCTCTGGCAGGTGCCCACTCTGTGACTTTAAAGCCCTTTTTGGTCTCCACAGCACCTCGAGCCCTGCCTTGCTTTGCAATCAACTGGACTTATTTGCTGTCTTTTCATTTCCTCCCTTCAGAACGTTCTGGTGCTGCTTCCAGAGCAAACAGCTCTGTAAGGCAGGGGCATAAACGTTCCTCAAAGGCAGGGGGATTTGGCTGCCGAGGCTGCTCGAGTGAAATGTTAAATGTGGGGTTTTGTCTCTCCTGATCCCTGGAACTAATGCCTTTTTTGGCATCGTGCTCTGGCCGGCCTGGCCCTCTCTGAATAATGCCCTGACTTTCCAGGCTCGGCTTTCAGCTGGGTCTCAGCTCAATGTAAACGTTGGCAGTGGCAGAGGAGAGGGACTGGCACAGGGCTGGGGTGTCACACCAGCCTTGAGTGGATGTTTATTCACTTTATCCCCACTTCTTGTGCCTTCCCACCCACACTCCTCAAAGACTCCCTCTCCAAGGCCAGAATTCCTGGGTGTGCTCAGTTCCCTCCAATCTCCTGACAGGCGTGACTGAGACTCGGAGTGTGACCACCCAGGAGGAGCAGCTCCCCCTCAGCCCCTGCTGGGGATGAGCTCTGAGGACTTTCCGGAGCTGTCTCTTAAGTTTTTGGGAAGAGAAATCAGTGGCTGAAGTGCTGAGAGGGCTCAGAAGAGAGGGGAGCTGATGGTCAAGGGATGTGACCCCACATCTCTGGCTGGGGGGAACTTCCTGGTCAGAATAAACTGGCACAGACAGCAAAGAAATCCCTGGGTTGGGGCTTGCCAGCCTTGCCCACAAATGGTTAAGGGAGGAAAGGTTACAATGGTTCCCTGGGCAAGGACTGTTCACCCTTTCTGTGCCTGCAAACAGCTCTTGCTGCCCTGTGCCCTGAGTTTGTCCCAGTGAGCAGAAAACCCAGAGCAAAGGTGATGGCGAGGCTGGTGCAGGCAAAAAACCAGAGTTTGGGACTGTTTGTTCAGCATGAAACTATTTTATTGGTGCTTCCCCTTTTCAATTGAGCTGCCAGAAGCGAATCCAGGTTAGTTTTCATATCTAGATCTGGTGAGCAAATGCTGCTTTGCTTCCTTCTCTAACAGCTCTCCTTTCAAATATCGCTTGCCTCAGTTCTGGCTGCTGTTGGTGGAGAATTTCCCCGAAGGAAACTACTCCTTCTGGCCTCGGGGAAGAGCTAACGAGTAGGAATTGCCCTCCCAGCAGCACCGACACCTCGTGTCCCCTGCCAAGGAGCCAGATGGAGGTGGGCTCTAATCAGGTCACTGAAGGAGAGGGGAACTGAAAGACTTGGAGGAGGCAGGAACTGGGAAAGGCTATCACAGCTATTTTTGCTTCCTGAAGAGGAGAGATTAATTTAGATCGTCTGGTGTACACAAGGAAAGGGAGGGGGGGGAAAAAAAAAATCTGTTTGAAAACAAAGGGGCCCGGTCCTGACTGTTCTTCTGGGCTTCGTCATTAACGGCGCTGACGAGGAGGGGAACAAACGGCTCCTGCATCATTACTGAGCCCCAGCCTGTCGCACGAACAGCTCCAGACACGGGGCTTTGTTCCCAGCAGAAAGGGAAGGCACAAACTCCCTGGATGCAGAGGGAAATGCAGGATCTCACGAGGCCGATTAGGGGACACAAAGGTGGCGCTGCCTCGGAAAAACCGCGCTGCTGACGCGCGGCGAAAGTCAGCGGCGCGTTGTGACCTCAGCCCAGCGTGGGGCAATGTTCCAAGGGTCACAAATGGGGAGTCGAGTGAGATGGGTTCTGTTGAATTCCGTCGCTCTTCACCAGGGAATTTGGGAAGCAAACCCTCTCCTGAAGAGCAAACCACCAGAAATGGTGCAAGCTCCACGCCAGCCTGGTGGGAACTGGTGAATGGTTGGGGGTGCTGAGCTGAAAAACAGGTGAGGGGGTCAAATCTTGTGGTTTCGGTGATCTCTTCTCCCCTGGCAAATATTTAAACCTGGAAACTGCTGGAAGGGCAAAGGAAGAAGCTACAAAGCCTCGTGCAGCTGAAAGAATGACGGAAATTCGGGTGTCAGGTTTTAAAGCTCCAGTTTAGAGTAACCCTGCTCTTTGCAGGTGAGGGAGGTGAGGGACATGAAGCATCAGGCAGCAACAGTGCAAGCCCTTGGATCTTCTCCTCATTTTCTCGCCCCTTTTCTCCCACAGATTTCCCCAAATTAGCAGATTTTACTGTTCTGACAGTGGCGAATGGAGCTGAGAGCTGGGTGAAATGCTGGATGAATGGGAACTGCTCAAAATAGGAGCTGAAATACAGAAGTGAAGTGAGGTTCGGTCTGTTCACAAGCCAATTCCAGGAGTTACTAGCCCGCTTCTACTCCTCCATTCATCAGGCAGAGGTTGGTGATTTCTATATTGCCAGAAGAATCCTAACACAAACACGGTAAATGAAGTGAAAACCTCATGTAAATGAAGTGCAAGCTTCATTTAGGACTCAGACTTAATTCCTTTGCCTCACCTTTTCCTCTCAGAGCAGAGAGAAAGAGGAGTTGATAACAGGGAGAGGTATTGAACCAACCTTTCCCCTCCCGTATTTAAGTTTAGCTCAGCCTCTGACCAAAGGCTCTGCAAATCAATTAGGGCTGACAGGCCCAGCTCTGAGGGCAGCACCAGGGCAAACGGTGATGTCTCAGCACTGAGAAAAAGTCTCCAGCATTTCTGACCTTGGGTGGAGTAAAACACTCAGAGCACGAGCAAAACAGAGAAAAAATCATTTATTGGTGAGCACCAGAGTTGGGGAATAATCAGCTTGCTACAGCTGCTGGTGGCTCTGGTTGAGATGTGAGCAGTTATAAGATTTTTGCAGGAAAATCTAATTTCCAGCATGATTGCCATGCTTCCTGTGAGAAGGTCCACGGAATTTCTCTGAAACACCCAAACTCAGGGCTTGTTCCTCCCTGGGAAAATGACATTTGGGGCTGCTGTCAAATGTCCACGTGCTGGGGCACCCATCCCTCTTCCTTCTGGTTTCTCCTTCCAGATCATTCCCGTTTATTGGGTTTGATCCCTATCATCGACACCTTTTGGGTGCGTGGAAAGACGGATTTTGGCTGATAAAAGCAGCCCCTCATCCCTGGTTTTGGGGCTGAGCTGTTCTCAGCTCTCTGATGACAAACTGCTGCTTCTTGGGATCACTGTGATGGGAGAAGGGAAGCCTTGAGGGACTTCAAACTTCCATTACTTTTTAATGGGAGGAACTTTAATAGAAAGGCTGAAATGCTGCTTCTTATTGCGGTGCCTCAGCGTTTCTGGAGCCATAAATTCTCCCCTCGCCCCTCTGTTATTACTGATGTATCAATTCTTTCTACTCCTCTGAGCACTTAAATTGAAATAAAATAAGGTTTAGGCTTTATGTATTTTTAATATAATGAAATTCAGCTTAAAGTTGTAGAAAAACTGTCCTTGGCATGGACTGCTGTAGATAAAGTCCTCAGTAAATGAGAGCAGCAAGAGGGGAAATGCAGGGCTGCAAATCTGGGAGGGGGAAATTCCCAGTTCTGTCTTTGTGGCTCCCTCCCTTATTTCAGATCACCCTCTTTTCCCTGTTAATTCTGCCTGGTTGAATTCATTCTGTATTTTATCTGATTTACCCCCTTCTCTCAGCCAAACTGCTGAGGCACAAAGATCCCCTCGCATTCCTTGTCCCCCACTGCAACAGCAGAGGCGTGAAAATCCAGGGGATTTTAGGAAAAACCAGGTGGAAATCTCACCTTTTATGCAAGGGAAGAAATGAAACAAAAAAGGGTTTGGTTTCTTGGGGGTGTTTTTTGGTGTGGATTTTGAATCGCAAGTGGATGTTTGAGTTCAAAGTGCCGAAAGTCTGAAGGAACATGGGGAAGTAGAGGAGTGTGGGTGGATTCGGATGAATATTCCTGGAAGGGGAACCGGACTGAAAGCCCCAAAGGCTCTTTCCCGATTGTCCCAACGTTCCCCTGCAGGGTGTGCAGAGAGACCCTCACCGAGCATTGAGGCCAATGTGATGCTGAGCCTGAATAAAACCATAACCCCCCCAAATCATCCTTTCCTTGAAATGGCAAAGCAGAGATGCACAAGGCATGGAAAAGTGGTGGTGTTTTCTTGTTGGAGGGAGAGCGCTCAGGATGAAGTTCCTGTGCTGCAGCATTTCCTGTTCCAGTATTTTTATTGTTGCATAAAATGATCTCAGTCCTTTGGAGCAGCTCTGAGCTGATGAATGTATAAAAATATATAAAAAAATATAAAAATATATAAAAAATATAAAAATATATTGAAATATATAAAAATACATATAAATATTTATAAATATATCAATATATTAAAAATATATACAAATCTATAAAGAATATATAAATATATTACAAATATACACAAATATATAAATATATACAAATATATAGAGAATATATAAATGTATAAAAATATATTTGTGGCATGTATTGCCCATGGTTCATTAGAGGAATTACAGTTTGCATAATTGCCAGCTGCCTTGTCCCATTGTCCCCGTGCCCGCCCTGGCACTGGGGGGAGATGCGTTCCTTTATTGTTCCTGATCATTTGAGGGTTTTAATCAGCCAGGAACTGACACAAAACGCTCCCAGCGAGCCCTAATGGGTTCAATAATGATGGGTACAAAGCTTTTCCCTTTGGAAGAGGTCAGGGAAGGAGTAGTTGCTGCAGCAGCCTCCATCTCTGGGTCTGAGCGGGGTTCTGGGGGGGAGCCTGAGGATAAAACGGGGCCACTTTGAGATTCCTCATCCAGCCGGACGCTAAAATGATCCTTTAATAAAGGGACTCCAGCACTTCTGTCGCTGAAACCATTTTTCCACGCAAGAACCAAAGTGCTCCAAGGAGCTCCGTGGATGAGCTGCTTCATAAAAACCGCAGCAAAGGCCACAGCTGTGGCTTGGAGCTGGAAAAGCAGTTTGGAAAATGAAAAAGCATCATGAAAAAAGTGGTTTAGACCAAGCTGAAGCAGTTTTGTTTGCTCACAAAATGATTTTTTTTCCCTTTGTTTAGGCATTCCTGAGTACTTCGTTTTGTCTCAGACCAACAAATCTTGGGATCTATGAACACCTCCACACTTGAAGACTTGTAAGGTTGGCTGTGATTTTTCTTTTTTCCCAAATAACTTTAATTGGTCCTTAGAATGTTCTGTTTCTTTTCCTGTAAAGAATTTTGTGCCCTTTTGTTTAAAAAAGGAAGAGCTTGGTGGGGAAGTCAATGAAATCTTTTCTTTCCCAGCCCTCCTGGTGCTCCTAAATCTGATTTTAAGGGTCCTCAGTCAGGATCACACAGGATCATTTGTCCATCTGTGAGAGTGTCAGTTGCTTCCAGGACTCTGTGGAGAAGCTAAATAAATTAAAAAGGGGGGGGGGGAAACCCAGGAAAAATGGGAATACACGGATTTCACAGGAAAATATCCAGTGTCCAGATGAGAAGCAGCATGGCAGCATTTTGCAGGGAGGTTTCTGAGCAGGAATTCGTGGATTACTTGGGAAGGACATCCAAATATCAATTAACACAGGCAAGGGCGTCGTTATCAGTGTGCCCAGAGGGTCACAGACCTTCCTGGCTGCCTTGAGGAGCAGTAATTGAGCAAATTAAATCATCCTGGGGGCTGTGCTGTCAGGTGCTGCAGGAGTCGTTAGCAGGGGCTGTTTGGAGAGAGAATCAGGGCAGAAAAGAGGGATAAATAGTGGGAAAAGGAGGAAAAAAATGCTGCCCACAGCAAAGTGGGAGCTTTGTGTCCAGCTGGGAGCATCAGCCTCAGGTTCTGGAGAGGGTCTGAGGTGCCTCCTGCAGAATTCTGCCTCATTCCTCACCATTCCAAAGCCTCTGGGCCTCTTCCCTTCCCAGGCTCTCCCTTTCCTGCCCTCCCAAAATATCCCATCTCACATTCCATGCTCCACATCCCATGGCACTTGTTGGTCCAGCGGGAAAAGCAAAGCTTCAGGATTTGGGTTTGGAGCAGCCTGGGATAGTGGGAGGTGTCCCTGCCCACAGCAGCGGTGGGATGGGATGGGATTTAGGCTCCCTTCCAACCCAGACCATCCCAGATTCCGTGATTCCCGAGCCTGCGCTGAAATACCCCTCACAGGTGGGAAACGGGGAGCTGCAAACCCCCTGGGAATGGATCCAGCAGCAGCTCAGAACCCCCTGCTCCGGGTGGGGCATAAATCTCCCAACTTTACCAATCCGACGATGGCAGCTCAGCGTGAAGAACATGAGGGCTGCTCCCAAGGCGCCCTGACCCTCCGTGCATCAGCCCTGGCCGGGGGCCAGGCCAGCACTTAGTGGGATGGTTCTGGAAAGGAGAGGAGGCTGAATGACATTTCTCATGTTAATATCTATTCTCTCCCCGTCCCCCAGCGTGCTAAACTCAACTCTGCTCCAGCCACGCCACTCCAGGCTTGTATTTCCATTTTCCAGCTGAGTTTTGGGATTGTTTATTAAGCCAGAAACAATTAAATCAAGTCCTAGTGTAGCTGTTAATTATAAGGAAATAGGGATTCTCTTCAAGAATCCTACTGTTGTGTTGTGGGTTTGCATCCTCCTTCTAACTTCGTTTGTTAATCAGATAGAAACAGGAAATCGGGATGCTTGGAAGAATCACAGCATCCAAATTTCCAAGCCCGGGTGCCTCTTTCCCTTTAAGCCTTAACCCAAAAGCTTTATTTTTAAAACTGCTCTCACTCTGTGGTATCTCTTCGGAGCTTCTGTTCCATTTGGCAACTTCAGCAGCTCATTAGGGCTTCTTGCTTTTATTTTGACGGGGGTAATGAGGGCTGTAAAGAATTGCGAGCCTGTATTGGCGTTAATAAAAACCAGAGTGCAAAGGGCAGAGCTGATAAATCCTGCTCTGCGAACGGCGCGAGAAGGAGGCAGGAAAACATCTCAGCGAGGGTTTAGCTCTGAGCTCCCTCAGCAGGGCCCAGCTTTGTGAGGGGTGCTTCGTCTGTGGGTGTGAAATCAGCCACGTGGGGGTTGCTCCTCGATTTTCGGCATATTCGGCACTCTCAGGCAACAGGGAGAGCCCTTCCCAGTGCCTCCCGTCCCCCCTCGCTGCGCCAGGCTGGGTGTGAGCAGCAGCTGGGTGAGCTCTGTCCCAGCCTGAGCAGATGGCTCAGCTCTCCCCGCTCCTCAGGCTTCCACCTTGACTCAGGGCTTTTCTTTTCCCGGGGTGAATTAGGGACGAGGAGGAAAATCCCTCCCCTGCTGCCCGTTCCCCGTGGGCTCTGCCCAGTGCTGCTGTCCCCGTGCGTTCCCCAGCTCGCTCCGGGGCAGGATTGCTCCTGTCTCACCTGGATTTCTCCCTGTTGCCATGGCAGAGGCTGCAGGCACAGCTTGAAACCCTCTGCTGGCACCTCCACAGGCTCTGAGCGCGTGTGGCTGCTGCTCCTGCAGTCCCTGCACATAAATGTTTCATGTCTACAGCCAAGCAACGGGAAGATTCCATTTAATCAGCCCGAGTGCCACCATGCCCCGATGAGGGGTGGATTTGCAGGACTAAACGAGGCTTTGTAGGCTCAGGGATCGTGTCTAGGCCTGGCTTTCCTTCCCTGAACCCACTGTGCAGCCCAGACTGTCGCTGCCCCACATCGCTCTGTGCCCCCTGAAAATTCATCGTTTGCCATTCCCAGTGTTCTCCGTCTGGCCTGGCTCCAGAGAGATCCGACAGAGAGGAGGTTTAGATTGGAAATTAGGGGAAAAATCCTTCCCTGTGAGGGCAGGGAGGCCATGGAATGGATTTCCCAGAGAAGCTGTCCCTACCCCTGGATCCCTGGCAGTGTCCAAGGCCAGGCTGCCCAGGGCTTGGAGCAGCCTGGGACAGTGGAAGGTGTCAGTGTCCCTTCCAACCCAGAACGTTCCTTGATCGTGTGAATTCTGGAAAAACCCTCCAAGGATGGGCTCACAGCTCCAGGGTATGAGCGTGAGCTTGTTTGTGAGGCTGCTGCTGCTGGACTTGGCTCCTGTCAGGAGAGCTTTGATCCACAGCTCCTTGGAAACCCCACTTGTGCTAACCCAGCCCCCAGCTCTGAACGGGGCTGAGCATCCTCTGCTGTTCCCATGGCAACGGGATGCCGTCTCCATTGTCACAGGGACCTGTTTTAGGGACACCAGGGGTGCTGCTGAGGACACAGGCTCCCCCCAGGGAGCTGCCGGCGCCATCCCAGGCGCCCTTCCAGGGATTTGGTGCTGCTGCTTCCCCAGGGAAAAGAGATCTGGGTCGCTCAGGGTCTCCCCACCAGTTGATCTCATCTGTCAGCAGGGTTTTTTTAAACCTTTTGTTGGCAAAAATATTCGTCATTTTCTCTGCGTTTTCTGTCATCTCTAAAGGCAGGGAAGGTGCTGCTGTCCCAGAATTGTAATAACTTATCTCTCCTTGTTGCCTTTGTGCCAGGTGTTATTATTAATCCTTATCAGTCTGTTGAGGGGAGGAAATTAAAAGGTCTGAAGGGACTGAAACTCAGCTTAGAAAAATTTGTACCTTGGTCACAGGCAGAAGGAAAAAAAAAAAAAAGGATTATGTATAAGATTGAGAAGTGTATTTCAAACTGATCGCTTTTATTTTTGGAAATAAGCAGTACAGGGGCCAAAAAAAAAAATAATAAAAATAAAGGAAACTCTCCCTTCATCCCCAAAAAGGGTGGGAAGGCAAAGGAGAACCACAGCAAACCCAGACAGGGCAATTCAGTACAGCATTAAATTGCAGAGTTAAATGCATTTAACTGGAAAGAAGTTATCTGGAGTTGCTGTGAATAAATAATATATTTCAGTTTTCATAAACAACTCATTTTCCTTCGCAGAAAGCACCCGGAGCAAGCGTTGCTCTGAAATTGTTTAATTACTGAGCCTTGCAGTGAGTTATTTGTTATGAACTTTCTGTCTTTCAGCATCTTCCCCTCTTAGATTAAATCTCATTTTCCCACTCAAATGCTGGGGTGTGAATGGAATCAGCACTTTCTGTATTTAGAATGGAGCTGGGTTTTCTGCGTTATTAAAAGTGGGATCAAACAGGGAGAAAAAGGGTTTTTCAGGAATCCTGGAGCTCGTTTGGCTTTCCTGTTTCTTGTTTTCAGAAATGCTTTTCCATGCCAGTGGGGTCCAGTTGTTCTCCAGCTGCAAAAGGAATTTTGCTCCAGTCCCATGTCCATGACCTTGTCCAGCTCCAGCTGCTCATAAAATGGGATTTATTCAGCACCATTCCAGGCTTTGACCTGAAAGGTTAATTTTAACCAAACTGGCCAATTTACCTTTAATGGGATTTATTGGCACCCAAACAGAAATCAATAGGAAATCTCCATCACTGGGCTTGTAAAACCAGCACAGAAAACAGAAATAAACAGGAATGAGTAGAATCAAGAGAACAAAAGTAACAAACCCAGAGCTATGCCTGGAGCTGATCCTTTGGCGTTTAGGTTCAATACCTTGCAGGGTTTTGATGTGGATTTAGTGACCAAATTCCCCCCCTGCAGTTCTTAAAACTTCTTTTTGAGGAGAATGTCCTGCAGGGCTTTGGGGAAATCTGATCTGTGCCCTGAGGAAGGTTTATTCCAAAAGTGCCTCTGGCTTCTCCCCCTTTCTCCCTTCCACGCTGGGAGCCAGGGATGCTGTTTGTGGGCTTAACAGAGATTTCAACCTTGTAATGGGGTTTTTGGGGCCATGGGAATGGCAATCCCAGCTCCAAGGGGAGGCTAAAGGTGGGCAGGATGGTTGCAGTGGTGAACTGCTCACAGGGCTCAGCTCTCATTCCTGGTGCTGCCAGAAACTCCCCAGATATCCCAGGGAAGTCCTTTAATCTCAGAACAACCTTCTTAGTCAGGACTTGTGGCTGCTCCTTGTGGATAAACAGCCAGCCCTGTCTGGAGAAGCAGTAATAAAACACAAAATAAAATCCTCTTGACCAGAATGGATTAAAAGCTCTTTTTAGATTTTTTTTTTTTTTCCACGAGGAAAGATATCTTTGAGCTGTCCCAAAGCTTCCAGATCCGGCCTCATTCCAGATACCCAACAGGATGGAAAATTCGCTTTCAAAGAACAGCCAAGTCAGCAGAGGGCTGGGACAGGATCTGTTCACTTTCTATCAGCTGCAGATCTTGGCTTCCAGTGGCTGCAGCTCCGGGGGCTGAGCTCAAGGGATTTATTTTTCCACTGGTGGCTCCCAGACACTGATCACACAATGCTGAAGCCAGGACATCCTAGCAAAAGAATTTGTGTCCTCCAATAGAGCAGCACTTCATGTGTGAAAAGAAATATTAATATTTAAGCTAAAACTCACAGAAAAAAAAAATAATCTGGTAACTCAAAACAGCTTTAGGTGCTGATTCTTTTTATTTCCCCTGAACTTGCAGAAAGTTTGGGGGCTCTGTGTATCTTGCAAAGTGGAAAGGAAAACACTGAGAGCTCTCTGTTGTGTTTGGAGAGGGGGATGTTTGATCTGAGCTGCTGTGGGAAAGGCTTTGCCAGGCTGGGCTCAGAGCTGGGCTGGGACTCTGTCAGGGGAGCAGGAGCAGCCTCTCAGAGCAGCTTTCTCTGTGATAATCTCACTGAAAAGCTGCTTTTTCACCCAGCCTGGTTCAGAGGGAGATTCCTCCGCAGCAGGTTCGTGATTCAGCTGCAGGGGATCCATGTGGGATTTCCTTTTGGGTGATTCCAGTGCTGGAAAACCCCAGCTCTGCCACAGTCACAAGTGCTCCTCTCTGGTGTCCTCGGGTTGAAAGCATCTCCAGGAGCTGAGCACAGTTCCAGGCTGCTGGGAGTGAGAAAATGTTGGATTTTTTTGGTGTGATAATCAGAGGCTGAGTCTCCATCCTGCCTGTGCCACCAGCTTGGGGTGAGACCCCGGGTTTGTGTCAGTGGAAATTGAGGGGTTTTATCCCTGCCAGCCTCTGGCTGGGAGTTGCTGCAGCAATTTGTAGCTGCTGGAACTATTGGGGGTGTTTAAAGGAGCCTCAGGGGGCACTTTTCACTCCACAGGAGGGTGCAGCCAGGCGGGATCGGGCTCTGCTCCCGGGGAACGACAGGAAAAGGGGAAACAGCCCCAGATCGTGCCAGTTTGCCTGGAAATTCCCTTGTGGGCTGGCATTGGGAATCTGGCAGGGAGGCGAGGGGACCCCCAGTGGAACCCTGCCAGTTTTAGCTCATTCTGTAAAACACAACACTGCAATGAAGATGCCACTGATTTACCTGCTGGAAATGTGGGATGGTTGGGTTTTTTTTTTTTTCCCCCTCTGAAAAGTTTTGTTTTCCTGTCTCTTCCCCTTTCCCGGCCGCTCCTGCCACTCCTCACACCTCCGTTTGCAACGTTACTGAGTTAGCTGGTAACAAATCTCCTCTAAACCCTGCTCCTAAAGGTTTCTCTGCTGCCATAAATCCAAGGTGCTGAACGGAGTGGAGGGGTGTGAAATGCCTCATCAGGCAGCAAAACGGGGAGAGATAAGGCGCTGAACGAGCTCAGCCCTGCTCAGGGGTGGCTGATCATTGCTCACGTGCTGCCAGAGCAAACAAACCTTTAAAAAGAAGTAAATGGGCAATGTGTCCTTTTCATTCATCTGCTTTATCTGCTCGGAGCTGGGAGATTCGTAACTCGCTCTCCTCGGGCCTCATAAATTGTTTCTATTATTCATGATTAAAGTCCCGAGCAGAAGGTTCTTGCATATATCAGCAGACACTTGTTAGAGACATCCTGGTGTTATTAAGACATAGATTCAGCCAAAGGTCGTTAGGAGAGCGCCCAAGTGGAGAGATCACATGGGAGACGGAGGAGAAAATTAGGGCTGAATGTAAAATAGGAGTGGGGAAGCGTCGCTGGGAAGCAGAGCAGGACAGAAAGGGGGACAGGGGCACAGTTTTGGGGCAAGGGGAAAAGAGGGAAGAGGTGCAGGACATCGCCATCCCCTCCTGGTGGAGTTTAACCCCGAAAACTCCACCCAGTTTGTTCCAAGCCTCTTTAAGCTGGGCTTTATCAGGGCGAATTTGCAATGTAAAGCCACACCAGAGCTTATCCCTGGCGTTTAACGCGAACCCCTCCGTGCCCGGCAGGAACCTCCAGATGTTCCAGAGCCTCGCAGAGGCTGTGCCTGCATTTCCAAGCCTCAGCATCCAGCCGGAGGCCTGCACGACGTGGGAAATGTGCTGCTGCTGGCCCAGATGAGCCCTCCCAGCCCTGCCAACCCCCTCCTGTTCGAGCTGGAGGTGTGCTGGGAAAACAGAGTTATTGGTTCATCGATGGTGGTTTCACTGGGGCAGATCCGCGGCGCAGGAACAGCTGCAGCTCCCACGGTCCCAGGGAATGTCCAGGCAGGTGCATTTGTCACACACTTGGCTGATCTGGAGATCTTCAGGAGGAGTCCGAAGGGGAGGTAAAGGGTATTGAGAGACAAGGAGCAGATTGCCACGTTTGGGAGCCGATTCCTGCCTGCCAAGCCCCTCCTGGGTGTGTTTTGTGAGGTATTTCTCTGTCCCTGAGAACAGCTCCTGTCAGGTCTTGCATGGGGCGTTTGACTGGCAAAGCAGGGGCTGTGTTTCCGAAATGCAGACCTCGATCCACATGCCTCAGCTCAGATCTAACGTCCAAACAGACCCCGTAAAAGTATTTAAAAAACCATTGTTCAGTGACAGAGCCCATCCCTGGGTGTGCTGGGTGCTGTGCATGCCGTGGGAACAGTCCCTGTCCTGTCCCAGCTTTTTGGAGGTGACTTCTCAGCCCCCAAAAGTGCCCAGCCCAGCCTCCCCTTCACTTTTGTGCCTGGGTAATGACATCTGACAGAAATGAAAACACTCTGCAGGCGGGGAGCTGCTGCCCTGGCAGGGCTCGGGGGGATTCTCGCCACCTCTGCCGTGCCTCAGGCCAGGCACGGTTCCCACACAGGCACCCAGGGGATGTTCCCAGGTTTTAGAGCAGCACCAGGTTGGAGGAATGCGCTTTTTAATGCCAGGCATGAGAGTGAACTGAGCACCCCGATGTCACTGCTGGTCTGAATGGGCTTAATGGCAGGGCAGGTGTTTAACTAATGAGGTTACCTGGCCTAGGAGCCCGGGAAGCCAAACACAGATGAGTTGAGAGCAGAGAGACCCAGCCCAGCTTTGGCCTTCACCAGGAGGAGAAGTGCTCCCAGTGGGTTGGGATCTCGAACAGCACTTTAAATTTCAATTAAAAAAAAAAAAGAAGAAAAGGAAAGGATTCCCATTCCCTGTTAAAAAGGCAACATCATCTTCTTTCATGGACTTTCTCCCTGCACTAAAGGCTGTTTTTAAAGCACTGGTGGTGTTGGCACAGGCGTTGTGGTGAGAATTAACAAACACCCCACTGACAACCAGCCATTGTCTATGACCCTTTCTAATGTGATTTAACAAAACTGCCAGCAAGTCAAAATTCATGCAAATGAGTGCAAATTCACATATTCCAAAAGGATTAGAATATCATTAATGTGGGCATTAAATATTTAAACAATATCTCTATGAAAGAATTATGAGCTTTCAAAGCTTGTCTGTGTTTTATGACCACATTAAAGCAGTTGTAATGACATCTTCTGTGCTGGGACTAGGAATTGTCCTTTTTTCAAAGGAGCATCGTGGCCGGAGCCCCCGGTGTCCCCCCAGGTCGTGGTGGCCCTGTGTGTTGTTACCCAGAGCTCAGCTCCAGTGGAGATGTCGGGGTAGGAGAGGCAGGAATGGGCTGTGAATATAAAACCCAACCAACATCACCAGCAGAGCTCTCCAGGGTCTCCTCTGGTTCTGGAGTCAGAGCTCGTCCCTGGGCTTTAATCCATGTAGGATTCAACTGCTGGAGAGTTGGGAAGGTTTTCCTGGCTTTGGGGGATCCTGCCCCTACAAACAGTGCAGGAATTCCCGGACCCTGGTTCCCTGTGCGGTGCCAACTGCTCATTCTGTGTTTCGTCCCCAAGGGATCTCTTCAGCCAGGGCCTTGCATGGACAGGGATTCCCTGACTCCTGGAATTAGTCTAATCCTTGCTTTATTTACACATCCAACACCCTGAGCTGCATCTGATACTCTGCTTGCCCATCTAAGCCAAATTGAAGCTGAGTGATAAAATAGAGGCACGTTCCATAACGGGCTGCAGTGAAAAGTTCTGGGTTTTTGGGAATAACCTGATGGAAAAGTCTTCCCGATTGCAGAAGCAATCAGCAGAGCAGAGAGACTTGGAGAATGTCTCAGCTGAGAGAAGAGCTTGCAGGAAAAAAGGTGACCACGATTAGATGGAGACAGATGGGGATTGAGGCACTTACTTGAGTAGCAAATGTAAGATTAACTTGAACTTTGATAGTCTTAGTGAAGACTCAGCCTGTCCTGAGCCTGTCAGGGCCTTCCCTGGCTCTCCATGAGAACAGGAGCACCTCAGGGTAACTGAAAGGACCCAAAATAATGACCAACAGACCTCTTGAAATATTTGGGATGGTCCCAACACCCACAGTGTCATTTTTAAGCCCCGGAGGGCTGTGACAGGCAGGTCTGCAGTGGGATCTCAGCTCAGCTCTCCACTCCTGGTACCAAGCACTTCTTTTGTGCCATTTCCAGCAGTGCCATGTGTGCCTAACAACGGGATTAAAATTAAAAAATCAAAGGGAATCAAGTGCATTATTCCTCTCAGGGACAGGAGAGAGGAGTGAAGAACCCACTTGTGTGACTCAGTGCGTTTTTTAAGGAGCTCTCTGCCACAGTGGGGAGGATTGTTTGGGAGAGAGCCACAGATCCAGAGCCAGGGGGAAGATCTGTGGTGATGGCAACGAATTGTTCTTGAGGCTCTCAAGCCTTTGCTGCCGAGGCACTCAGCTCTGCCAAGTGCTGGGAGCTGTGCAGTGGGAAGTGCAGGGAAACACAGTGGGCTGAGATGATTTCCCAAACATTCTGTGCCTCCAAGCTCTGCTTCTCCTCACGGCTCCCTTTAAGGGTTTAAAGCAAACTGGGCCAGTACCTGTGGTTGGATTGCGAGGGTTGTCACTGGAATGAGGCAGGTGAAGGATGATCCCTGTGAGTCCCTCCCAGCTCGGGATATTCCATGAGTGTTCCTTTCCTCGGGAATAGCAGCCTTTGCTCTTTTCTGCTGAGCACTTGGCCCTTTTGGTGGGAGCAGTGGCTGGGGAAGGGAGGAGCAGGGAGAGAGCAGCCCGAAGCTGGGCTGGGTGCACAGGGCTGGGCTTTGGGATCGTGGCAGTGTCACTGGAAAACTCCCTCTTCACCCGGAGGGAATTTCCTTCTGCTGCTTTCAAAGGCAGGGCAGGGCTGGGCTGCTCATCCCTGGAGCACCACGGAGGTTTCCTTGGGGCAGGCAGGGATCCAGGCAGGGATTCAGATGGATCCAGACCCTGCAGCGTTCCCCGTTTCCATTTCTGACTCCAGTGCAGAGCGGCACAAAACGCAGAACCAACCAACCTGAGCCCTTCATCTGCTGAGCTTTCAAACCTGCTTAAGGCTGGTCAGATGCCACGACCATCAATTCTGTGACTAATCTGATCAATCTCTGAATTTATTCCTCGTAATCAGCAATCTGTTTTCTTTTACTACCGCCACCATTACGTGACCAGTACATGATCTAATTAAATGCAACACGTTAATGATCCCCTGCGTGGATTTGTGATCCTGTAATGAACGGCGGAACTGCACCACAACTCTGCTTGATGTGGTGGTGGCTTGGATTTTAAAATTATCTTCTCCATTTAATGGTCAAATAATTAATGATAAATCTGTGCATGACACTGCTGTAAAATCCTTGATGAAAACTGCTCTGAGAAGAGCATCAAGCTCAGCTAAGGTGGTAGAAATTATAATTAATTCAGCTCTTGCATGGGTGATAGTTGGTAGGAGGCTGAGCTGTGGATCTGTGCTCGCTTTGCCAGCTCCGGGTCTCCTGTTCGTTGCCAGATCCACAAAAACGGCAGCTGGGAGCTGGGGGATGGAGCAGCAGTGACACCTGAGAGCTGCAGTTGTTTGCTGGAATGTCAGCGCTGAGATTCCCTGTGATCTGCTGCAAACCTTGTGGTAGATTAAAGACAGGAACTGGGAGGCTGGAGACAGAGCTGGCTGCAGCTTGAAACAGTTCCATAAATATTTATTTATGCACAGCTGCTCTCGTGGGTGACTTACAAGGGGACTCCATCCCCCTTCCCTTCTGATTTGTACGAGTCCAATAAATTGTCTTTTTTTTTTGACCACTGCTTTTTTTAATAGCGAATCCAGCACTTTGGTTCCAAGTTAGACATGAAGAAAAGCTGGAGGACTGTTCAAGGGATAAATAAAGGGTTTGGTAGGAACTTCATCACATGAAGGGAACAGACTTTCTCAGCAAGGGGTCAGTGAAGGCTGATGCAGCCTTGGGGCAGCAGAGCCCAGAGAAACTCTTCCAGCCCCTTCTCGCCCCGGTTCCGAGCAATCTGACAAATGTTTGTTGAATTTCCTCAGCTGTTTGTGTGAAGTGAAAAACCCAGGCCTGAACCTTGAAAAACAGAACGTCCTCACACAGAAGGCAGTGGGTGACACTGGGAGGAAAACAAGCCCGACAATCTGCAGCCCCGCTTTCTGTGCCGGTGCCATGGAGCCGGGAGGCAAATTTAGACAATTTCTGGGTTGGTTGGTTGGGTTTTTTTTTTAACTTTGCAAAGTCTGGTGATTGGATTGGTTTCAGCTCTTTATTGCTGGTGGTTGATCCTGCTGCGTAAAATCTCCGCTGCGGAATCCTCGGTGCTGCTGCTTTGCCCTCTGAAGCTCGGGTTCCCAAATGGGATTTGGAGCTGGGTTTGGGGTCCCCCCGTGCCAGGCAGGCTCTGGTGCAGCTGGGGGGCACAAACGCCAGTCAGCACAAAGTCACTGCTGCCCCTGAAGGGGGGAGATTGCTCTGAGCTGACTCCTCCCGATGAACCCGGCTCCAGGGGGGAATTTCCTGGAGCTCTGTTTTCAGGTTTCCGCAGCTGAGATGAGCGTGAGCACTGAGAATTGGGTCGATTTCTCTCCCCCTCGCAGGCAGCATCCTTCAGTTCCCATCACAAAGGAGCTGGGGTGAGTGCGCAGAGAACTTGCTCAGGCTGATCTTAGGCACCTGGATTTTGGGAATGTTCCCCCCTGGAGAACCTCAGGCAGTGCACAGCAGAAAGACCAGGCAGCGAGGGGTTTGAACCTCCACAAGGTCGCAGTGATTCCAAGGAGCTCTGGATGCTCAGGAATTGGCTGTTTTGCTCCTTTGAGCAGGTATTTTACACATATATGTATTAAAACACCAGGTAAATTGGGACAGTGCACGCTGCCTTTGCTCTGCTTTGATCAGGGTGTAGCTCCTCCAGAGCTGCCCTGATTAAATCAGAGTGAAAATAAATTGAAAGGGCTTCTGTCTGATTTGTGAGACTTCTTCAGGTGTTAAGGGGAGAGAAAAAACATCCAAGGAAGCAGGAAGAGAGGGTTTACCCTTTCATTGCCGAGGAAAACCCTTGCTAACACAGAGGGCAGTGCACGGAGGGGTAGGAACTGTAGGAGTTCAGTGTTCGGGTGGCAAAGAGCGAATCTGCCGAGGAAAACACTGCGGAGTCATCAACACCATGTCCTGCCCAGGCCAGGAAGGAGAGCAAAGCAATTCTTCCCCTTGCCAGTGTGGACTGCCGGGAGCAGAGGTGAGGCTGCTCAGCGATGCTGCAGTGGTGCTGCAGGTCTCTCCATCAGCATTAGCACCTCTCCCCACGCCATGAATATTGAAATCCCCCAGTCATTAATCTCACTTCCCCACTGAGGACAAGGGATGTTCAATTCCCGGCCACAAAAAGGCTCTGCAGGGATGATTGAGTTACTGGAGTTGCTTAAAAGCTGCCTGGAACCAGTGAAAGGCCCTGACAGGCAGGGAGGGGAGGTCAGGGGTGGAGTTCATCACCTCCCTAACAGAATTAATCAAGGGGAGAAAATCAGAACACGTTTGCCATTGAGCGCCGAGTCAATGCCCACTGGAAAGCATCGCGGTGTGGTCCCGGTTTAGAATTCCCAGATGGGAGTGAGAAAGGCTCGGGGAAAGTCCAAGGAAGGAGAGCAAATCCCTTTGTTTGCAGGGGGAAAAGGGAGAGAGAGAGGGATTGGTTCAGAAAAGCTGCAGAAAGAGAAATTCTTGTCAGGTCTCCCTGCGATTTTAACCTTTCGTGAGGCTGTTAAAGGTTTTAAATCCAGCGGGGGGAATGGGGAAAGGGGAGAAATAAATACCAGAGACGGGAATGAGGCAGGAGCATCCTCCCAGTCCTTCTGTGACAGCTCAGCCAGGGCTTTGCTCTGTCTGCACTCGTGTTCCTGGGGACTCCAGCAGGGCGGGATGAACACCCTGGAAGCTTCTGCTTCTCGGTAACGAGGAAATCCGAACGGGTTGATGGGAGGCTTTTCCTTCACTCCCTCTTTCCACGTGGCTGGCCATGCTTAGATCCACTTCCAGAGGGGGATTTGCAGGCACTGCCCGGCTCCTGCCCCTGTCGCAGCCCCTTCCCAGGAGCGCCACCGAGCCTGGTCCCTTCCCAACCCTAAAACGCCGATCAGCAGCTCAGCTGGGCCACCCAGATTGGCAAAAATGGTGCTTTTCGGTCTTGGTCAGCGTCCAGAAAACTTTGAAGTACCGGAGGGATGTATAAAACAATGTATAAACCACTTTCTTTTCACTCCCTGCTGGCTCCTTCCCCCCTTTCTGACCCTGATTTGTTTGTGCCTGTCTGGGATGGACAGGCCCAAATCTCTCTTTGTTGGCTGCTGTAAAACACAGGCAGAGCCTCGGCACCGAGATAAGCAGAGATCTCACTGCAAGAGGCGGGAGACCTTCAGAGGATGTTGCCTCTGGGGAAATTTGTTCAGCAGGAGGCTTTCTTTTTAATGTGAAATGGAGGAACAAAACATGGAATTGAAGCTTTTTGGTAAACCTTGCACGGGGCCCACGGCCCAGCTCGCTGTTCCTGCAGCCTTTTTGCAGCCCGCTATTATTCATGCCCCAGATTTGCTTTTTCTCAGTGGGTTTCCCGAGATAAAAATGTGCATTCTGAAAGAAAAGAAAAAAAAAATTGATAAAAAAAAGCACATTTCTGCTTTGTAACCCACCAGGCTCCCTCAGGAATCTCTTTTTTAAAATGAGCAGCACATTTCAGGTGTGCAGCTGAATTTCCTCATTCCCAAAGCTGCTGTCAAAATTATCAAGGCAATGGTAGCAGGCCCAGTTGCAGTAATTTGATTATTAGACAGGCATGCAAAAATCTCAGTGTTTTCTTCCCCTTCTAAAAGCAGTTGTTCCTGAATCTTTCACTGCTGCATTCGATGAACTTCTGCCGAGGTTCCAGAAAAGCAAAGGCAGAAAAACGTGAGGAAAAGCTGTCTTTGAAATGAGGCCACGTCTTGATTGCACCCAGTTGCTAAAAAGGGGAAGAAACTTGGCCGAAAACTCCATCTGGGAGCTGTTCAGTCTGGGTTTTCAGGCAGACTTGCACATTGCTCGAATTTCTTTCTTCCTGCCTTGACCCCAGCATAAAACTTGGCAGATCTGTTTGGGAGATCGGCGTGGAACGGAGCCTGGAGCTTGGAAAGCTCCTGAATAAAACAAGGATGTTTGAAGCAGCAAGGAAATGACCAGGCCTGGGGTTCCTGAGAGGGCTGAGGGTGTGCACGCCCGTGGAGGCAGCTCTGATTTACACATTCCTTGGGAAAACGCCCACACAGGGGCCACACAGCAAAACAGCTCCTTTCATCCACTGCAGAACTCTCAGCACTGAACAACCTCCTGCCCTTGAACTGCCCAGTTCTCTCTCACTCCGCACCACCATCAGCTTTGCCGCCTTGCCACTTGTGTCTTGGGCAGTAAAACCAGGGGTGAGGAGAGATGGAAAGTGGGAAAATATTAAAATGGGGTGGTTTTTTTTCAGGGTTCATACTGCGAGAAGAGGCGAAGCTCTGCTGTAGCAGCTGATGTGTGAGCTGCCCTGGTTTTTATGGCTCCCAGCACATTCGGGCCTGCTCAGGGCGCGGATGAACAGCAGGGACCAAAAGGCTCTTCCAGCTCGGAAATCAGGCACCAGCCCTTGGGAGGAAAGCTCCAAACCCACCAAAACTCTGTGTGGACAAGGCCTGAGCCCAAATCTTGGCTGTGGAGAGCCCTTACCCAGGGCTCAGGACACCAGAGGGGGACCAGACCTCACCAGCCGCCTCCCAGGAGCATTGGTGAGGGCTCTGTGCTTGTTTCCCCGCAGGGAATCTTGGATATTTCCGCATTTGGTGACTCTGCTGAACACCCAGCCGGGAGATCTGGCCCTGGGTGATATCAGTGTGATAATTGATTGTGCCAGGGCTCAGCACAAACATTCTGCTGAACACCAGAAGAAATGGAAATCCGGAGAATGTGTTCACCAGACACACAGCCCCTGAGATGCTGCTCCTCCTGTTGCCATGGTTACTACGCTTGTCTGACAATATTAGGAGGAAAATGTTCACATTGATTTTTTTTCCCCTCCCCTTGTTTTCCCTCTGAAATAAAATACGATACCTGGGAATTAAATTAATCCCTGGTCTAACTGCAGCTGGGTTTCCAGCCTAGGACCTGGGGTGCACATACACAGTGGTGGAGTTTTCCCCTTTGGACTTCACCAGCCCAAAGCATTCCCTCAGATTCCCTGTTTGCCACTGCTCCTCTCCCCTTAACCCTTTGCCTGCTGTGCTTCCCATGAGAAGGGTCACTCCAGGTGTAGGGGAGGAAGGATTCTCTGAGGGATTCATGTTCTTTTTGGGTACTGGAAGGTGGGCATGATTTATTCAAAGGCCGAGTTTCTGAGCAGTGTTGTTTCATTGGTGCTGAGAGGAGTGTGGGTGCTCTCATTCCACTTTATAACTCCCATTCCAGCCAAGTCAGCTGGGAATCAATTTAGAGAACAGCGTTAAGCTGCATTTCCCCTGTTGTAAGGACAAAAATAATCACAGGAAATGGAGCTTGCCCCCTCTGACCTTGTTAATGTAACACTCACTCAGGTCTCTGATGGCCCAAACAAGGCGTGTCCCACTTTTACAGTCACTCTTCCATCCTCTGGGCACACCTGATGCTGTTTGAAGCAGCCTGAGAACTGGTTTAAGCCACGCCGGTACGAAATTCCTCAGGTGTGAGGCACTGGAGCCTGCGAGGAAGATGGAGAGAGACTTTTCCCAAGGATGTGCAGTGACAGGACAAGGGAGAATGGCTTCAGAGTGACAGAGAGGAGGTTTAGATGGAATATTAGGAAAAAAAATCCTTCTCTGTGAGGGATGGAGGAGGGAAGGGTGGTGCTGCTCTGGCACAGAGGAGGAAGAATCCAACAGGAGGCTTAGTTCCTCCACTTAGCAATTAAAATAAATCTTTCCTTTCCTTACTGGAATCTGATAATCCTGAAAGCTTCCAGCACTGCACAGTGAGGAAGAAAACTTGCTGAGCGCCAGAGGCTCTCAATCCATCCCATCAGCAGCCCCCTGTAAAACGACAAAAATAACGTTTGTACTGCCCTGATCCTCTCCCTAAATCAGGAGTTTCGTCTTTGCAGCTTATCCTGAGACGGGGCTGAGGGATATTAAGAAGCCACAAAGCTGAGGATGGGGTTGCTTAGCAATCCAGCACGAAGATTCCTGGGAATCACTGCTAAGCTCAGATGAACGTGATGTTCCTGTCACAAACTGGCACAGAACTTCTGCAAGGATCTCTTTATTGTTACATCTAAACCTTAAACATTAAGGTACAAGCATCTTAAAAATCTCAGGTTTGGTTGGGGGTTTTTTTGCCTAATTTAACGCTTTCTCCCTCAGTTTATTTCTTCCATTCTGAAAACTGAGGCAGCAACACAAGAAATGATTCCAAACACATCGGTGTCGCTTTTACCTTTGCTGGCTGCTGCAGCAAATTAAAATCACCTGCTGGTGATAATCCCCCTGCCTGGAGGCTTAATGATGCCGTGCACTCTGCAAGGGGAGTTTTTGGCGCTTGATCCAATTATCCAGCGCTAAAGATGATTCAGGAAGGAGAGAGGGGTGGTGCCGGGGTTCTGTGTCATTCTGTGGTCGCACACAGGAGATGAGCCTTTGAACGGGATGTAGCACAGGCTTCCACTGCAAAATATCGTTTAGGCAGACAAGACTGAAGGTTGGGGGAAAGAATTTCTCATTCCCTCAGCCCACCAATGGGAAGATGAGGTGCACTGATGCACGAGGACCTCTAAAAGCCACTGCAGTGCCGAGCTCAGCCGGGGGACTCCGGGATGGCTGATTTCAATCCTGCCTGCAGAGCGATGCTTTCTCCTGTCTCGGTGGCTCCTGCTCTTTCTTTCTGCTTTTAATTTACTTTGCACAATTTAACCATCACCGCAGGCCCTTCAGGCTATTTATTCTCGGAGAATAAAAGCTGAATGGGAGCACCATGCGCAGGAGCTGGAGCAGCTCGTGAACACTCCCTGCTGCTCTCCTGCTGCACGGCAGAGCTGGGGGCTGCTCTGGCCTGGGCTCCAAACAGGGGACAATAAACACAGCAGGGTGCCCAGGGGAGCTGGGGGTGCCCCATCCCTGGGAGTGCCCAGGGCCAGGTTGGAACGGGATGCTCCAGGTGGTGGGAGGTGTCCAGGGTTGGAACAGGAGGTTCCAGGTGGTGGGAGGTGTCCAGGGCTGGAACGGGATGAGCTTTAAGGTCCCTCCCGACCCAGACCATTCCATCATATTAAACAGCTGTTTGTAATCTCCCCTTCCAATGCATCTGAGAAGAATGAGTGTGAAGAACCACCGTGTTTGCCCCCTCCCCGTGGTATTTAAGCGAATAACACTTGTTGAAGCGAAGAGAAAGGTGTGTGAATGGGATGAGCTCAGCAGATGGGCTGGCAGGGGCTCTGGCTGACCTAACTGCTCTCCATCCCGGCCACACTTCCATGGCAAACTGCACAGCCCCGCGTATTTCTTGTAAATGTTGTGATTTTACGGCCCTGAGGAATGAAACAATCGCGTTAATTGATTTGGAGAGCTGCCCACGGAGGGCACTAATAAAGGGAGCAGGCAGCTCGTGGGGTCGGTGAGTGAATCCTGAGAGGAATAAGGAGAATTAAAGCCCTTAATTCCTCTGACATCGGCACCAGCCCTCCTGCACCTGGCCAAAACACATCCCTAGAAACCAGAGATCCGAATCCTTTAGCTGGTTCATTCCAGGAGAGATTTCTAAAATGAGGAATTTCTGTACAAATCTTTTTTTTTCCCCCGAAAACAACAGATGCAAGCGAAGAACACAAAGGGGGGTGAAAAGCTCTGTTTTGATGAGTAGGCCTGAGAGAATTCAGAGCGAGTTCTGAGTGGGATCTCTTGGCCCGTGTGCTCAGAACAGAGCATCACTCGGTGCCTGGGTTGATTCTGCATCCCACAGGACCCTTTCCTCGTGCCTTCCATCAGCTTTGTCTTTTCTTCTTTAACTGAGCAGGACCAGGAGTGTCTGTGCTGTAACCAGGGCTGGCTGGGAGCTCTGGGCTGGGGAAGGGGCAAACCAAAGCTGCTTTGTGCAGAAATCCACCTCCAGCTCCCCTGGGGACAGGGACAGCGGGATCCCAGTGCCGTCTGCAGTGGGGTGACACCACCCCATTGCTCAGCCAGGCCCCACTGCAGCTTTTCACCCCCGGGGAGGCTGTCAGCAGCCAGCCAGGAGTGTGAGGGGGTCCTTGTGATGCCCACATCCCTCCAGGAGACCTTTCCCTGGCCCTTTCCCACCCTGCCCCGCAGCCCAGGCTATGGAGAGGAGCTCCTCATCTCCTCTGGCAGCTGCTGGGGAGCAGGGGCAGCTGCTGGGCTCCATAATTGATTTATTTCTCCTCAGCAGGTCTGGGGAGGCTCCCAGGGAAGCCCAGGGCTGGGAGGGGAGGCTGCTGGCCCCCTTGACAAGTGACATGATGGAGAAAATTGCCGTGTCAGCCCCGATTAGGGACAGCACTTCCCTCCCTGCCCGAGAGGACCCAGCCCGAGCCCGAGAAGGTCCCGGCTACGGGAGCTGGGAATCACCTGGAGCTGGTGGCCCTGGGCTGGGTGTGGATGTTTGGAGAGACACCCAGGGGAGGCTGCTGGGGCCTGGGGGGGATTTTCCAGCACATTTTCGTGCTTGACCTGCTCCTCACCCCTCCCTTCGCCAGGACACGCGAGGAACAATGTGCTCCTTTCTGAGCGAGGGTGCCTTGGTATCTTTGGCTGCTTCCTAGGGATGAGATCACGGAGGGAACTCAGGGGAAAAAATTCCTTTCCCCCCTAATTGGAAACTACCAGCACCTCTCACTCTCTCTAGGTCTATTCAAAACCAGTTGCTGGCTCTTGCAAAGCCCCTTCCCAAAGGCCTGGTTTTAGAGACACAAGGCTGGGCTAAGCTGGCTCCAGCTGCAGCCTCTGCCACTCTTTTGGGTGGCTCTGAGGGCATCATCTCCCTGTTCACCAGCCTCAGAGCACCCTCTGCTACCCCCCTAAACGTTGCATTTTTGTGGGGAGAAGGGAACTTTAAAAACACAGGTTGCCCAGGGCAGGAATATTTGCATGGATATTTTCCTTCTGGCTGATAGCGCATCTCCCTGCCTGGGAAATGAAGCGAGGGGGGTTTTTTGCATGCTCTGCATGGACGAGGTAATGGGAGATTTTGTGCTCTAAGTGGAGATAGCAGAATCACATCGTGCAGGTGAGAAATTGCCTCTCACTTTCCTGCAGCCACTATCACTGCTCTGAAACAGGGAGGGGGGGTTTGACCAGAGAAATGATCTCCAGAAAAATAAAGCAGCTTTTAAAATACCTGGCCTGGAGGAACAGGCAACTCATCTGTAGGAGCAGTGCAAGAGGAAATCCAGACTAATATTTAGCAGAAGCAACAAACTCTTAACACCACGTTTTCCCCCAGAACATTCTTCTCTCCACTTTATTGTTCTTTTCCTTTAGCTCAGCTTGAACGCTTTGGAAACAGCTCAGGTGATTCTTTGCAGACTAAAGCAGTGATAAAGAGGTTTTTTGCTTATATTTTTTCCTGTACAGCGGACAGAGCCGATTGTCCTGCTGGTGCAGGTGCAGCTCCAAAATCCTTCCAGGTAATCGTGATTTGTTTGAAGGAGCCATTATGGAATTTCCTGTTCACATCCCGTCATTTGTGAGGTTTCAGCTCTTCTCTCCTTTCTAAGGTTGGGGGGTTTTTCAGTGGGTTTTTAGCCACTTCAGAATTTTTGTTTTCGATTTCAATATGGTTTTAATTAAAGTGAAAGTGTTAATGGCACACATAATGTTCATAAAAACAACAGCAACACTCCCCCAGTGACTCACTTAAAGAAAGTACATGAGGTTGTGCCTTTATGCTGAAATACGCTGTTAGTGGTGTTTGCCCATTTTATCCCTTCACAACCTTGGAATAGACTGGGACTGAACTGAAATTCCAAACAAAAATCTTGAAGTGGCTGAAAACCCCATGAAATTTGACTTTTCCCCCTTTCCTCGGCTGGCAAAGCCCCATCACCTGGGAGGGAAACAGGCCAGCAGTTGGGAGTTCTGCCTCACCATGTGGTTGCCTGTAAATATGAAAGGGAATTCCAAGGGAATCGGAATCAATATTCCAGCACGCCTGTTGGCATTTGGGGCTGCCCAGGTTCGTTCCCTTGCTGCAGTCACTCTGAATTCCTCTCTCCTTGCAAGCCCCCACTCGGCTGGCATCAATAACATATTAATATATTCCTGTGTACTAAGCAGCCCTTAATAATTACCTCAACCCTTAATTTGCTGCGACTCAATTACTGCAGCAGCTCATTGACATTGTTAAGGTTAATAACTCAGAGATTCGGAGGACAGGACACATTACAAATCAAATTGTTTGTGGCAATTGTTGCAGCAAACCAGAGGAACAATAGGCAAAGTGTTTCTATTTAGCAACGCTCCGGCAACAACTTTCCCAACAGTCAGATCCCCTGGGAGGGCTGCAGAGGTCCATGGATGGTGCTCTGGGGAGGTTCTGACTGGGAAATTCCAGCAGTTTGGGCTGGGAGGGTCTTTCCTAAATCCTAGGGAGTTTCTCCCTGCGCTGGCAGAGCCAGGTTTTGGATCCAGTAGAGGCAGTGCTGGTGGGCTGGTAAAAAATAGCAAATTTTCTCAGCCCAGCAGTCTGTGTGGACTACAGCTCCTCTACAACAGTCTCCTAGAGGGAAAAACCCCATGGATTGTTGCCCCAGCGTTGGTCTGACCCTTTGCTCTGAACATGGCCTTAAATATTTCTGCTTTTCCTTCTTCAGAGCTGGAGCGAGGCAGGACCACTCCCCTCCTGCCTTATCACCATCGCTGAGCAAAGGAGTGATGGTTTAATGTATGTGCTGGAGTGACTCCTCAAATGAATCTTAATCACACGGGCTAATTAGAGGCTGTGTTTGTTAATCAGATGTGAATAGCAGGCTGATTTCTCTATTTAGATAAACGTCTGCTGCAAAACCTCGTGGCAGATGGGCCAATGTTTGCTCCCCCCCAGCCTAAGTGGGCATTTTAGCAGGGTGCAAACATCGTTTCATAGCTAATTAGGGACAAATGGAAACAGCGATTCTGGTGTCCACCCCAGGGGCCCAGACACTCTCCCGTGGTGGTGTTGTGTATGGGAATCTGCGTTTGGAATGCCTGGATCCTCCTTGTCGTGAATTGTGCTAAGCTGATGCACAGGACTGCTCAGAACTCTCTCCCCCACAAAATAAATCAGGGTGGGATTTACTTGCAGCCTTCACAGGCTGAGAAGAACCCAGTTAAATTCTTGGGGATGTCCAGTGCAGGGCCAGGAGCTGGACTTGGATGATCCTTGTGGGTCCCTTCCAACTGTGGTTCCGTGATTTTAAATGAAACTGGAACCCGGAGAGAGCAGCTGCAGCTGATCTTGTGTCTAACCCAACTTTAACCCAAGTTTATGATGCCCTCAAGTCCCAAAACCAAGGAAAACAGTGAATTTAGCCTTAAGAGGTCCTTGAGACTCCATTCCTTGGGCTGTGGGTGCTTTACCTTCTGCCAGCTCTCCGCTCCTCACCACCCCATGGATCTTCCCCAGTGTGGTGGGGTGGCTCTGGCTGGGGCATCACCTCCCTCCTGGCTGCTCCAGTCAACAGCTGAAGCTAAAATGAGATTTTTGGTGTGTTTGGCTTCCCTTGCACTCGCCAGAATTACCCTGAAGAGTATTTAAATATCTCTCCTAATAATTACACCGAGTTTCCAGCTACCAATATTCCCAGCAGCTCCTCTGCCCGTGGAAGTGCTGAGTTCTCCTGCTTTTATCGTGCCTACCTATGGATTACAAATAGATCTTATTAACTGCTCCAGGCTGACACATCTATTGGAATAAAGGGGCTCGTTTCTTCCCAGGCAGCAGAACAATCTTCCTGTTATGCTAATAAATACAGGAATTTGCATAAATCTGATCCGATGGGGAGGCTCAAATGGAGCCCAGCGCTCCTGGGTGCAGCTCCTGCAAGGGAATTTGGGGGAAATAGTCACCACCAGTTGGAACTGGGCAGGAACTGGGAGAGAAGGAGGTGAGAGTTGTCTTTCCATCAATCCAGCTCCGCTTCCAGGGGGATTGCGTTGCAGAGAGCCCGTCCTGGGTTTCACAGCCTGTTGTATTATGCATTGTATACATTAAACGTTGTGTTAGAGATAAGAAAAGGCAATTTGCTCCGAGCCCTGGCTGTGCTGGACCATCCCTTTGGGTGGATAACGAGCCCTGGAGTGGCACTCTTTGTGCTTTTGCCGTGTGGCAAATGCAGCACCCCAAAACCCCACGGCCCTGGCAGGTGCTGTTGCTGTGGGTGCTGGGAGCATCCCCAGCCTCACAAACCCTTTTTGCCCTGGTGGTGAACAATCCCTTTCCCTCCAGCCCCATCCAGATGAAGAAACCAACCAAACACCCTGCAGATTTGGGGAGAGAAGCTGCTCGAATGCTGGAACCACTCGTGATGCCCACGACCTTGTGCGGGGTTTTGTGTCTTGGACAGCTCTGCATCAGATTGGGCTGAAAAAGGGGTTTTTTTATGGGCCAGAAAGCAGCAGTTTCTGCAGCCTCCTCCCTTTTTAAGCTGGTTTAGTGCTGGCAGTGCTGGAAAGATGCAGCTTCTTCCCCGTCTGCACTGGTATTAATGACAAACATGTCTCTCCCTGCTTATCCCTGCTGCCGCTCCCCTCCTGCTTTACCCTCCAGCAGTCCTGGATTTGCTTTTGGAGGGCAGGAGAGTGCTGCCTTCCCTTTTTATCACATGTGCAAGTGCTCAGCAGATGTCTGCTTCCCTGTGGGAAGCCTCCCTTGGACTGAAAACCGGGATCTGCCGAGCTCTTCTCAGGGGAGGCTCATTGAGCTGGAGAGGCAGGTGAAGTCGAGGTGCACCTTCAAGACAAAAACAGATGCACCCTTCATGCAGAATGAGCCTTAAACCACATCTCCCACCCATTTTTGCTTCAGATCCCATCTGGATACCTGGCTGGAAGCGTTGCTAATGAGTGCAGCCCTTCCCATGCCGAGGAGGGGCTGGGAGCAGGGGCTGGTGCCAAGCGTGTGCATTCTCCAGGCAGAGCAGCCTCAGAGCTTTTTTATTTTTAATTTAAAAAAAAAATTATTTTTAATAAAAAATT
>VZTE01005332.1:1410608-1429317 GCA_013397775.1 Eulacestoma nigropectus | reverse complement strand
AAATCAGCTTGGTAAATAACATTCCCTTCCCCATCAAGAGCTTAACAGGGAAGGACAGGACCCAAGCCCAGCTCCAAAAGCCTGGTCCTAATCTCTGATGACATCTGGAGCCAGCACCGGGCCGAGGAGGAGCTCTGCAGCACAAAACAGCCACGAGCAGGAGAGAGCAGAGCAGTTTCCATCTCCCCGGCACTTCTGTGGCGCCTTTGTCCGTGACGAAGGTGGGAGCTGCGCCTTGCAGCTCTGCCAGGGCACCGGGAGCTCCCCTGGCTCGGGCCGGTGGCCAGGTGGCCACTGCTGTCTGAGTGATACGCTCAGCAGGTTTATTTTAAACCCTGCAGTTCCCCGAGGGCCGCAGGCAGTGCTGGTGGCTCCGCAGCCTCAGCCAGGCTGTCGCCTCCCCAGGAACTGCCACGGCTGACGGGGTGGCTGCACTGGGCGCGTGGGAGCCATCCCCCTGGATAAAATACCTTCCAGAAAGGCTGCGGGTCCCCACCTCCTCAGTCCAGCTTGTTCTCAATTTGCACGCGCAGGAAAACGCGGCGCTGCTGTGTTCCCTGCAGTCAGGGATGGGCTACAGCTACAGCTGAAAAATTGCTCCTTTTTGATGCAGGAAGTGTAAGCACGCAGCAGAGTGCCCTGGGTTTTGCCCCTGGAACATTCAGGAATTAGGAATTCTGCTGAAGTCCCGGGCTCTTTGGAATAACACAGTTTTTCAGTGTGTGACTCTCAGGACAAGGTGCCAGGGCATCATTTCTAAAATAACCAGACTGATGAATAAAATAAAAATAAAAATAAAGCCTGCAGGCCTGCCAGGTAAATCCTGTATCCCCTCCAGTCCCAGTCCAACCAGCCCCTTCCCAATTCCCGTGGCAATCCAGCCCCCTTTGCATGCAGCTGGCACATCCAGCTTATTAATCAGGGAAGTGCTTTATTCCTGTGAATGGGAGCTGCTCCCCCTGCTCATCCCGAGGAGTTTCCCCTCTGAAGCACATCCCTGATTTCAAGCCAGAGAGAGGGCTATTAATAACTATTAATTTAATGAGCTTATTCCAAGATCACCCAAGCAAGGTAAAAATTACTTCTCTCACCTCGTGAGAACCCACGGAACCTGAGGTGACTGGGGCCTCTGCTCAAAAAGGGGGTTTTATCCTGGGTTTTATCAGGAGATTTTTGAGGAGGCTGCCTTAAAACAAGGGATGGAATGAGGGAGCTGCAAAGGAACTGCACTGCACGCTCCAGGATCTTTTTGCTGCTGGCAGTGGTGCAGGGGTTTGGTTTGGTTTGATTTGGTTTGGTTTTGTTTGTTGATTTATTTTTTCTGTAAACACAAACAGTGAAATAGGCAGCAGATACTGAGGGAGATGGATCTAAGCTGTGAACTGGCAGTGCTGTCCCAGCCTTTGCTGGGGCTGACACAAAGGCTGGGTCCCCAAGGGGCTGTTCTGCTCCCTCTGTTTCCTCACACGAGGACTGGAAATGCTGCTCGGGCACTGGGAGCTTTTAGCACCAAAGCAAACCCATTTACAACCTGGTTTTCAGCCCTGTAGGGAAAAGAACATGGGATTCTGGCGTGGTCTTTGAAATTTTGGGACCATTTTAAGCAACAACTTCTCCAGGGCCAAGCTGTGCTTTGGAGAGGCCACAGCAAAGCTCATTTCTCATGTCCAGGGATTCAGCCTCATTTCTCTGCCTGATTATTTGGGTGCAAACCCTTCTGTTCATCCCAGTCGCTCTGGTTCTCCCACAGAGCTCTCTTCACCACGCACATTTTAATGTTTTCCTCTGCATGACCCCTCTGCTGTTGACTCAAATCTCTTCCTTGCTCTTTGATGCTCTTATTGGGCAGAGTTTTCCCTAAATCCTTACAGGTTTCACAGCATGGGGACTTCCCTGAATTATCTCGAGGCTTCCAAAGCTGCATCCTCTGAGTGCCTCCCCTTGCCCTCTTTACAGAGAATCATACAGAGAACTTTTCCTCCTCAAAACCCGTGGCCTAGGAAACAGAACTGGGAGTTGCACGAGGCGTTATAGGAACAAAAATTTGGTAAAAACTTGACATGATGCTTCCAGTTCAGGTATTTCTGCTTTGCAAAGATAAAAGAATCAATTTCCACCCCTCAGCAACTCCTTCAGACCCTCCGGCCAGGCTGGGCAGGGCAGGGAGGAGCCCGAGGTCCTTGTGCTGCTGCTCTGGGTTCGGTGCCCACTCCTGTAACTTTCCAGAGCTGTCTCCTGTCTCCCAGCATTAAATTTCTCATTATCTGCCTGCTTAAAGACCAAGACTTTCAGGGCTGGGGCTGCTTGACTCAGATTTTGTTCAACAACTGATGAAAGAAGGCTTTGCTCTGCTTGGGGTTCTCTGGGTAAGGAATTTGTATGGGCTTGGAGAGGAGCGTTGGTGGGAAGGTTTAACTGAGATTGTATTAACTGAGACAACACTTGATTAGCAGCAACTCTGGGAAATCAATCCATGGATGTTCAGGTGTATTTTTCCCTAAAATTTTCACCTCCTCTTTAGGGCAAGAAGGAGAATGGGAGAGAAAAACTCCTTTCGGTTCAGGGGTCATTCTCAGTAAATGGAAGTTATTACTGAAGCATTTGCAGGGCTGCTTTTCTCCTGGAAAGGATGAGATTTTCCTAAGTGGCAATTAACATGAAATATCTGATGGTTTTCTCTGCAGAATGACAGGCAGGAAGTTTCCAACCCCAGCCAGCCAAGGAACTTTCCTCTTCCCCCTCTGGCCATGTCAGAGCAGCTGAATAATTTAATGTGTCTTTTGTAATGATTCTTCCCTCAGTTTGTTCCTCCTCCTCTCTCACTCTCCCGGAACTGAAGGGAAGTTTTGTCCTTTTTTGAGATGAAAACAGTCAGGAACAGAGCCCAGCAAGAAAAACTCAAAGTTTTTTCCAAGCAAGGCCAAACCACGCAAAGCGCAACATTTTTCTCACCCAAGGAACAATCCTTCAAGAGCCAGGTGCCTCCAGCTCCATAAATTTTGGTGTCAGCAGAGCAGTGACTTGTGGAAGATCAACTCCAAAGCAGGTACAGCAGTGAGGGACATGTAAATGCTTCTGCACTTCCCATTCATCTCTCTCAGAAAGCCAAACAGAACATTCCTCTTCCCTGCCTGTATTCCTGGAGAACCCAGCGAGGAAGGGACTCAATCTGCTGACGGAAAAAGAGATCACAGCCCTGCCACGGGGATTTCCAGCTCAGCTTTTCTCCTGGAACGTCCAAAGGCAGAACGTGCGGCTCCTGCTTTGCATTATGGAAAGTCTGGGAATCATTAGTGCCCGGGACAGAGACCCAAACCCTGCTTGCAAGTCCTTCCCCACCCCCTCCTGCTGTGTGGAATTCGTTCTCCTTGGCTCCTCGTGTTTCAGAGCCAAGTGCTTTTCCCTGTATCCCTCCCTGCTGGGGGCCCTCGCACCTGAATGTGCAGCGTTTCGGAGCTCTGCAGTTTTCCCTGGAAAAGAAGATGAGGATCAGGTGTTGCCATGGGATTGTCCTGCCAGTCTGCTCCCAAAATCCAGGCTGGAGCTGCAGAATGTCCCCGAAACAAAACCAAACAGCAGCCTGGGATGTGAGGGGTGGTGCAAACGACATCCACCAGTGGAGAAATCCTGATTTTTTCAATGCTTCCCTCCCAGTTTTCTGTACCACGAGGACAGGGAAGAAGGAGATACAAAATATTCATGCCCAGTACTGATTTTTTTATGTATTTACACTGTGCCTTTGTTTTAGTTCACCGAACACCGCCTGGCTGCTCCAATTCATCAGCCTGATCTCAGCTGCAACGGATGCTGGCCAAGGCCTTATCATTTAATTTTGCTAACGTCCCTCATTCCTAATTCATAAACCCAGCTCTCTGACAAATTGAATTTGTGTAACACAGTAAACAAAAGGGCCTCTAACTCCGGTTTCCTGTAATGGACTAACCTTGTTGGGAGCACACGTTAAGTGGAGCAGGCAGGCCTGGGGAACGGGCTCAGCTTCCCTGCGATTCACTGAGGGCCCAGCCTGGTTATTTCGCAGCCCCAGCCAAGAGGAATTTGCACCTGGTGCAATTATTTCTAATGATATGAATTACCTCCCAAGCTTTCTGCAAGGAAATGGGGGGAAAGCTCTGTGTACAGTGACAAATGGCAGGTGAATTCAGCTTCATTCTGCAAGGGGCTGGTTTGCACAACTTGGGTCCAGAGGGGCTGGGCAAAGTCAGGGCATGTCCACAGCTGATGGAGATGAAACAGGATTTCAGAGCCTCCCTGAAAAACCTCCCTGAGCTCCCCTCTGTCCATCTGTGCTCCCTCGACAGCAATTCCTGCTGCCTCCCCATTTATCTTCCCTCACTAACACGTTTTCCCCCTCCTCCCGTGCTCAGTCTTTTTCCAATCCCTCTGTTTATTGTTTTTCTCTCCCTTGGGAGCAGCCTGGTGGTGGCTCAGCTCCCTGGGAGTGAATGGGAGCAGCTCCACTGCTTTCCTGATTTAGCACCTGGAAGCAGGGCTGGCTCAAAGCCCACGCCACCAGCCCGTGCTGCTGATGAAGCTGGCGACTGGGACCTCAGGATGCATTTTTTTTCCCCCATTTTTCCTCCCATTTCTGTCAAAAACCTGAGCGGCTCCCACCCTCTAAATGTAGATTATAGAGAAAAAGACAGAGAGAAATTCTTGTCACTCCTTTGCATCCAAACACAGAATCCAGGGAGACAGAGTCTAATTTTAGAGTGCATCAGAGACAGCGGCATCTGAGTAAACTCATTTCTGTCTCTCCAGCACTGGCCCCCGGGGACGCTGCGTGTGTACCTGCAAGCAGCTGATAATAAATAACATTGCAAGGTAGAAACAAAAATAAGCAAGAGATCCTTTTCTTTTTGTGGCCGGCTCTCTCCCGAGGCAGTCCCGTTTCCAGGGGGTTTGGTGCTTGGGGGCAGTGCACAGTTGATGCTCTTGAAGTGATATTCAAAGGAGGAAAAACGCCTGTGTTGCCTGCAGATAGAAGGGGCAGGGGTTTGATGGCACATTCCTGCCACAGATCAGCATCACAAACCCTGCTGCCCTCTGAAATTTCTCTCTTTGAGATTTTCTTCTCCATTCGAGGCTTTTGTTTCAAAGCCTTACAGGGGGGAGAATAATCCTGACGATGCAGAAGAGATATTTAGCCTTCCCAAATACCTGAAAACCAAGGTTTTCCTTCTGGGATTTACACATGGAAATGATAAATACACACATTTGTGGCTGAACACTTGAGACAAGAGGAGAGTTTTGACCCGGCTGGGTTTGTCTGTGAGGCAGCAGTGTCGCTGCGCAGGGTGGAATAACTCCTTGGAATAACTCCTTGGAATAACTCCTTGGAATAACACCCAGCTGGGCTGAAATTCCAGGGGAATCCCAGGCAGAACAAGGGAATGTTTTTGTGGTGGAAGGCACCAGCCTGGTGCTCAGGAGTGTACAAACCCCCACCTCTCAGGTATTCATCTTTCTGAACGTCACTTCCAGGGCAGAGCAGATAAATCCTCCAATTTCCTATCTTTCCGTATCATCGTCTCCTTAAATTGCCGAAAGCACGAGCAGAGCAATATTGTGGGATGCCAGTAAACACCCTCCTTGTCTCAAACCAGCCAGGAGGTTTTCAGGAACTGCCAGGGGAGCAGAAAGCCTGGGAACAGCTTTTGTCTCAGGAGGCAGAGCCTCTCCAGCGCATTATTCCCTGCTGCTCCCCAGCCCACAATTACCTGTGTGAGCTGATGGGAACATCAGAGGCATCCAAGTGGCACAGCCAGGCTTCTCCCTGCTTCCAGAGGTGCCAGGGAGCTGTTATCAGCAAGTGAGCTCTGCAAACACAACCTGTGGGCAAACACGAGGGAAAAGGGGTCTTTTATCCAGAATTCCTGGTCCAGTCCCGGAGATTCCAAGCAGACCCTTCCCCAGCTTTGAAGTTGTCCTCTCTGCAGTTGTTTTAGAGCCAAAGTGGGTTTGGAGTGGGCACACAAATGTCTTGAAGAGTTCAGGCATGTCCCACGAATTCCATTTTATGCTTTTCATGGGCCCTTCAGTTCCCGTTTCTGTGAGGAAATGAATTGTACACAAAATTTTCAGCGTTTCAGGAGGAAAATGGTCCCCAGGTCTGACTTCTCACTAATGTGTTGTCAACACACAAAGGGGGATATTTAATGCCAGCGCTCTTAGATGAACAAATTGCCTTGTCTGGTGTTCTGTGGGATGTCACAGGCCTGTCAGGGAACTGCTACAACTCTTATCTTTGGCAGGAGCTGGCCATGAGCTGGCCTTTGGATTACAGGGCAATTTAAGCCAAAAAACATAGGGCAAATGTTCGTTTGTGTTTTTTTTTTTGTTATGCCAGGTGACAGATCCAGAACCTCCATTTGCTGCTGGAGGATGCTGGAGCATCCCCTCAAAACCCCAGCAGCAGGAGCTGCCAGGTGGGAAAACTTTAATTTCGACTTCCAAAGTATCACCCACACAAGAAGGGGGCAAAGGAAGGAGCAGGGGTGTAACAGCAATTAGTGAACACTCAGAGACAGGGGCACGATTGTGCTTGGATAAATCTGATTGCTCCAGCCAGGCACAGGTAGTTTAAATCCTCTCATCTGCACCCCAAATCCCTGTTTTTCCTGGCAAATGGGCTGACGTCAGCCCCTAATCAAATCTGCCCGGAGCACTCTGCTGCTGCAGCCTCCCGGGGAGATAAGGGCCCACCTAACCGAGTTATGCCTGAAAGCTCCCTGATGAAATTACTGATGTCACGTCGCTTCCTGGAGTACCAGAGGGACAATTTGTCCTGCCCTGTCCCCTCTGGGGTTTGCAGAATCACCTGGCAGCAGGGCCAGGCTTTCAGAGCACGGGTTTGGGGTGCAGCCGCTGGGTCCTGCTCTCCTCTGGCACACGGACCCAGCCTTGTTTTAGCAGCCCTGGGAGCTGCAGGTTACTGCAGTCTGATTCACTGAGAGGAATTCGGAACTGGCTGGACCATTCTCCCAGCTTTTCTCCATCCTCCTTGGCAAGTTTCCCCCTGAAGTTGCGCCCTCAGCTCTCAGCCAGAGGAAATCCACCCCAGGGGCAGAACTGCCCTGCGAGACTGAGGCTGCTGAGGCAGAATTGGTGTCAGGGGTTTGTTCCGGGGAACGGGAACAGCTGGAGCTGTTTGACTCTGCTCCATGCCCGTCCCTCCTGGCAGGAGGGTGATCCACAGCCACCCTGGTGCCCGCCAGCCCCGCGTCCCGGCCGTGCCATCGCTCGCTGGGGCTGGCTGGGTGTCGCTGGCGTCACCAGGAGCCGTGCACAGCCAATTGCAGTGGCTCTGTGACACGGGGCTCCTTCCTGCAGTGACAGACTCACAGCCAAGCCCAGGTGTCACAGCAAATTCCACCTTCAGGAGAAAGGTGTGCGGGGTGTGATGGCTGATTGAAACCAGCAATGGATTATGGTCTGCGTCGTCATCCCTCTGGATGACACTTGAAGATGATGACATTTGAGTGAGGTTTTGCTCTTCAAATAGGCAGAAGCAGTTCCCATTTTTGGATATTTCAGTGAATCTGTTTCTTTAAAGGACTCTGGCTGGGCAGACCTGCTGCACTGCTTCCCCTCTGCCTGCTCTGGGACTCTTAAAACAGTCCCTGGAATGAACTTGATTATCTTCAGTCGCTCGTGGAAAACCCTCGGTGTCACTGAACTCTTGTTCCCGACAAGCTGGAAGGTTTATTTTCCATCAGGGGCCCCTGAGAAACAAGATCCTGTGAGTTAATAAACACCTCTCCTGTTCCAGCTCTGAGTGAAATGGATGCAGATCAGAAAGCCAGAGGAAAGCCCCACTCCCCTGGCCAGGAATTTCTCTCTTTTCTTTCAGTCCATGGGCAGGGGCTCCTTCCACCATCCCAAACCCCATCCAACCTGGCCTTGGACACTTCCAGGGATGGGGAAATTTCCCTGCTGTGATTTGGCAGCTCCCCTGAGCCAACCCTGGTTTTTATGCCTTTTAAGAAGCAAAGCACGGACAGCAGGACAGGAATAGGTTGCTGGAAATGCCTTTGGGAAAAGGTTATTACAAATCTGCTTCTCATTGTTTTCTTTTCCTGGAGAACCCGTTCTAGGGAAGTGCTGAAACATCTCAGCCTGGTATTTTAAAGGGTCTTTAAATATTTGGGGGAATTAAAGAAAGAAGTGCCCCTGGCAAGTCCAAGGGAGTCCTGCTGAGCACCAAGAACCAGAAGAAAAGACATTTTCTCATTTTCCATCTCCCCCAAAGGAGCAGGGCCAGGGGTTGGTGGGAGCTGCTGGTGACTGCAGGATCCCAAGGGTGTGATTACAATTTGTGTCCATTGTGAACGCTCCAGTTCAGGAATAATCACTTTGTTTAACTCCAGCTCCGTCCCTTTGGCTCTGCATTTAAAACCACTCCAGAATATCTTCAGAGCTTCAGACCCACCAGTCCCTTGCAGAAGGAGGGAACAGAGTGGGGTCAAACACACCCAAAATCTCTGCTGGTACCACTGAAACCTGGATTTTACATCAGCCCACCAAGAGCAGCGCAGGGGTAGTTAAACTAAAGCCATTAATTGAATTAACAGCCCTGTGTAATGTTGTGTCTGCTTTTAGGAACACGAGGTTTCAGCCCTCACAGTTCCTGGTGGTTTCTGCAGGCATCGATTTGTTCTCAGGAGCAGAAGTTTCGCCACGTGGCTCTCTCAGAGCTGCCCCAGACATTTCCGGCAGAGGAAATCAGTGAAACTTCTGCAGCCTCATTCTGGCCTAAAAAAAGAGAGGAGTTATTCCTGCTGCAGACCTCAGTCTGCCTTCCCTTTCCACTGGGGCAATAAACACATCATTTACTGATTAATTCTGTGGCTCTGGCTGCCGACGGAGTATTCTCCTGTGGGTTTCCCCTCTCCCTTCAGTTTTCTCTGCTACAGCACAGCACTTGACTCCAAGTGAGAGCTGTTCCCAGCTCTGTGTGCTCCAGCCACCCAGCCCATAAATACCCACTGGAACGGAGCTTGAACCTTCAGGTTGTTAGGAAAATTAAAAAAAAAAAGGAAAGATGAATCCCTGCCCTTCGGTTTTAAAACATTCAGTGCAGACTATTCCAGCAGGAGACAGAGCCAAACTGTGCTTTCTCAGAGGTTTCACACAGATTTCTTCTGTGCCTGCCCCTCCTTCACGTGGTCCTGGAGAAGTCTGGAGTCTGTTTAAACCCTCAGCCCGAGCTACTTTTGGAACTTGCAGTTCTGCTCAGAGCCTTTGTTCCCTCCCTCTGTTGCTCGCTGCACATCTGGGAAGCCAGATTTTGTTGTCACAGAGAATCAAGGAGTGCAAAGAGAAAAGCATTAAATATATATATATATAAATAAAGCTCGTAGCAAGGGGCTCCTGCTGTCCATGCCGTGGATAAGGATAAATAGAGTTGTTCCCTCTTTCTGCCACTCTCACTCTTGCCCATGCTTTGCTGGTTTTCTCTTACTCTCAGTTTTTTCCCTTTCATATCCAATTTACTTGTTCAAATGGCCTTGTCCAAGCTGAGTTATAAAATCTCCAATTGCTCCAGGGTTCCCAGGTTTTGCAGTTTGCAGCCTGGGAGCTCTGCAATATTTTCTGCTCTGCTTGCCCAGGGCTGCAAACCCCTGGTCCGTCCTGTTAGGCCTTATCTGTGTGGAGCAATCTCTCCAAACATTCATTTAATCCAAAACTTACTTCGTTGCCCCTATTTTTCTGCTCTTTTGAACCTTAGATAGCAAGAGGGCTGACAAGAAATGTGTGCATTCTGCCTGTAGCTGTACTTATTACAGGTTTTGGGGTTGTTTGGGGTTTTTTTCACAGCTTTAAGTGCCCACCAGTGGCAGGGTCAGCAGAGAATTTAAAGAAATTTAAAATTTCCTCTGCTGAAGACCAAAGCTGCCATCAGAGCAGGCCCCCCTTGCCTTATCCAAGGGCCAGGTGGAGTGTTTTAATCTCTAGCATTGCTTAATCCATCCCCAAAACTGCCTGAAATTATGGTAAGGAGAGGAAATCAGAGCAGCAATTAAACAGCAGAGCAGCGGTGACACAGGTGGAACCCAGGAGCTGCCTTGTGCCACCCTCATCACATTGTGAGCCTTGAGTTTCTGTTTGAGCAAAATAAACACTCTGAACCCAGGGGAAAAAAATGCCAGGAGACTCCTAAAGCCAGCAGTGTTTGCGTGGACAATTTTAACTGGCACTTTACAGTGTGGCATTTCCTCCCTGTGCTCCAGGCAGGAAAAAAAAATCCATCCCCAAGCCAAAAAACATGAAAGGAAAAAACTGGATTGCGATAAAGCAGGGCATAGAAACAAGGAATGAGTGTGAACAGAACTGAAAGCGAACTGTGAGAGATCCAGAGCTTTCCCTTTCTACCCCAGACACTTGTAGCTGCAGTGTGTTTGTGCTTCTTCCCTAAGGATTTGCTGGTTGTGGAATATTCAGTGATCCTGCAGCCACAGGCTTTATCTGGACATCTAAAAGTTAACCAGGAGCTGCTGTGAAATGTTCCCCTTCTCTGATCTACCAATATCAGAACTAACAGTGGGCTTGGGCAGCCCTTGGAGCTGGACTTTGGGCTCCAGGTCCCAAACCATTCCAGCCAGGCTGCACAGAGGAATTTTCTTCCTGTCTCTCTTTTCCATATTTAGCTCCCCAGGGCTCATTGAGCACGAGCCTGCACCTTGTTACCACATCAATCCCGTGGAGTTATTTTTCGGCTGCAGTTATGCTTCAATTTGGAGTATTAATTTCCTTTAACTCTTGCCCTATTAATCACTTTAACAATCAAATTAAGACAATTATTTTAATGAGTTAATGGATTAGGCAGAGCAGACGATGCACATTTATAACCACTTGTGCCGGGGCACTTTTACCAAAGTCAGCCTCGTCAATAAAATATGAGATCATAAATGTGCTCCTATAGGGCTGAGGGAAGGGCTGGCAGAGGCTTCTGTCTGACTGATTTAAACCCGTCTGTCTCAGCTCTGGGGGAGCTTTTATGTGCTCTGGGCCTATTTAAATCAAGTGCCAGCCACTGAGAGGCAGAGGTGTTATTTTTTCCTGGGATATTAATGCTGGATGGCAAGGTGTTCTCTTTTAGATCGCCTCCAACGTGGCTGCTCTGGATATGTCATCAAAATGCAGCTTTTTTTCACCGTTGTTTCACGTGTTTTCTCCAGGAGCTGCTGCATTGCAAAGCTCCATCACCCCTCCAGAGGCTCACAGCTCTCTGCTCCTCGAGTGGAAACTCTGGCCTGGGGAATTTAGGGAATTCTTCAAGCATTGAGTCCTGACACCTTTCCTATTTCCCTGATTTAAAACATGATTTCTGGTGGGGTTCTGGGCAATTCAGACTGGCGTTTCCAGGAGATGGAAAGAGGAAGAGTGGAGGGACCAAACCCAACCTGTGCAAGAGTTTCTAGACGTGTTTTCATCCCATGGGTCAGGGTGGGTTTGGAAAGGCTGAGATTCTGTCACTGATGGGGCTGAAGAGGTGAAATTTTAAGGTAAAAATGTTCTGGCCATAATCAATGGACACCAGAGCATTTAAAGGCTTCAGAGGATGAACAGAAAATGAACAGAACAGGGGGAAATAACACCTGGTGGTACCTGAGGGGAGCCGACAAGGAACACGGAGAGGGACTTTGTACAGCTCAGAATGAGGGGGAATGGTTTCAAACTGACAGAGAGGAGGTGTGGATGGGATACTGGGAAGAAACTCCTCCCTGTGAGGGTGGAGAAGCCCTGGCCAGAGAAGCTGTGGCTGCCCCAGCCCTGGAAGTGCCCAAGGCCAGGTTGGATGACGCTGCAACACAAAGCGGGGACTCAAACTGAGGCACTTTTTCTCCTTTGGACCAGTTTCTGGGCCCAGATCTTCTCCCTATGAACAGCAGGTGCTGATGAGAGGGAAAACCCTGCTCTGGGTGAGCACATTTGCACAGGGAGCCCTTTGGCCCCCGAGGAAACAATTCCCTGCCAGCCCTCAGCTGCCTGAGGCAGGAAAACCCTTCCCCTCTGGATTTCCAGCCTCCTGACACTCCGGATAGAAAGCAACTGCTCAAAATGCCTTTCTAATGGCACAGATCCATCAGCAGGGCTTTGCTTTCTGCAGCCCAATCCCATGATGGATCTCACAATTCCACTGCACAGAAATCCATCCGTATTCCCTGAGCAGCTCCTGCTAAGATAATACTTCAGTTATGTGCCCATCTATCCCAATAAACTCCAGGGCTTACAGATCTATTGGAATCTTTACAAGGGATGTGCTGGGGAGATGAATGGCGACCTTCCAGTTTAGAGCATCGATCCCCGGAGTGAAGGGATGAGCTCCTGAGTGGGACAGGGAAACACATCAGGGAGGTGGATATGAAAAAATCAAAATGACCTGGGAGGAGCCAAAAAATGGGGTTTGACCATATAACCCTGTGTTCCTGCTGCAGGGAAGTTTTGTGCCCATGGGGGGATCGCTAGAGATTCATCCCCTTACAAGTGTTTCAGTGTCCTGGGTGAGATGTGCAGTGGAAATCCAGAATTCCCCCGCAGCACCCAGGGACCCGACCGCAGGGGTGCAGAGGTGGTGGTTGTTTGCCACCAGCAGCACATCTCCCCTCTTAACAGACGGGGTTTGTGCTGTTCCTGGAGTGCTGGGCACTGAGGGAGGTAATGGGGTGGGAAAAAGGAAGAGCCAGGCTGTGAATCTTCCTCTTTTTTTTAAAAAAAAAAACCCCAAAGCCAAACGCAGCATTGCTCTGGTGACATTCAGCGCTCCTCCAGCACACTGCAGTGGTGATTCTGAGCTGGCAAGGAGCTCACCTCCTCCCACATTTTGGAACAGCAGGATCAATTCCCAGCTCCTCCACGGCCTTGTGTGAGTTTTTCCACCTCTCCCTGCCCTGTGTCACCCACCTGTGTCGCCCCAGGGGCTGGGAGCCCCTCACCTCCCCTTCCTCAGTCCTTTCCTGGCAGGGCTTCTATTTGCATCCCTTTAAATGGTTGCTGGGAGAGGCCGTGTCCCAGATTCCACCTGTCAGCTTGTGAGTTCTGAGCCTTCCAGGGAGTTCATTAAACATCCTGCTCCAAGGATCCTTTCCAGGACGAGGACTGGGAAGTGCATCTTTCAAAGCTGCTAAATTCAACATCATTTAAGCTCCAGTCTAAACCCATAAAATGATTATGCTCAGATACATTTTTATGTTCAGCTCTGGTTGTATTCAGGTACATTTTATTTTCAGCTTTGGTCCTTCACACCTATCACTGCTTCAAATCCCAGTCACTTCCGAGTAACTTTTTAATGGGAAAATCAATTTTCTCTGGGTAAAATTTCATTATCACAGAGTTCTCGTTCAGAAGGTGCCTGATGGTAAAAGGCACAGGATGGCGATGAGTGAAGTGCAGATCGTGACTGAACCTTCCTCCCACGTTGGTTTTCCCCCTGAGGAGATGCCCAGCACTTGTAGTGGCACAATAAATAGTGAGCAGCACCTCAGAGGGAATTTTGGGCACCGAATTAAAATGAGAAGGACAAAATGTGCTCCAGAAACCCAGAGATGCTGCTGGAAACCAAGTGCATTAAATTTCCACTTTCTGTCCCAAAAGCTCCCCTGTTTCCTGCCGTGCCCAGCTGCTCCAAGGCACCATTGCCATGATCCATGTGGGTTTTATTTTTATTGACACTTGTGCAGAGCTCCGTGCTGAAAGAGAGAACTTAATAAAAAATTACTGCCACTTTTATCACAGGTTTAACTGGAAAACCTCAGCTGTGACTTCGGGCTGCCCAGAAGAGCCAAACTGAGGCTCTCTCGTTCTCAGGGCTTTATTTCTTTGACGTTTGAGGTTCACCATCAACGTGGTTTCCTTCAGCCCTTTCTAGGCCCAAGACAAGGTCAAAATAATTCCTCTTGCCTTTGAATCTCAGCCTTGCCTTGCAGGAGCAAAGTGGACAAAGGCAAATGTTGTGATCTCATGATTTTGCTTCATTTAAAAACCAGTTAAATTGCAGATTGTGCCATGGGCAGCCAGAGCTGACTTGAGGTGGGTGGCAGCAAATGAAGGGACAATAAATGAAAAATCCAGAATTATCCAGGGTGGGAAACTGGTGCCAAAGAGCAGGAGCAGATCATGGAGAAAGGAAAATGCTGCTCCCAAGGATATCCTGGATGCTTTCCATGGAAGCAAAGGCTCTCACCCCACGCTTGAGGTGACCTTGCCAAAGTCTTTTGTGCACAGTCCTGGTCTCCAGAAACCCTCCCCCACCAGAAACCCTCCAATATCATAAAATAGAATAAAATAGAATAGAATCAAATCAAATCAAATCCAATCCAATACAATAAAATAAACCACCTCCCTGAGATAAACAATCAGCAAACTCTGACTCCCCCACGACAAACCCTCTATTAAGCAAATGAAATAGAGACCTCCAGGCTCTGTCCCTCTTTTTTCCTTCCCTGCGATTAACTGCCCAATAAAAAAGATATTAAGTGGGTATAAATTTGAGAAAGGCCCTTCTAAATGGGAAACCATTACAGCTACAACAACAAACAGGAGTCGTCGTGCTGGTGGAGTGTTTCAGTGCAGTTGTGACCATTCTATGTCCGGTTTTCTCCCCAGAAAACGAGCTGCCAGCAGAACTGGCCACCCCCAGCCCCCAGGCTGTGTGTGGGCATCAGTGCTGGCAGCTCCCTGCACAGGATTCAGCTCCTCTCGCAGGTTATTCACAGGGTTCAGCATCCCAAATTAAAAGCAGCACCACAAACAAAGCTGCAGCCAGGGAATGTTGGTCCTAATCCTGCTGCAAAGCAGGGATTTATTTGTTGTTGCTCCTGTCACTTCTGCTCCTATGAGCTGGTTCCATTTTTCTGGAAATGGGGACAGTTCAGCAAATGAAACAACATTTGCAAGGTCAGTTCTCTTCCAGGCCCATAAAAAGTGACAAATGTAGGTACAGAGGGTGCCACGTCCGGAGGGCAGAGGTTGAGGCAGGCATCTGTCACCACGGGACTGCCAGAAAATGATGTTTGCATCCCAAAAAATCACCCCCAGCAGCCCCCCAGCGCCTGGGGTTTGTAAGGGACATCAGAGTTCAGTTTGTCTTCTTCACACCAGGGCTGCATCCAGATCCAGTCCCTGGTGGCACAGGGTGGGCTCCGCTGGCCACGGAAATCCACAGAATTTTCACGAAATCGTTCACGAAACCATAAATAAATCGTGGTCAGATTCCAGGTAGTTAAGAGTGAACCCTTTGCCGATGCAGAGCTCAGGGATTTTAAAGTAACTGCTGAGTCCAGTAATAAATTTTAGAGGGAGAAGGCGCTGACCTTCGGAACAGAATTCAGCTCCTACATCTGCTGGATTCCATCCCGAGGTTTTCTTTGCCTGGGAAGTCTGCAGAATGGAAAAGTTTTATTCAGCTGCAGAGCAGCTGATGGAGCTGATGAGCAGCTGCCCTCCTGCAGACAGAGACTGGTGTGCGGGAAGCAGCCCTGGAAATACGGAGACATTTATCCAGAAGTCCTTCAAAATAGGAGCAGCTTTCCCTGGTGGTGTTCCAGGCTGCAGGCACGCTGCTGACCCGTGCAGGCCAGCTCATAAAAATAAACTTGTGGTCTGGAAAAGCGCCAAGTCTCCTTCCCAGTCTGCCCCAGCAGAGACCTTGGTTGCGCTCGGAGACACATCCACACATCGCTTCTTGTCCTTTCATTAGGGCTGCAGGGCCTCGTTATCGGCCCCTCGTTTGGTGCAGTTTGCAGGAAAACACCAGGTTTAGGCCACGAGCAAGAGAAGAAGCTTTTTTTTTTCCCCCCCCTCTGCTCTTTTCATTGGTGACTTCCCAATCAGAGCTCCCAGCCTGAGTGCTCATCTGGAACACATCAGGCTGCTGAGGAGCTCAGCCCCCCTGGGGAAAGGCTTCCCAGAAAGGCCCTGCTGGAGTCGCTCATTCATGGAAATCCCTCCAAAAAGGTCCTCTTGGCTAAATACCATCCCCTAAACTAAAGCTGTACTCGTCCCACAGCGCCCTATATATGGAATTGGGGAGCCATGAAACAAGGAATTTCTTTCCCTTTCTTTTATGGGCTCAGCCTGAGCTTTTAATGCAGAGTTTGGCTTTTCAGTGAATCTCAGGGTAGCTCAGATCCTCTTGGAAGGGGCCCACCAGTGATGCAAAGGATAATTTTGTATTTGTGGTGGAGGGGAGAGGAATAGGAAAAAACCAAACATAAATTAGTTCCATTAAGATTCCTGCTTCTTACAGCTTTTACAGGAGATCATTTACAGTCAGCCGAGACAAAAGTTTGGGGTCTAAAGAATAAAGGACAGCTTTAGGATGCATTAATGTGCCTTGCAAAGCACTTAGGATGTCCTGGTGCCTCTGATGGAGTCAGGTATCGATCCAGACCTGACACACAACAACCACATTGTTCTTGCATGAGGGGGCAGCTGTTAAGTTTGGGTTGTGAATCCTCCTTTTCAGACGATTTAGGATTTGTCTGCTTCCAGCAAAATCACCGAAGAGCTCATCTAGAAAAGCACAGCCTGACTCAGCAAATGTTCTCCTGCTGTGATGGCAGCATCCACAACAAATTTGGGGGAAAAAAAATACAATAATCACAAGCAAAGCAAACTCCAGGGTCTCTGCAAAAGCTGTTTGCTAATAAAACATCGTCCCCTCAGGAAATTAATTTGTATGCTTAATTGGTTCAGAGAAATAATCTTCAGCACGATCCCTTAAGGACTTTGCCTTAATCTTCTTTTATTTTCCCGTGCTGGCTGGTAGGACCTGGAACAGTTCCTGCTGAAGTTTGGGATCAGTCTATAGCAGGATTCCAGTTTCTTTGGCATCAAAGTGGCCCCAATAAACCTGTGGGATTGTTCTGCCGTTTGTCCTTCGGAGGGGAAAGAGGAACCCTTGATTTCTGGCCGTGCTCCATCCCCTGTAGGAGCTGGCGCTGGCTCAGCCCTTCCTGCAGAGCCAGCCCAGGTTTGGCAGAGCCCGGTTCCAGCTGGGAGCAGCTGCCAAACTCCTGTGCCCTCTTTTCCACGTGCCAGGATATGTCAGGCTGCTGGTGGGATCATCCCAGCCAGAGCTCAGAGGGAATTCCAGGCTGGCAGCAGCGGGGAGCCTTTGCTCTGCTGGATTTGCCTCCATTTCTTTGCTTGGAGATCGGAACCCTCCCAAAGGCTGCTGCAGCCCCCCCAGCTGGGCTCCCCCTGGGGATAAACCCCGTCCTGGTGAAATTCCAGAGCTCCAGTGTGGCCGGGAGCTGTCCCAGGGGAGCAGCAGGTACCAGATCCTTCCTGAGGGGCTGATCCCTTCCTTGCTTGGGATTCTGGAGCTTAGAGCCTGTCAGAGGAGCCTCTCTGCTGAGTTCTGGCTTTTTCCAGCTCTTAGAGGATGAGCTTTGCTTTGGGAATTGCTGGAAACGATGAGACAAAAGCAGATTTTGGTGCAAACTCCACACAATTCTTTCTGAATCACTGCAGGTTATCACCAGAACAGCTCCCTCCTGCTCGGATCCAGGGGTTCTTATTTAGGCTCAGTTTTGTCTTACTCCCTTCTCCAGAACACAACCCCACTGCGCCTGAATCAGAACAGCAAGGCTGGCTTTAATTAAATTATATAAAAACAAGAAGCTTTTGTTTTTTTCATGGTTTTTAGGGCACTGTTCGTAGCCCACACGGCATCTGTTTGAGAGTGAGGTGAAGCCCCAGTGACACCCTTTATCACCGGGAAATTGGGTGATGCTCACGAGGGAGTAAAACTGACGCTGAGAAAAGCGACTGGGAAAAGCTGTTCCCTGGATTTCTGCTCCGCTGGGATGGCAGCAGGGGCTGCTGAGCTGGGAGGAGTCGTTGCCGTTCGTGACATTCAGCACCGGGTTTGACAGACCCGGAGTGCAGGTTCCCGGGGCTCCTCACCATGGTTATAGCTCATTTCAGCTCCTAAAAGAAAAGGTGGAGAAGGGAGGAGAGAGACAGAAGTTGATTCCAGCTCCCAGAACACATTAGAGAATCCCAGACCACGTAGGACACATTTCATCTGCCCTACAGCTGGCCTCTTTCTCCTATTTATAGGTCAAGAAAATAACATTTTTGAATCCAGGAGCTGAGGCAGTTGCCAGGGGAAACTCGATGTTCTAGGGGGAAAATTGTTCTTACATTTGCAAAACTTGGAGGTTTCTGTAAGGACTGAACGTAAACCAAATGTGACACGAGGGGGAGGCGGAGGAAAGAGTGGGTGGGAAAGTGGGAGGATGAAGTAAAAAGTCAGCTCAGGGTTTGGTGTGGAGTCCTGGAGTCAGTTTTATCCCTTTCCACGGGGAATGGACAGCCCTGAGCTCACAGAACACGCTCGGAGCTCTGTGCTGGGGCAGGGACTGTGCTGGTCTGGTTCTGTGTGGCACAGGAACGATAAAATAACATAAAATAACATAAAATAACAGGGCCGAGAAGAGGGGCTGTTTCAGGTCAGAGTTCTGCAGCTGTGCGGAGTTTCTGAAGGCCCAGGGCTCATTGACACCCAGCTCTGCAGGCAGACGTGGGCTCAGGCTGCTGCTGCTCCGGAGCCTGCACAGACCGAGCAGCCAAATTCAAGGGTGCTGAGCTCACCCCAGGGCTCCTCACGGGCGGTTCTGCTGCTGCAATCCCGCTCAGGAAATGCTGGCACTGCTCTTTGTGGCATCGCTGGCTTGGGTTT
>VZTE01005332.1:1387485-1400770 GCA_013397775.1 Eulacestoma nigropectus | reverse complement strand
CCTCTCCCCTCTCCCCCCCAGGCTCTCCAGTCCCTCTTTCCCTAACGCCCAGACAGATCACAGACCTCATTAGGAGATCACTCAATTAGGTAAGATCAGCTACGAGAGCTCATAAACCGACCCAGGAACGAGCCAGATGAGGGGGCAGCCCCTCCCCTGGTAACGAATTGAGGCGAACGTCCCTGTTCGTGTCCCTGCTGTGACATCCAGGCTGGGCTGCCCTCCCAGGGCCGGCTGTCCCTGTGCCAACCCCACGGCCCCAGAGCTGCCCAGGCTGCCCAGCTGGGCCTTTGTCCTGCCCCCCACCCGGCTGCTTTGTTCTCCTGGCAGCACGTTTTATTTATGGAGGGTGTTAAAAGATATTGAATCCCTGCAGGGGCTCAGCTCCAGCTCCAGGAGAGGGGGAGAAGAGGAATTTCCATCTGCTACCAGTGGATAGAGGAGAGGCCAAGAGAGGGCTGCCTTTGAAACCTCTGCAAAGCTGGGGGTTGGTTTTACAAAGTAAAAGCCAGGGCTGGGGCAGTTTCAGGGCAGCACAGGAGTGAGGGGAGGTTGCAGCAGCATTTAAGCTTTTGAACTGCATTTACATTTTAACGTCTCTCACCCTCTGCAGAATTCATCTGACTGGGCTGGAACGGGAATCAGGAAACTTCCCGGAAATACAAAACACCCTGACAGGGAAGCAGCAGAGCACGAAATGCAGGAGCACTGCTGGGGCTGCCTTCCCCCAGAATGAAACACAAATACCTTGGGCCACTCTTTTATTCCCAGAGCAGCTGTGGCTGCCCCATCCCTGGGAGTGCCCAAGGCCAGGCTGGACGGGGCTTGGAGTGAGCTGGGACAGTGGGAGGTGAAGGGACTGGAGCAGCCCCTGTGGGGACTGGAGCCTGGAAAGAGAAGGCTCAGGGGATGCTGGGCCAGGGTTTACTGCTGTTCCCAGTGTGGGGATTCCCTCCAGCCTCGGCTTCACCCCCACACCGGGGTGTTTGCACGCGTTCTGTCACAATATTTCGGATTTTCAATGGATGCGAGAGGCTCAGCAGGTCTGGAGGATGGTGGCACCTGGGCTGGAGCCCTCCCTCTCTACCTGCCCATGACTTGGGTATTTCCATCCCTCCTCAACTCTGTTTGCAGGCAGGAGCCACTGTGACTCCAAGGCGTTTTAAATCACGTTTTAACTGGTTTAGATTGCCCAAGCCCAGCCTCCTTCCAGCGGCTCCCTCCAGTGGCTGGCTCCAGGAGCTGTTTTCCTGCAAAACCCCTCATTTTTGGGAACCCTCTGTTTGTAACTGTGTGGTAAACAAAAAACCCTGGCAAACAGCACCGGCGGTGTCCCAGGCACACCTGGGCACTCGGCGTTCCCAAGGTGCAGCTCGCCAGGAAACAAAATCCCTGAGGATCTGAGCTCGGGGAAGCAACAGTGAGTGGCGTTGTTTAATTGAGCCTCTGTGGGCTGAAATGTGAAGGGGAAGATGTTGCAAGACGAGAGGATTTCTCATCAGAAAGCTCAGATGGAAATAGTAATGGGAATATTAATGGGGAATATTAATGGGCAATATTAATGGGCAATATTAATGGGGAATATTAATGGGGAATATTTCACAAGTTGCTGGTATGAAACCACCTACATTTCTTTTTCAGCCTGAAGTCCCCTGAAAGAGGTGAAAGCTGAATCCAAAGGATATAAACCACCCCTGGTTTACTCCGTGACATTCCCACCATTTCCCAGGTGCAGTTTGGTGTGATGGAGACGATTCCTCAGCTGGAAAACAAGGGCCATTGCTGTAACATTTCAGCTGCAAGAAGGATGCCCTGATCCGCTGGGCTGTTCCTTAGGCACAGGCGCAGGAATTGCCAGTGTTGATTCCTTTAGCTCAGGCCCAGGCAGGTCAAAATCAATCATGTCAAAAATACATCACCTGCCCTCAGTAAGTTTTTTAAAAGGGAATGAGAGGTGCAGGCTGCAGGAATAAGTCACGGCAGAACGGGGCCTTGCTTGGAAACCAAGCCATCGTTTGCTCTGAAAGGATAAATATGTTGTTTGCTCCGAACATTTCCACAATATTTAACAGGCGGCTTGGCAAGGAGATGAGGCTTGGCTTGGAAAAGCTGTGTCTCGAGCTCAAAGAAATGGGATTGAGGATCAGAGCCCCCCCTTTTCCAGACCTACAGCTCCCTCTTAGAGGTTTGAATGACACCTTTGCCATGGGCAAGGCTTGAAATTGGGAAAAAGAAGATCTTCCCCTCCAGCATTGCATGGAAATGTTGTTTATATAAAGATCTTATCCTGATCCCCAAACCTCCTGCTCCAAGGATGAATCCCCAGTGTGTCTCACACCAGGATCAGCTTCCAGGGCGGTGGGAATCACCTCTCCCTGTCTCCTTGGCACAGGAGGCTGCCAGGAACGGAACCAAAGCGTGATTAGCTGGAAGCGCATTCCCAGGCTGACGAAAGCAGTGGATGCAGAGCCCTCCAGCAGCACGGAGCTGTGAGTTATTGTAGCTGCTCCTGTTTGGTCAGAGCAAATCATCCCAGCCCTGCTGACAGCGCTGCAGCTCATCCAACCTGCGCCAGCTGGAAATTCACCCCGTTTTCCTCAGCTAAACACAACGCTGTGGAATCTCCAGGGGGAAAAAGCAACAGAGCCAGGGCTGCACGGAGAAGGATTAAGCTGAGGCAGGAGCAGTAAAAGTAAAGGGTGACAGCTGAGACAGGGACTGTAGGGATGGTGCCACGTCTCCCATCAGTGCTTCACGCACAGATTTTGTTTTATTCGGGGCATTTGAAAGAGGAAAAGAAAGAAGAACAAACACTGAGCGAGCAAACTCTTCTTCCGAGAGTTAAACTTCCAGAGCAGCAACTCGCTGGGGAGCTGTGCCCCCGCTCAGGCATGTGAGCCTCATTGTCAGGTGGAGATTTCACATGGATTCCATCAGCAGGCTCTGGGAAGAAGCATTTCCCACCTCAGCATCCCTGCCAGCCCAGGGAGAGGCCGGGAGCCCCAGCGAGGGGAGATCCGATGTTCCCAATTTCGCAGGGGGGCTGAGTGCAGCAGCAGAGACTGCTCTGCCACGCCAGCCCTGCCAGGGCTCGTGCTTCCCTTTCCATCCAGTCCAGCTGCAGGGAAAACTCGGAATGAAATATTCCTGCAGGTAATATTTCCTGCACAGTAATCAAATTTGTGATTTAAATAAAGAGCACCTTGCAATGGCAAGAGAAAGATCCTGTCTTCTACCTCACGCCCCACTCACCTCCGTTCTCACTTTTCCATTCTAAGGGATATTTCTTTTGCCTCGCTGCTGCCAGGTCTCTGTTTTTGAGCAGCTCTCCCAGTTCATCAATGAAAAATGAATCACAGAGCTGAGTCAGCCCAGACCTCAGGCTGATTTCAGGATCAGCCAGGAATCAAAGTGCCTGCGAGGAGCAGCTCCACGCGTCCCGTGTTTCCCATGGGAGCAGCCTGGATCCAGAGATCTCATGGGTTATGCTGGACGTTTCTTGGGAGTGGAGAGAGCAGATCCCACCCCGAGGGAACACAACCCTCACACCTGAGGACAAGCCCTTGCAAAGACTTGTAGGATTTGTGGGAAGTTTCCCAGTCCCTGATTTGCAGGCGGGAATTGGGTCCCGGCTTTGTTTTGCAGAAATTGCTGGTGAATCACGTGGAGCTCCTGGCGCTGGGAGGATGAGCTGGCACAGATCCCTCTGGGGATAAAGAGGGGTTTTGTTGTGTGTGAGTGGCTCCTGGTTTCACTGAGCTCTCCAGCCGTCCCGGCAGCAGCAAATGGCCAAGCAATTCCGACAGCATTCCTTCCAAAGCCGAGCTCAGGAAAGGGCAGAGCAGGTGGCTGTGACAGATGCTCAGGGGGTTAAAAACTCTCGAGTGCAGAGGATGTAGAGGGGACCAGCACGATCCTCACTCGGGATATCCCTGAGGATGTTCGGGTAACCTGAGTTCTGCCTTGGCTCTGTGTTTGAGAATGATTGGGAGCATTTCTCTCCCACTTCTGGGCAGGGAATCAGGAGCACTGAGCAGGGGAGGAAGCTAAAACTGAAACCTTGGTTATCCCAATATACAAACCACGAGCTGGGAGCACCGGGCTGAAACCTTGGTCCAGAACCTCTGAGTTCCTCCCCTTCATCCCCAGGGCTGTCACTCGTGATAAAGTGACCAATATGAGCCAGCACAGACAGCAGGGCATGGATGGCATTCCCAGATGGAGCAAAAGCTGAGTGATGAACAGGGAAATGTTCTGATTGGGGCTGTTCAACCCACAGAGTTCAGCCCAGATATTAAAAAGGAACGTGTTGGTTGCTTTAGGCCAGGAAAGAGATATCAAGAAGATGCTCTGAACACGGTGCCTCATTTATCAAAGGGACACAAGCTCAGGTTACCTTGTCAGGGAGCTCTCCCCTGGGCCCAGGGAATAGGAGCTGGATTAATATTCTGGACGTGGAGCAGGGAAGGCACCAACTCTGCAGCCTCGGTGCAAAAAAAGAGCCCCAGCAACCGTGGGGAGCTGAGCCATCCCTACCCCTCTCCCGGCTGGAGGCTTCCCTCTCCATCTGCGGAGCAGGAAGGGTTTGGATTGCATGTCCTGGTGACAATCCAGCAAGGCAGGCGTGTGGATTTTCACGGGAAGCCAAAGGAGGAGGAAACAGTGACGTTGTTCAGCAGAGCTCAGAGCTGTGGGTTCTGGCAGGTGGGAGGGGCGGCACAAGGAAGGAGTTCAGGTTTTCACAGCTTGTGGATCTGCTGGGGGGTTCCTTCCGTATCCAAAGAGCCCAGAGAGCAGCTGGGGAAGGCAACAAGCACTGAACAAAGTGGGAATCCTGCGCCTTCCCTCTGTTCATTAAACTCTCACCCTTGCAATTACGGAGCAGAATTAACCTGGACAGAGCTCAGAATGTTCTCGTGGCAGGTCAGCGCCAGCCTCAGTTTTCAGAAAGGACACACAGCCCCATCCATCACACCCACACGGGCCAGCACCTTCAGCATTGCCACCCTGGGGGCAGACTCAGGGCGATCCTTTCCCTTGTTCCACAGGGGAGCTTCAGGCACAATCCCCGTATTTGGTCTTGATTTTATGAAATGAAATCTGATATTTCTCCCTAACCAAGATACAGGGGGAGTTTAAATCGGACTGTGCTGCTTTTGAGCACCTGGTTATGACTGGACACCTTTCATCTCTCCCCAGGGATGGGTTTTCCATGGGGCTGGGGGCAGGGAATGCCAGACTGCAGGAACCCTGACCCTGGGACACTGATCCCATCCCCAGGCAGGCACCAGAGCCAGCGGGGAAGGATATTTGCTTTAATGCTGCTCTTCGAGTATTTAAGGAATCTTTCAGGCAGCTTTGCAATTTTAAAAGGTTTTCAGTGATGCAAACACCTTCCCCTCTTGCCCGAACTCTCTGCTTGGGCTGCAGCGCGTTCAGAGTCACCTTAGCCTGACCCGATTTGAAACGGAAGAGGTTTTCCATCCCAAAATGCACAGAGAAGAGCCCCAATCGTGCCTTAACGATGCACAGTCCCAGGTGGATCCCTGTCCCCAGGCTCAGCCTCCTCTCCCCAGAGCCCGCTGCTGTGGGAATGGGGTGGCCTGGCTGTTTGGATGCTGCTGCTCGGATGATGCAAAGCAGCGCAGCCGCACATCCCTGTGCTCCCCGGGGACCAATTTGTCTGGCCCCAGCCTCAAAGCACTGCTTCCTCCAGACAGGGAAGGCTTTAGCTGGGAGTGTGAGGCAGCTGGAGCACCTGGAGCTGCAGGGAAGGCAGGGGCAGCGATGCCACTGCGAGGTTACCCGGCAGCTGCAGCTGGGCCACGCTTCCACTCTCCCTTCTGAAATGTTAGAGGGCAAAAAAAAAAATCCCGACAAAAAACCCCAAACCAAACCTGGAAAAGCCGTGTTTGTATCATAACCCTCCTGGCAGACAAGTTATGTAGAAGGTGAGTCTTCCAAGAGACTTCCTGGGAAAGGAGAGGGGCTTGGACCAGCAGCATCAATGGGGAGCAGGAATAATGCGGATTTTTTGTGGGACTTAAACCTGCCCCTTTTCCAGAGCCTTTCATCCTGTGCTTACAGCTGAAGTGCCATCAGCTCCAGGGCTTGGCCCAGCCAGCCCTGGCTGTGTCTCCCCTCAAAGATCCCTCCTAGAGCAGGGTTTGTGTTTACAACAGGGAGATGAAAAGCCAGGGGTAGTTTTCATCTCTGCTCTGCCCCTCAGTAGCATCGTTAATTGGGGCTCCGGCCCTACATAATCCCCCTAATCTGTCAGATCACAGATTACCAACATGAAAGCAGAGCCTGGAGCTCCCCAGAAGCAAATCAATGTCTGGGCTGGAAGACTCCACGATTAAAGGCAGGGAAAGCTGAGGCCCAGAGGGGTCAGGCTGGGACTGACAGCGCTGTCAGAAAGGTCCTGGCTGCCCAGACTGCGAGTGGGCACTTCCTGCAATGTCTGGGGGTTTTTCCCTCGTGGCAGGAGTTTTTCTCTCCCAGCAGCAGATTTGTGGGGCCACAAGTTCAGGGCACGAAAGGCATCCCAAATCTTTCTGGCTCACTTTCTACCCACACCCCTATTCCTACACTCTGTTGTAGGTGATTATCACTTGTTTGGTGAGTAACAAGTTTCCTGAAGTTAACTGGGTGCCAGGAAAACTGCTGGTGGTGTCCTAGGGATGGAGGTGACATCAGGTGGAAATTCCTCTTCTCCTTCCACCCATAACTATTAAAAAAAAAAAAAAATTATAAACCCCCCTGTCTTCATCCAGAGACTTTCAGCAACCTTTAGGACCCCCAAGGGATCAATTAATGTGCTTCATTTTTCCTCAAGGAACAGATCCGATTTGAATTCTTCCCTCAGAAAGACATGATCCAAACTCTCCCAGTCTTCTGACCTGTGGTACCTTGGAAGATGTTGCATGAAAACAACTTTGCTGTGCTTTCAAGAGGCTTCGGGATGTCCTTGACAGAGGTTTTTAGGCATTTTCAAGCTCATGTTCAAGGTGTCTTGTTTGAAATTGCTGTTGCTCTCCCCTGCTGCAGTTGAGGGGGGTTAACACTGGGGTCTGTTTGGTTGTGGGATCTCCTCCTGGACACAGGAGTCTGACTCTCCTCTGGGACCTGCAGGTGGCTTGGAGCCTTCCTGCTGCAGGGATCACCTCCCAGCCCTCTCCTGGTTCCCTTTCCCCACACATTTCTCTCTCAGACTGTGGGAATCTTGCCTGCCTTTAAGCCTGAAGCGATTGCAGGCTTCACCCTTCTCACCTTCTCTGGCCTCCTCCTCTTCCTTTCATTTCCTTGGTAATAACTGGGACAATGAGAGGCGTGAACCCCCCGTTCCCCTCCTCGTTCCCTGCCTCTCTCCTGTTCCAGAGGTGCTGCCTGGCCCCCCTGTGCCTGTCCCTGGCTGGACTGGATGCAGCCAGTCCCTGTCACTGTGGCTGGGAGTTATTGAGCATTTCACCTCCCTGAAAGCCCTGACAAGAACCTCATTTCAAAGGCCTTTCAAACACTCTTTAGCCCAGATAAGGCTTGAAGGGTGAAGAGGCAACAAAAAGCAGCTAATCCACTTAACTGCCAGGGGAAACTTCACCAGCTAAAAGAGCAAGTGGGTTTTTGGGATGACTTCTCCCCGGTCAGATCCCGGGGATTTCCAGCAGCTGCACAATCCTCCCTGCCCGTGTTTTCTGGTAATGAATACTAACGATCCTTCACTTCGATTTTAATTGCCTGCCTATCAAGCTTTGTTAATCTTCCCCATTTTCCTTAATCTTTCATCATGTCGCTTTTTTCTCCCCCGTGTTTCTTCTGTGTTGACGAGGCACTTAAACATTTCGCCAAGCAGAAAAAGAAATAAGGGAAGAAAAGAAAGAAAGGAAGAATGAGAGATAAAGAAATCATCCCCCTTGCATCCGGAACGCTCGTTTTCCACATTAGAAAATAAGTGGCTGTGGTGGTATCTAATTAAAACTAATAGGTTAATTAGCGAATAGTGAGATCCCCATCCTTCCAAACCAGGAAGACTGGGGGCTGCTTCAAAGTCAGGCTGTTCATAATCCAAACAACCCCTGAAGCTCAGACAGGTTTCCTTCCGGGGAGAATCTACAACAGCATTTTAGGAGGAATTTCACCACGGGTTTGATTGGAGTTTTGCTGGATGAGGAAGGTTTTGACCAGAATCGTTGCTGTGGTCCCACTTCTCCTGATGTTTGTTGGTTTTACCCAAGAACCAGCCTGGAAAGAGCTGCTCTCCCTGCGGATCTGCCGTTCCAACGGGCGCATGCTGAAGCGTGGCCGGCTCAATTTAGTTTCAGCTCCATATAAAATGAGTCAGTGCAGGAAAAATCCCTCTGAGCTGAGCATACCTGGCTGTTTCCACATGCTGCTGGCCCCACTCTCCCACCCCTGGCCTCAGGAGCTGCAAAGTCCATCTGGAGAGGTCTCCAGGAGGATTCTCCTGGCCCCAGCCCTGTCTGGGTGTCACTGGCTCCAAGTCTCCTCTGCCCCTGAGCGCTTTCTCTGCTGAGCAGCTCCATCAAGGAGATGCTCCCTGCTGCCTCTCTGCTCACCCAGATGTGCTCAGACACTGAAAATCTGCTCTGCCTTCCCGGGGAGCTGCTGATGTGAGCTGCTGATGTGAGCCGATGTGAGCTGTGCCTCAGCAAGTGAGAGCAGGGAGGGACGCAGGCCAGGAGAAGAGTAAACAGCGCTTTTCGTTTTAGGGGATAAAAATAACTCCACCTGCAAATTGTCCAATTACAGAAATCCCGCTCCAAAATCTTGAAATTGGGATCCCGTCATTCCAAATGCATTTATCCCTTCTTAAAACTCCTCCATGGCAGTCTCAATTACTGAGCCATTTTCAGTGCTTTGACAGGTTTGTTACTGGCAAAAACTGATGTGAAGTTTTGGGTGTCTCATCCACCTGATGGAGCTATCCAGAGCATCCTTGCCTTGCTTTTTCCTACAAAAAATAACGTTATTTAAACGTTCTTTAAAGCAAATGAAGTAGATTTTTGTTTGAGGGGAAGGTGGGGTGGTGGTCTCAAACCAAGACCCTCTGAAGCCAGCCCAGGCCGCGTCCTCTGCCCAAGGAAAGGGACAAGAATCCTCATTTTGGAGGGATGTGAGAGAACAGATGCTGCGTGAGGAGTCTGCTCAAAGCTGCTGGAAGTCAGACGCTGTTTTTAAACAGGACACCAAATACCTCCGAGCGTGGGATTGTCTCGGCTCCCTTGCCAAATTTGCCGTGTTCTGGACTCGCCGTGAGGAGCTCCACGGCTGATTTGCATGTTGTGTGAAAGCAGCATTTCCATCCACAGCTTAGACTTTGGAATTTTTTCACTGTGCCCTTCCAAGAGGAAAGTAACAGAGATTCCTGGGACTCTCTGCGCTGCTGGCCAAGAGGCCTGGGTTTGGAGCCGCACAGAAACTGAGGGTTGCTTTGGAGACAGACATTGAGCAGCAGCAACCGGCAAAAATTAAAGTTACAAATCCCGGCTGCAGCTGCCAGAAAGTCCTTGCAGGGGAAGGATCGAGCAAGGGGTGGAGAATGTAGGAATCGTTGGGGAAAGGGGTGAGCTCTCCCTTCTTCCATTCCCTGCCCTGGAGATTGATTCAGGAATCACCGAGGAAGGAATTGTGTCCCACGGAGACTCCTGTGCTCCTTCCCTGCACAAACCCCATGGACAGCTTGGTAATTCCCCGTTTCTGGGAGCGATCCCCAGGAGAAGGGAGGCTGGCAGCAGCTGGCAGAGAGGGGACAGCACCGTGAGGGGCTCTGGGTGCTGCTGAGGGCTCCACGTGCAGGAGTTTGGGGGAGTTTGCTCAGCCCCTTCCCACCCTGGCAGCACAGAGCACAGGAGGAGCTCTGCAGAAGCGAGGCGTGGGAGGGCTCCAAACCTCTCAGAGCTGCAGGTTTAGAATGAGAACTTCTTAATTTTTTTTCTTAATTTTTTTTTTTTTTTTTAATCTTTTCGGGAAAATCCGAGGGAGTGTTTGTGGCCAGATCCCTCCTCTGTGGAGTCTGCTGTGCCCTGGCAGAGCCTGGGGGAGCACACGGAGTGATGCTGGCAGGGCTCCGCTCCCCGGAGAGCTCCGTGCTGGGAGGGAAGCGCAGGAAAAACCCCGGCACCAGCTCAGGCTCCCCTGGGACAGGAGTTCCATGGGGAGCAGCGTTGTTTTCACATCTGCTGTGCCCCGAGAGGCCCCCCAGGTACCAGGGATGCGTCCCCAGCTGCCACTGCTTGTTGTCACCGCCGGAGCCTTCCTGAAGCCAGGCGGCTGCTGCTGCCTTGATTAAAGCTGCTCTGGGCAGCTCCTTAACGAGGAGTTAAAGCAGCAGCAATTACAAGCTCTTAATCCATCCCAACGTGGGAGTGGAGCAGGGTTTGCTCTCAAAAATTGTGCTGCAAACTGGGCCACAAAGCAGGGAAGGGAGAATCCTGGGGAGAGCAAGGAGTCAAAGTGGGTGATGAGGACATGGAGGGAACGGAGAGGGGAGCAAGGCTCAGCAGGAACAGCTGCCTTGAATTTTCAGCTGCTGTGGGTCAGCAGAGTGCAGGGAATGAGCTGTAATCATCCATCCATCTATAAATGACATTTATCAAGCTGAAAAACCGCCAAGATCCGTGATGCTGCTAAGGAAAGGGTTCAATATTCACACGAAAGATGTAGAATTTACTCTGCGTGTCTCTTCCCTCCCCAGTTTTTGGCAGCCCAGTTTCTCTGCCGCCCTCCCACCTTTCTATCATGAACACAAAAAAAACCTGAAGTCACCCGTGGACAGGATCCTGGTGTTCCCCAGGGAACGATGTCTGCTGGCAGCTGGGAGCTTTCACGAGGCTCCGAAGGCAGGGAGAATTATCCGCTCTGCAGTTCGTCCAACTTCTCCTCAGGACTGAAGAACGCAGGCACAGGTGAATCTGTCAAACTTCCAACACACCCAATCCTTCAGCAGGGACCCGGTTCTGAGCCGCCAGCAGAGGAGGAACTTCTCCAATTTAAAAGGGGAGGGGGGAGTTTGCCCTGTTTCCCACGCTCAGGGAGCAGTTCCTCGTGTTCACCTGGGGGAAATGTGTGTCCTTCACAAAGCTGAGCCACTGCAACATTCCCCAGAAATGTGTTCATTCCTGAGAGGAGGAGGACATTCAGAGCAGTCAAGGATGACTTTTGTATTTCAGATATTTAGAAAACCTCTAGAAAGTGTTTGCACTGGTATTTTAACCCTCCACCCCAGACGTTCCCAGTCTTCCCTGGGCTGGGATTTGGCTGCATGGAAACCTTTGTTTGGCATCTGTAAAAAAAGTGTTTCATTTTATCTTCTTGCTCTGCTGTATTTTAATAGAGGAATGCAATTAAATAGAGAGATGCGAAGCCAGTTCATATAAAAACGGAATTGATTGGTCTCTGCAGCAGCCACGTTGAGAAGTAAGAGAAGGTCAATGGTCTTAAATCAGGAGGTCCTGTCAGAGACCTCCATCTAATCCCCTAAAAGGACAGGGCTCCCTCATTTCTGGCTCGGTGCAGAACCCAACCCCCAAATTTAATTTAAGACAGGGCTCAAGCAGTGGCTGTTGGTGCAATTGCAGCCCTAGATATCAAATCTCTTGGGTTTTAATGCCTCAGAGGCCAATTCTGCTTCCTCTGCCAAATAGGAAAGTAAAAATCCAAAGGAGGGGGGAGGCCATGTCCTCCCCCAAACTCCTGCCAGATGTCAGGTAACAAAGCACCTGCTTTGCTCCTTCTCAAAAGGCAGGAAATAGGCAATTTTACTGCTGGCCCCTACCTGGGTAGGAACCTGCAGGATGGAGCTTCAAACCAGTGAAGGTGAGAGCTGAAAAGGTAAAAAGTCACCTTCCTGTTCCACAATTATTCTCACAAGAGCTGAATGTCAGCAGAGGTGCCGAGACAGCGTGCCGCTCGCTCTGCCAGCCCGCTCCACTTCAGCTCCTCGTGCTCCACATCAGAGAAATTACTCAGTGCCACAATTAAATCCCTGCAGTCCCGCTGGGCCCGGGTCACAGCCTCTTCAGGAAAAAGGAAGGGTACTTGCAGCTCTTCTCTGAAAAACTAAATTACGTCGGGAAGTAATCGCAAATTATTGTTGCTATTATTGTTTATTACTTCCCGAACTGATAGGGTGTGCATGATCTGAATGCTTTCGGAGCCTCCCTGCGCTCAGAGATGAGTTCTTGCAGGCCAGGAGTCTCTGTGAGGAAGAATACATTAGAAAACTCCGGTTTTATTGCCTGTCCTTTGTTTTTCTCTCCTCAAATGAGTTCTGTGAGCTTTGCATTTATCACGTGGCGGGGAGAGGCAATTAAAATACGGCCATGGAGAGGTGAGTACTGGTGCTATAAAACACAGCTAAGGAGAAGACAAGATGGATCTCCCTGCTGCTTCCTCAGGCAGGAGGGGAAGAGGGATGCTCGGTATTCCTTGGCAGAAAATGGGATACCACTGCCAGCCAGGAGATGGATGTCGGGGTGCAGAGCAAGGACTTGGGCCCAGAAAAAGCATTTCCAGTGGAAGGCTCCTCTCTGCCCCTCAGAACTGCCCCAAACTGTCCCGGGGTCGAATTCCTTGTGCCCATCTCAGCTTGCAGAAGGCAGCTGGGCTGTTTTCCCATGGAAACTCTCCGCCAGACACTGGAAAATAAACCTTTATCAAATCAGCATCTCCGTGTGGAGATGAAAAACAGCCCAAGCCCAAAAGGCGTGGAGGAGTCATTTGTCAAGTATTTGAACCGTTTAAGGTGTGGAGGATTAAGTGGGTCACACCACAAGGCTGAGCACTCCCACCTCTCCATCTTCTCCACGGATCTTCCTGCTGCTTTCTCGGGTGTTTGCTGCAAAGCTTGGCTCTGGTGAGCCTCTCCCAGCTCGGTAATGCCCATTACGGCACCTACAGCCTTGGGAATGTTGTCCAGAGTTGCTCTCTGAGGGGGCACAGGTGGGACAAACACATTCCTCTGGGTCCTACCTGGGTTTGTTTCTTGTTTGTTTCCTGCATTCCTTTGGTTCTCTAGAGCAGCAGCGATTTTGCCCCAGCAGCATTTTCCTCACTCTCAGCCGCCTTCCACTCCCCCGTGGCTGCTGCAGCTCCGCTGTCAGCCCTCCCATCCCGCCAGGAGTGCGTGTGAGCAGCTCTGCTCCCTTTGCAGCTGCATCCCCACATCAGTACCCGTGCTTTCCCCCCAGGCCCTGCCAGTTTTCCTGCACCAAAATACAGGAGCTTTTCACCCCCCCCCCCCCCCCCCCCGCCTCGCCTCTCTCTG
>VZTE01005332.1:1371818-1387462 GCA_013397775.1 Eulacestoma nigropectus | reverse complement strand
CCCAAAAATCCGGAGCTTTCCCCCCCCCCCCCCCGTCCCACCCGCTGCTGCTTTGTCAGGGTTTGTGTTTTGTGTCGCTGTCGCCGTGGCCGCAGCGTTCCCCGGGGCTCTCTGTGATCCCCATCCCTGACAGACGCTCCCCGAGACACAGAGACACTTTCAGCATGAGTTGTCACTGCCCTGAGAGCACCTGAGAACACCTGCAGCTCCAGAGGGAGCCTGCTGCACTGCAGGTGTGTTTGCCCAGCACGCCAGGGAAGCAGCTCAGATGTGGCAGGGAAGAGGAGCTTCAGAGCTTGGAGCTTGTTGTGGCAGAAACACTTGGCTGGTTGCTCTCAAAGGCTTTTTGAAGGCGTCCTGTGAGGACATCAGGGCGTCCTGAGAGCTTCTGCTGCTTCTGGGGTGGGCAATGAGCAGGTGACAGCACAAGAGCAGCGCTGGCAGCAGTGACACTGCCCCCGGTGCTCCAGGAGCCTGGGCGGTGATGCTGTGGGTCAGCACTCCCATTCCAGCCCTGCCACTGGCCTCTGGGAAAGCGTCCAGCTCCTCTGAGCCCGCGTCCCCTTTCTGTGACACGGCCCAGCTCCTTGCTGTGCGTGCCCAGAGCCCGGGACAGGGGCTGTCCCCGTGTCCCAGTAACAGCCCCTGCCCTCCCCGCGGCTGCCAGGGGGCTGTGACGTGGGAAAGAGCGCTGAGCCTGCCTTTCTCCCTGCCTGGGAACTCGGGCAGGGCCAGCATCCCACTTGACACCCGGAGAGAAAAGGCACAGAAAGGAGATGGGATTTGCTCCAGGTCACACAGCGGAGCAGTGGCCAGGAACAGGAGCCAGCTCCCACTTCCCTTCCCAGAGCCCTGTCCCCCCTGTCCCCCCTGCTCCCTGCGGGTCCCTCCAGTGTGGGCTTTAATCACCAGACCGTGTTTGTTTTCATGGCCCTGCATTCCTCACCCACACGATATCGGATCCTCTTTGCCCTGCTGGGCCAGGTGGGTGGACAGCAAGGAGAAAATTGTCTCTTTTCCCCGAGCCTTTTCCAAGCTGCCTGCTTGACTCCAGCACTGAGAGTTTTGTGACCCCTTGTCCCACTCAGTCTCCCTTGTCCTGGGGGAAAGGAGACCTGCAGAGCATTTAAACCTGAGCTGGCAGACAGGACACGCAGGGCACTGTCTGAAGGAGACGGAGTGAAAAGGGACTGAAACGTGCAGAGTGCTGACGGGAGGAAAACAAGCCCTGTTCCCAGCAGGAGGATGCATCACTGTGTCACTGTAATTCAGCCTGATGGGTGCTGGAAAGGCCCTGCACTCCTTTAGCCCGCGTTTGAACTCTGGGGAGGAAGGAGCTGACAGCCTCCCTGCCCCTCTTGCTGGGTTCTGAGCGGGAAGTTTGATTTGGAAGTGCAGCGCCTCGTGCAGAAAAGGCTTCCTGCACCCACAGCAGCAGGGCCAGGAGGGGACTGGGGTTGATTTTGACACATGCGGGGCCAGAAGGCGCCAGAGAACAGAGTACCAGGAGCCACAGGCTGCAGCCAAGGCAAGGAAATGATGTCTGGAAGCAGGAGGCAGTGAGGGAACGGAGCAGGGCGATACCAGTGACCGACAGAGCCTCTGCTGGTGCCACTGGTGCCCCTGGTGCACGTGACAGGGAGCAGGGTGCGCTGTGTCCCGCTGGGATCGCGCCTGGCACCGGCACCAGGCAATGCTTCACTGCCGTTTTCGAGCATTTCCAGATTTGGCCCTTAAACGCTCAGTGGTGTGAGTCAATAGTCTTCAATTCAGTAATTAGATGGTTTTAACTATATGAGATATTAGGGGAAAATCCTTCCCTGTGAGGGTGGGGAGGCCCTGGAATGGATTTCCCCGAGAAGCTGTGGCTGCCCCTGGATCCCTGGCAGTGCCCAAGGCCAGGTTGGACACTGGGGCTTGGGGCAACCTGGGACAGTGGAAGGTGTCCCTGTCCATGGCAGGGGGTGGAACTGGATGAGCTTTAAGGTCCTTCCCAACCCAACCCATCCCATGATTCCATGATCATAGATCCTGTGTAGTTTCCTGTCAATATTTTCATCTCTCCTGCAATAATTGTGCAACTCTGCGGGCTGGGTTACCCCGACAGCCACCACCAGCCCCTGCAGGACTGCCAGGCCACAAGCAGGGCAGAAATCCAGCCCCAGCCACCCTTCCACCCCAGTTCAGTGGTCAGGGACTGTGGGAAGGAGGAATTCTGCTCCCAGAGAGCCACGGCTCAGCAGGAGAGCTGTGCCATGACCACCTCTGCAAGGGCAGCTCTGCCCGTGGAAATCAGGAATTTCATGATCCAGAGAGCAGTGGGAAGTGGCACTGTCTGTTAGCCAGAAACCAGAGGCACAAAATGGTTTTATTCCATCCCTGGAGGGGAACCTTGGCTCGCTGTTCCATGTGCACACAGGTTTATCTCCACATGGGGGAAGTTTAGCTTCACCTCCCTGCTGCATCCGTGTCAGATCCTTGTGCTCTGCACAATCCAACAGCTCGGGGAGCCTGCAGGGAAAGAAACCTCTCATGCACAGCACTCCCTGAGGAGAGAGACCTCAGAAAAGAGGCAGGAAATGTGCTCAGCAGAGCTGAGGACAGTTTTCTGATAGGTGCTTTGAGTCAGCAGCCTGCCCAGGGCACTGCAGGGTCTCCATCCCTGGACGGGTTTCAAAGGACGTGGATGTGGCGCTTGGGGACATTGGCAGTGCTGGGAGAACTCGATGATCTTACGGGGTCTTGTCCAATTTAAATGATCCCGTGGTTCTAAAGGGTTGCCAGCACTGCACACGGTGAAATCACAGCCAGCAGCAGGGAGGTGGCAAAGCCCTGGAACGGTAAGGAAAGATGCTGCTGGAATTTTCCTGCTTGGCCAAACAAAAGGAACAATGGAATTACCAGAATGTGCTCTTGAATACCCCTAAATTAATGAATTACAGGTACAGGAACTACGGCATCACCCTGGAGAGGGGGAGGATGCCCTGGAAGTGCTGCTGTCTCCAGCCATGGGTGTCCTTCCTGCCACTCCCTGTGAAACAGCTGCGCCACACCGAGCAGATCCCACGGGCTCTGTCTCCAGTGCATCCCAACGGGAACAAAGAAAAGCCGGATTTAGCCCAGCTGAGCTGAACTTTAGCTGTGAGACCAGTGCCACATCGCCATGGCAACAGCAAGGCCTGTGCTGGGGAGGACCTGACTGCTCTCCAGCCATCATCCCCGGTGGGTTAAACCATCACTTTTCCGTGGGATCACAGGGTCACCGAGGTCAGAAAAGCCCTCTGAGACCATCAAGTCCAAGCTGTGCCCAGCCCAGAGCCCTGAGTGTCAACGTCCAGGGCTTCCCTGGACACCTCCAGGGATGGGGACTCCAAACCTCCCTGGAGATTTTCACCAAACCCAAAATGTCCTGTGACAATAAGATGGGATGGGGACATGGGAAAAGAGACATTTGGAGAGGCAGAGGCATTAAGGGAGTCCTGCATCCCTGTTCCTGAAAGACTGGGGCTTGTAAAAACCTCCTGGTGTAAGCTGCGCTTCGCTTCGGAGGGGCTGAGCAGGGACGGAGCCGCTGTCACCACACCCGAGTGGTTTTGCTGTGGCAGGAGGAGCAGGAATTGGAGCCAGCAGGCTTTGAAGCTCCCTCAGAAGTGCGTGGATTCCCCAGGGATGGGCTCCTGCAGGTGTTCCCTTTGTCCCATCAGCTGCCACGCTTTGGAACCAAATCAAAGCCGGGACGTTTTTGCAGAGCTCACTTTTATGTCCTCTCGCTGCCTGATCGCAACGCCTTCAACTGGGGATTTAGGCCAAAAGTGCCTTTTAACAATAGGAAAGCTCCGTGTTTTCCTGAGAAAACCTCCAATCCTGGTGCTATCAAACCCAGTAAATTGGATTTGTCTCCTGGATGCAAATGCCAGCAGCCCGTCGCAGTTAATTGCAAGTTTTCCTTGCAGGCTGTAAGTGATGGAATCTCGCTACAAAAGACATTTCTGATGTCGGGTGCTCTGTAAATATTTATGTTCTTTCAGTGGAGGAATGCCTCGCAATCAGACAAACCACACAAAGGCAAATGAACTCATCAAAAGAAACCACAACTGAAATGCAAACATTATAAAAAAAAAAAGGGGGGAAAAAAGCCTCTCTTCTGAGAGAACTCCGAGCCCAGGTGGTGCTGGGGGTTTTCCTCAAGAGAGGATCTTTTTTTTTCCTAATCTGCAGGTGCTCCCAGATGATGAACAGGATGGGAAATCTGGCCCAGTCCACGTCAAATCTCAGGACTTAGTGGATTTTCAGTGTTCTGTCAGGCACAAAGGCTGTAATTACTGAGCAGGACATAATCACCGCTCACACTCAAACACTCCAACTTTCACCTGTGTCTTTGGTAAACTTCACACCTGCTCTGAGCCGAATATTTTGCCTCCTAATCACAGTTTACACGCCTTATCCCTGAACATTTGGTAGCAGCAGGAAGGGAAAATCTGTGTTTTGTCAGTTGAAGGTTTCTTTATTTCAGCCTTGTTTTTTAGCACTATCAGCTAATCCCCAGCACCAAAACAACGCTGGAACTTTGTCAGGAGTTTGCTGCTGATATCCAGAAATATAATTGCATTCATTTATCTCCCACCTCCAAATTTTAATGGATCTTTTTTTCCCTCACAGATAACAACAAGGACACAATGGGCCATAGATAGGCTGTAAATGTAAAGTCCCAGTTTTCTTCTTTCTTTTGAACTCCTCTTGGGCCAAATACCAGCAGCACAGTAGGACCAGGATTGCAGGAATGTCACAGGAAAGCTGCTGGGTGAGCCCAAACCCTGTATCCCTGCAGGAAACTGGATTCCACCCTGTTGGTGCCAATCAGAACCGCCCTTCCCTGCCAGGAGACTTTGGAAAGAATGGATTTCCAGGGTGAAATGCAAACGACTTTCATCAGACCACCCTCTTTCCCTCAATTTAGGGCCTTTTCCTTACACGCCGTTATCCCACACGCCTCAGAGTCCATTCCCTGACGGATGAGCCTGTGCTGAGGGGAAGTTGAGTTTGTCAGACCAGAGCTGTGGTGCAATGGATCGCTCAATTCCCAGGGAAACGCCGGGAATGCTGTCAGGAGCTCTGCAAATGGGTTTGTGCAGCAAAGCTTGGGGTGTGGGAGCACGGGGAGGTGGGGGAGCTCGCGGGGGCAGCAGGCAGGAGACGGTGCTGTGGCTCTCCAGGAAGCCAAAGCCTGGCACGGCCAATCCTCGGGAGCTCCAGAAGCCCCCAGAGCTGGCAAACACTGAAACAAAGCTGTCACCCCCCTGCCAGGCTGGGGTGGGGTGGCTCCAGTGAAACAGGCAGGGAGGGAGCTCCAGCCCTTCCTCCAGGGGCAGCTGGGCAGTGTCTCCTCAGGGATTACAATTCCCGAAGCTGCCACATCCCAGCCCAAGGCAAGAGCTGAAATCTCAAAGCACAGCAGGGACCAAGCGAGTAAATGATGGAGGGGATGTGTTCTCCTGCCCATATTCACCTCCCAGCGCTTCAAACCATGCCCCAGCTGAGGCTGGAACGATCCAGAGGGTCTTGGATCGTTGCAGGGATCTGGCAGAGCCAGAAGAACCTTCCTGTCCCAGAGGAGGGGCACTAAATCAGGACCAGGGGAGAAAGGGCTCCTCAATTACTGATCAAAGGCGCGGCTGGAGCTCCTGCCTCCGAAAGAATCCCTGCTCCCTCTGCAGCCACCAGCACGCCCCAGGCAAGGAGTGGAGCTGGGAATAACAACGGGAGTGGCTGCAGAGCAGCAGAACGTGGCTCAGCATCTCAGCAGTGACTTTCCTCTGCCTCAGCCAGGAGAATCCCTTAACCCATGAAGCGTTTGTAGCTCACAAACAGCTTTGCTTTCGTTTTCAAGCTGCTGCTTGGCTGCTTTTGCCATTGCCCTTCCTGCCAGCAGGTTCCAAATGCCAAATGCAAAGATCCAACCCCTGAGCCCTCCACCAGGGCACCCCTGACCAGCCCGTTCAGGTGTGGGCTCATTGGGAGAAGGGGAATCCTGATTATTCCAAAGGGCTTCCAGCTATTCTCCCCGAGAAAGCACCAGTTTGGGGATTCACAGACGTGCCAGGGCATAAATCAGCAAAAAAAAAACCAGAATAAAAAGGGCAAACTATGGCTCCTGAAAAGGGCTCTGCAGCAAGGAGGAAGGACAGGAAATTGTTTCAGTACCTTCACGAGAAGCTTCCAGCAGCAGCAGAGCATCCCGGCAGCTTCAGGGGAGCCCAGAGCTCCACCAAGGCAGTGGGAATTTTTTGTTTGCCCCAAGAAACTTTGAGCTACCCCCACATTCAATGCAGCCCTAAAATTTAGCCAGCTCCAAGAGCAGGGTGGGAGCTTGCCCCATCCCAACTTAGTTGTGGGTGCTGGAACGGCAGAAACCTCGGCTGCAGCTGCTTTCAGTAACTTTTTGTATGCCTGTGGTAAATCTGACAAATTTTCTGCTCTGAGCACCCCCATAATAACACAGCAAAGTTCTGGCTCAGGCAACTGTTTGGAATTGGGTTTTACTGCCAGGATGCAGCTTGCTTGTAACAAATCCTGCACTTTTCCAAGTTGGCCTCTGTCACTTTCTGCTGAGAGAGCGAAACCTTTCATTTTTAATTCCATTCTGCTTTTTTTTTGTTTTTGTTTTTGTTCATTGTTTTTTATTGGTTTCTCTGGAAAATAAGACAACTCAGTCAGGGAATGTTCGAATGGAAATTATTCTTGCAGAAAGTCTTGCAGATTTGCAGGAGGTTAAACCAAGGAAAATTGGGAGCCATTATCTTCCCAATGCCAGAAAATGTGTTGCCTGAATTAATGGCTGATTTCAGGAATACACGCAGTAACGCCATACATCAGAAATGAGATGCTAAATTACCAGCAATAGCCCCGTTCTTTATTAAACACTTTGCCTAATTAGTCTGGGAACATTTCACAGGCTGGGGCGCTGTGAAGAACTGCAGAAGGTCACAGCAGAAGGCAGCAGGCGATGGATTAGTGAGCACCAGAACTCAGCAGGGCTGTTCAGCCCCCGAAATCCGACCGCCTGAGCTCCCCAGCCCCGTTTTTTCCACCTGTAAAATAAAAGTGAATAATGATTATTATGGCGAGGAGACCATGAAAATTGTTCTTTCTGAGGAGGCTTGAGGCTGCCAGTCTGAACGGAGAACCGGCTGCACTGAGTTTGTGTGAATTCACAGCAAAACCACGTTCCGTGAGCACCCTGGAGCAGCAGAGCCCGGTTTGGAAATGCCGAAGTTTGAAAGAGAGGTGGTTTTTTCCCATGCCTCACCTGCAGTGATCAGGCACAGGAGGCTGGCCCGGAGCACCCTGTATGTCCGTGTGGCTGAGAAGGGAGCACCTTCCCCAGCAGGAAGCAGAGCTGGATTTTGCTGCCAGCCTCACATCCCCGTGCTGAGGGCTTGGAACGCTGCGCTGCAGGCTGGAACAGCCCGTTCCAGCAGCTCTGCCATTGCTATTCCCCCTGCATCCCGCGCTGTGTCCCTTTGCAGATCGGGCAGAGTGCGGGGAGCGAACGCCAGGGGCTCCAGGGGCTGTGCTGGGGGCTGAGCTGAGGGTCACCAGTTTGCTGGGGGGGATTTATCCTGCACTGGGACAGGGAGCCCACACAGCAACCTCCTGCCTCCAACAAACCAGGGGGGGAATAACAAATTCGTCCGTTTTTACAGAGTGAAGTGGGAATTCTCTCCTGCCGCTGGCAGCAGAGGGTTTGGAGCTGTGGATTCTCGCAGGCTGAAGCTCACAGCAGAAGGAGGGAACCTTTCTCAGCCTGCAAAGCTTTTGGTAGTGATGGCAATGCCATCTTTTGCCTCCATATGTGGCCCTGCTGTCACCCTGATGGAGCACAAACCCCGTGTTCTTCCCTTCCTGAGCCACCACCATAAATTAATGGCATTAAAGCTCCCATAATGTTGAACATGACAAGGGTGGTGTTGACACAATTCCCTTGGCAGAGGCCCAAGCCAGGTAATTACCCTGTGCCTCCCTCAGTTTGCTCGTGGGCGGTGCCTTGAATGCTCTCTGTGGTGATGCTGGGAGCCAGCAGTGCCCTCCCATGCCACCCCAAACACAAACATGACACCTTTAAGGGTTTTCCCCCTTTCTTTTTATGAAACATCTTTGATTTCGAGTGACATCTTTGCTCAGAGATCAGTGTTCTGGGGGGAGTGTGTTGGAGCCCTCATCTGGGATTGTTTACGTCCAGCTCTGCCCTGACAAGGGCTCTTTGTGGTGCTGGGGATGGAGGGGGACAGCAGGGAAAATGATGCTTCTATTCAGGGGGAAGCACCAATTTCCAGCTGGGATTTTACTCCAAGAAGGCCAGAAATACAAAATTACTCCTCAGCTAAGAAAGCAGAAACCAGGTCTTGCTGTACAAGAGATTTTTATGCAAAAAACCCCAACCCCTGGGGCTGCATTACAGAAAAACCTGGTGAGTTGTACTTTTAGCTTAAACTCACATGAAGCAGATATCAAACTAAAAATCCAAGGACAAATTCCATAAATTATTGCTGGAAATGATTTTTTTTTCCTTCATGAAGTCAGAAAAGAGTGAGGGAAAAAAGCCCCCAACAGTCTCAGGTAACAATGTTGTCCTCTGGCTGATCATCAATGTGATTCTCCCCCAGTTCTAGAAAGGTGCCCGACGGCAGCTCACCACACCTGACCCCGTGTATCCCTTAAACGAACTGGAAACACAGCACAGAAACGTGAAACAGAATCTTCTGCCTATTGTATTTCCCTTTTGTTTGCTCCATTTGTTCTGTGATTTATATGGAGAGCACACTTTGGAAGATTGCATTGTGCCAGCAGTGAGACCACACATCCTTTATGCCAAGATGAATTATTTTGCAGCCTTTTCCATGCTGTTAAAGCATAAATGGGGGCAATGGGCAGAAGATGAATCCGTGATTAAGCGGGATTTTCTTTGTCATGTAGATTTCCCAATTCTGAAATATTTTTTTGTTACATCATAGAAAGTACTTTAAGGGAAAATAATGTCTTTTCTTGTAGAGAGAGTGGAAGGAGGACTGGAGGTGTCACCCCGGCACAGGGGGACAATCCCTGCCCTGCTCCTGGGGCCGCACGATTTGGGACGGAGCATCTCTGCCAGGGAAGAGATTCCCTGGAGTCAGTGGTGCTGCAGCTGTTCCTGCGGAGGAGAAGGGAGTGAGTCACGCGGGATTTAAATCCACCCTGGTTTTGGAGGGGTCAGGATCGCTGTGTGCAGCTCAGGGAGAGAATGCCCCATCCCTGCCCTGGGCTGCTGAGCCTTTGCTTAACGCCGCAGCCCCAGCCAGATGAACGTGCCCTCCTGTGGCCCGGTGCCCCCCAGGTGTGAGCCATTAGTGAGGGGTGAGGGTGCCTGGGGAGGCTGAGGGGGACAGGGAGAGGCTGAGTCAGGAGGCAGCAGCGTCCCCTTCCCTGCAGGAACAGAGCCAAGGCTTCACCGAGGGCAAAACAGCCAAGTTTCTGGATGGGTTTAAGTCTCCAAGCTGGACAAGTTGGCAAACCCTTGACCAAAAGCAAACCAGTATGATACAAACTCTGATTTATAAAATATTTCTCACTTTAGAGAGGTTTTTGAGCCTCTACCCTTTTGTTTTGGTTTGGTTTTTAAATTTCCATCTTCAGTGGCATAAACAACTTCACCACAGAGAGCTTCAACAAGAGTGAGAGGAAGAAGAGCCCCAGAACAAAAGGAGTTCATGGAGTTTAAAAATGCACTTTAAGTGTTCAACAAGTGTCCTGGAGGAAGATGCACGTTCCACATGCATTTTAAAGGTCCTACAAATAAACAGATTTGCTCCCTCTGCTGAATATTTTGATCTTGGTAGCAAAAATAGGAAATACCAGCCTGACCCTAGGACAGAATCCTGTCGCTGCAGGATCAGAAGACTCCTTCGTAGTGGGATTATTTTAGAAGTGAAGCTTGGTCAGACACGTAAGATGGAAATTTGAAGTATTGTCAGTGATTTCCTTGGCCAGTGCAACAACTTTGGGACGTGTTTGACTGTTTAGAAAGTGAATGCTGATCTCAAACTTAACCCCAGCCCAAATGGCTGTGTTTAATGGCCTGGTTCTATGGCTGTGTGTGACTCTCAGCCATGCTGGGAAAGAAGTGCATTGTGGATATTGATTGCCCCTGGAATCATGAGTCATTTCCTCTGATACAGTGCTGAATGTTAGGATGCCCAAGGGGCTGGTTTAGGCTTCAAAAAAAAAAAGGGAAAATACAAAGGGAGTGTGGGCTGGGGAATGGCAATGACTTTCATTCAAAAAAACATCTTTGTAGATACAGCTTGGCTTTGAGAAGGAAAATATTTACATCCCTTCTAATCTGGAACTGGAATATCAAGAAACAAACCTTTAAATGGCAAAAAAAAAAGGGCAAGAGCCCACAGTTCCAGCGGCTTTGTAATATTAAATGCACTTGAAAGAACAAATCACAGCTTAGGTTTTAATTACTCACATTGTTGTAATGGAGCTTTTGGAGAAGGGCATGAGGGAGAGGGGAAGGAATATTCTGTTGTTCTTGCATTTATTTCCATCCTACTGCTTTCAGGATTGGCCTTTTGCTCCATGGTTTAAGCTGAGGCTCGGGAGCTCTGTTTTCAGCTTCCTTCTGGCCACAGGTTTCCTACAGGGAAGCACAAGACACATCACTAAATCAAATTCCTAAATGTGTTTGGCTAAGGTGACTTTGTTGTGCCTGTTTTGGCTGCGTCTGAGCGAGGACTGTGCTGTTAAAATACACTGAGCTTGGGTTTAGAAACAGATAAGGACTTGGGGAAACCGAGTTCTGTTAAATGAGAAATATGGATTTATAAGGGAATGTGCTGAATTCCAACGTCTTGCCAGGGCTGCTGCTGGAGTGCAGGGAAAGCTGCACAGCCTGAGCTGTACTTAGGGGTAATGATGTGTTTGTCTTCAGGAGATTTATCCAGACAAGTTATAGGCCCCAGGGACACCCCTGACTGCCAAACGTGGTGTCTGTCCCTGATTGTCCCACCTGACTGGGATCAAAATCTCTTCAAAGAGGATCCTGAGTGATAGCAAGGTTTTTTCGTTGTTTTTTTCCCCTGCCATAATGATCACAGCCCTTCTCCAAGAGAGGCTGGAGCAGCTGTGCAGATGGCAGACATCTGCCAGAGAAATGCATCATCTTACATCATCTGGCACCGCTCCTGCCAGCGCAGAACCGGTTATTTGTTGCCCAACAATTCCTCATCAGAGATGAAACTTCTGTGAAGAGAGCTAAAGCCACACTGAAGACGTTCTCCTGATCCCATCTGGATGGCTTGAGTGGCATTCATGCCAACCTAAGACCTCCTAACCCATATCTGTAGATAGAAACTGCCACATCTGTTATTGCTGAATGCTTTAAATGCAGTACCTGTCTATGGAGCAGCATCTCGTGTTCAGGAGATCCTTTAATATCACCTCAACTTGGATTGGAGCCCAAGAGCAGCAGCAATAAAAACTGACTCGAGAAATCAAGGAGAGATCCATGAGACAGAGCTCTGAAAATGATGGTCAGGACTGGAGGGGCAGCAGCTGCATTGGGGTCTCTGGGTGATGCTCACGAGTGAATTCAGGCCCCCACACTGGTGATGGCAAGGATTAAATTCCAAACGTGGCGCCCAAAGGTTCCATGGCTGAATTTTAACATCCAGATGTGCCTGGGAAGCTGCCTCCAAACAACCTGGGTATTGTAAATCCCAGAGCCTCCGTGCAGGCTTCGGTAATAAAGCAGAGGATGTATTCAGTTCCAGAAAAAATGATTTTTGCCTCAACAGCAAGAATTTTCCAGGATCTTTTTCTTTCTCACTGCGTTTCAGCACCATCTTAAGACCATTATGCAAAAATAGAAACACTCCTTTACTCATATTTTTATCCTCTCCACAATATTTTTAGAGAAATGTGAGGCTGACATAACACAGAATCAGAGAGTGAGATTCTGTTACAAGTTTTATTCTTCTGTGCCTGAAATGCAGTCACAACCAAAAAATGTTGGGGAAACATTCAGCTCTGCTCTAGGCTGATTTTAAAATGGAATTATTCCTTTTTCTCTTGGAATGACTGTCTACCTGCCTGCCTTCTAGGCAATCAGCATAATCCTGGTTAGTCGCCTCTCAGCAAGAGGAAAGTTTAAAGCACAGTTCTGCTCCAGTGGATTCGTCTCTTGGAGCTTTGGCTGGCAAGGAGCTCCCTGTGGTAAGGAAAGAGAGGAGCAAAAAGTTGTAAATTACTCTTTTTTTGCCCTTTTTTCTGGTAACTCTTTACTTTTGGGGGATGGAGGAACCTTCATGAAGTTTCTGAGTGAGTCCACTGGTCACTGATGCTTTAGAGCCAGTCCTGTGAAATAAATCTGCTGAGTTTGGGTCTGGCAGTGCAGCTCCATGTGCAGAGAATGTGGTTCCTCATAACTTCCACATGTGTTTGAACATTCCTGCCAGGCATATTTATACTTTTTTAAATCAAAGCAGACTGAGGGATGGATTTTTTCAATTAAAACAATCATTTATTTCTTGCTACCATGAGACACCCTCTTGTTTTAGTCTCTTCTGTGCCAGTTTTGCACACACTGGTTTTACGCTTGCATTGATGCACGTGATGTGATGGTGAGGCTTGGAATTAATATTATTATAAATAAGAGCAGCAACTAGAACAGCTGTTCTTTTAAAATAGCCAGGTATTAGTGATGCTGATGTCTGTTATTCAGAGGCGCTGGGTGATGGAGGTGCTTTAAATATCTTTAATATTTTAAATTAAAACAAAAACCAGTGACACCATGGGAAGAGTGGAAGAGGACAGTCAGTTAATTCTCACGTACTCCCTACACCCCTCCTAATTTCTGTGATTCTGCTCAGCTGAGAGTCCTTTTCTGCTCTGAATTGAAGCACCAGAGTTGGCTGGGTAGGTTAAAAATATTAAAATGAGACATTTTCTGCACACTGGACGTGTGTCATGGTTTTGTACATGGCAGCGTGCACATTAAATTTAACATTTTAGCTTCAGAGAGGGAAGATTTCCTTTATTCCCATAACTGCCAGGTGACTTCCAGGAATGCCATCAGCGGGGTGACATGTGAGCTGTGAGTCAGACTGACAGAGCATCTCCATGAAGTCCCTTTCCCTGGATATTTCCATGACTAACAGCTGCCACATCCATATTTTCCCAGCTCTGGGCATGGAACCATGCCCTCTTTGTGGGAAGCGGAACTCTGGGACAAAAGCAGGATCAAGGTTGGTATGGACATAAAACACAGAGGTTTTGAGTGCCCAGACTCTGAATTTCTGGGCTGTAATTTTACCTCTCCAATTCTGATGACTTCACCCTCATTCCTATGGTTTATGACATCACCAGAGCACATGAATATCTCTGTGAGCCGTGTTGTCTAAACAAGGCAAGGGAGCCACTCTTACTTTTCTTCTATATTAAGACTTTTAAAAATAATCTGTGACAAAGAGAGGGATGTTTCAAGGGCCTATCTCTGCTTTTGTTGCCTGGCTGTGAAGAATATTGATCTGAGGTCATTTTGCACAGTGTTGTTATCCATCACCATAAACATCTGCAGAGCACAGAACCATCCCCCTCTGACCAGGGGGAATTCTGAGGTGCATTCCCTAACTATGCCCATTTTCCAGAGCCTACAAATAAAGGATAACTCGGCTTCGTGGCTCATAAATCTGGGTCTCATATTTGTGAAATGCCTGTATAGTTAAAATTCATGTTTATTATATTTGCATAGCAGAAGTGGAATTAATTTGACAGATCCCACCACTGCTGCTTTTAAATGTGGCAGAAAACTTCAAATTTCCTGTTCCCTTTTGCGCCAAGCACCAGTGAAGTCAATAACTGAAACCTGCAGTTCAGTTATTGATTGATGGGCTTTTTTCCCCTTTTTCTTTATAGATTAACAAAAAGAAATGCACAGGCACAGCCCATAAACTTCTCTTAATGGCCAAAAAAAAGGGAAACGTGTCAGGTAATGTACTTGGAGCACCTCATTTGATTTGGATATGTCTGGGACTCCTCTCCATTGGATTTTCATCATAAAATCCATGATTTTGTTTTTAAATTACTTGGAGGCTTAAATTCCGGTTAGACAATTGGTGTCTTTGTTCTGTCAAATATTTTTAAGAGAAAATCCCCTGTTTCAGGAATTCTGCTACAGGTGAAATGATGTCTCCAGGTTCCCCTTTACTCTGCCCCATCCCTCAGCTGGAGGGGGTTTGGGGTTATTTTTCCTCTGCTGAATTCCATGTGAGTCCTTCCCTGTATTCACCCTGGCAGTTAAAACTCCCACGTCACGGACTAAAATATTGTTTAATAGGAATAAAGATTTGCTGGTATCTCCAACACAAACAACTGCTCCCCCACAGTACCCGATAGTTCATGGTATTTGTTGTGTGCAATATTCTTTCTTCACATATCCTTCTGTTCCAGTTTTTGGGGATGTCAGCTTGCGGGGAAAAAGAGCTGCCTTAATGGATTTAATTTTCTCTCCAAGACTATTGTCTACCACAGAGGAAGACTCCTGCTTTGCAAGTGTTTCACTCTTCTGTTGATTTTTGTGGAGAAGGTGAGTGGGATTTCATGGAAACCCCTCCGTTTATAAAAAGTGTGTCCATAACAGCTGTGCACTGCCACAGTCTCTTGTTCTGGGTGTTCTAAAGGTCGTTTTCACAAGGTTACAGGGACACCTCCCCTTCTCCCCTCCAGAGCACAGATCCTAAAGGAGGTGAAAACAGGGCCCAAGTAATGAGGGATGTGAGGAGCTGGACTTTAATGATCCGTGTGGGTCCCTCCCCACTCAGGATATTCTGTGATGTTTCTGTCAATAATAATGGTTTCATTATGATTCCATCATCATCATTATTAATACTGTAATAATTATTAAGACTATAATAATTAGCATCATATACACTGTAACACTTGATATATTTTAACATCACTACTATTATATCAGATACTATTGTAGATAATAATTTTCTTCATATATTATATACTGATATTATTATACTATACACTACTATATATATACACACTAGTGTAAATACTACATACGCTATAAATGTTATACTATAATATAGTATAAAGATTACGTATGATAGATATATTTTATTGTATTCCACCATAACATGTAATATATTTACTTCATACTAAATGATATCATATAAATTATAGATGTACTTATTGTATTATGTATTATATATCCTATATGTATTACATATGTGCTGTATGCAATATATAGCGTGTATATAATATAGATGGCACATAGAAATATGTATAGGATATAAAATATATATAGCACACGCATATAATTATTATTATATTATTAATAATATGCTATAATTGGTACGAGCTACATACTTGATAGATCTTTTTTGTAGCGTATAATATATAATATATAGGTATTTTCCATAGCGCGTAGGACATGTTATATACTCATATTCACACACCTATTAGAATACACATGATAGACTTTATTTTACCTTCTAATACTGTAATAATTGCTACTAATAACGGTGATAATAATAAATAATAATTATTATTTGTTTATTTGCTTTTTTTAAAAAAAAAAAAATTCATTGTCCGAACAG